>CM059193.1:90049261-90380959 GCA_030323885.1 Branchipolynoe longqiensis
ACTCTGGCTGGTCACAAAAATAGCTACTGATAGATTTATTTGGAAAATAATTCCAGAGGAAATTGACAAAGACAGGGGGGAACATACCAGACGCTGGAGGGAAGAGGGAGAGCAGTTTGGTACTTGTCCGCATGAACAACTGGTCTCCAAGTCGCTGCAACTCCCAGCTCTGCTTGGGATGGTAGTACAACTATAGACAACAGATAAGGGCATAAGTGCTTATACATTACATATATATTGGTTTAAACAAGAAAATAAAAGAAGAAGAAAAACCAGGGTGGCTAATATTGAGATACCATTAGTAAGAGGAGCGGGACGTAGCTCAGGTGGTAGAGTGTCCACCTGTGAAGGTATGGGTCATCTGATCGATCCTGCTCGGTGGACGCAATTGCAGTTTCGGTTATTTTCCAGTCCAACCAGTGGTCCACAACTGCTTCATAAAAGGATGTGGTATGTGCTGTCTTGTCTGTAGGTAAGTGCATATAAAAGACCACTTGCTGCTTATCGGAAAGAGTAGCCGATGTGGTGGCAGCGGGTTTCCTCTAAAAAAATATGTCAGAATGATCATATGTTTGACGACCAATAGGCGATGATACAAATCACTGTGTTCTAGAGGCATCGTTAAATAAAAGAAACTTGCCATTAGTAAGACACGCCCTCTGGTGACGGTGGCAAGAATCAATATTGTAGGTTGCTCCTTATGGTGAAGCATGCTCTGAAAAGAACTAGCATCTTATACAAGATTTCAACCTACAGACCGCACTCTGACGACAGTATTTTGAACAAATATTGTAGCGTGAAGCTAGCCTTGCCACAGATTCTCAAGAAAACAGTTGTATTAGGATTATGAGGATTCTACCACATTTAGACTTGTCTGACAGCAGAGTAAGCATTACTGTTATGGTTAGGAACCTATTCTGAAGTATGGTCTGTGGTAAAGGCTTTGTATGTACTTTCCACTGGGGACCTGCCTTATGAAGAAAGTGGTAAGAATCAAAATGGTGGATAGCAGCTCAATGGAAAAGGTCTAATAATTGTACAACATCAAACCACATAATAGTCGTAATGCCTGATTTCATTCAACCTTCTACTGTCTATATTGTTCATACCATCTCATCATCTCATCCATAGCTAGGTCATATGCACCATACTTGTTAATGCCAGCAGACCGGCCTTTCGGTGCTGACAACATATCTTATTCAGCTGGAATAAAAATGTACACACAAAAATGTACCTGAACCAAAATTCAGATTAAGATGTGGAATTTATTATGACCCTCATGCTGTTCCCTTCGTAGTACTCTACCCAGGTAGCCTGATACCCTCCAACAATTTCACCCTAATACCCTCGCACCATCCCACCCTCGCACCCTCGTACCCATAATGTAGCGAATCTATTTAACAGACTTTCATTCATTATTATTATTATTTGATCAAATGGTCGGTGAAGTGTTGGTTACGTCCGCCATGTACTAACAGTTGAACACATTGCCACAAGTGGCGGCTTCTATGACGTCATTACCAGGAATCTCCACCTCTCCCCATTCACAAATACCAGCCAACCACCGCAGTTCGTGCTATATACCACAACAACCGGAAGTTGGCTTCCGATATATCACGCCTGGATCGCCGTGTTCACGCGGGCCGCCATTTTGTATCTGGTGGGATTGTTTTTTTTTGCGTCTGTTTTTACGTACTCTTTTTCTTTGCAGAACACAATAGGTCAAATAAATATGTCCATGCGAGTGTGATCCATGAGGCGTAAAGGTCTTATAAAATGGATCGATGAGGCTGTAGAAGTTGTGGTAGGATAGTGTACACTTACAAATATGTCACCAATTTGTCTCCATTCTGGCCACCTGACCTTATTAGGGTGTCTGTCCATTAAATGCTGCCATCTGTCATTGCTGACGTACTACCTGTGTGTCGGCAGTGAAAATGTGAGAATGCTTTATTTGTCGTCTTCCATAAACGCAAGACATGACATAACATGGGTGGTTGAGAACAAAACGTCTGGCTGACCTCCTTTAAGGATATAGCATGTCTTTCGCCATTTTGTATCTGATAGGATGCAGGTTTTTTTAGGCAGGGTCTGGTGTTATGGACTCTGTCTTTGCAAAACACTCTTGTCCAAATAAATACATCCACACAAATGTGATCTATGAGGCGTAATGGTCTTATAAAATGAATCCATGAGGCTGTAGTAGTTGTGGTAGGAAAATGTACACTTACAAATATGTCACCGATCTGTCTCAGTTCTGGTCACCTGACCTTATTACGGTGTCTGTCCAATAAATGCTACCATCTGTCATTACTAATTTACGACCTGGGTTTGTCGGCAGTGAAAATGTGAGTATGCTTTCCTTGTTGGATTCAATAGATGCAAGACAAGATATAATATGATTCGCCAAAAACAAACAAAAACTCTCACTGACCCACTTTAAGGACATAGTGTATTTTTCACCTAAAGTGAAACATTGGGGTCAAGTGAAGGTGAAGTGAAGGTCAAGAAGGGCTCTCTCATATACATGTATGCATATCGAAGCTGTGACTAAGCTCAATGGGTGTTTGGTTTATTTGTTGGAGCTTTACATCCTGGCAACATATGAAGTCATATCAGGATGAGTACTCACTTTTGACAGGGAACACTCATCACAACTTATAGTGCTGCCCCACTGGGAGACCAGGCTGCCAACACCATGACCCGATATCCCACTCAGTCAAATTATCCTGATACTGAGCTAAGCAGTCCTTGTTATTTCCTAGTTATGCCGAGCGCCAGACTAGCTAGTGACAAGGATACATTTTGTAAGTCATTTCCTTGACTTGACCTGGATTAGAACCCCAAACCTTCCACCCAGGAAGCCAGAGTTTTCACCGATTTGGCCGCTACTTCCGGTTTCTTGGCTGACTTAATTAACTATTCCTTCACCTGATTGGTTAAAGCTGAATTTAAATAATAGGTGGCTCCTAGTAGGCCTGTTGCTGGGTGCTAATGACATATTATTAAATCAAGAATGATGCACCTCAACTGCAAGTACCAGATGTGATGGCCGAAAATTGAGCGTCCGTCTTTTGTTTTGGTGGATCGTCCCCTGGTCAAGTCAAACCAATGACTTAAAAATGTATACTTGTCGCTTCCTAGCCAGGTGCTTGGCATTATTAGGAAATGGCAAGGACTGGTTGGGTCAATGTCAGGATAAGGCGACTGAGTGGGATATTAGGTCATGGTGCTGGTGGCCTTGTCTCCCAGTGGGGCAGACCTATGAAATCACCATGACTGTACACTGTCACAAGTCAACACCCATCCTGAGATGATCCAAGATGTTGACAGGATGTAAAACTCCAACATCCACTGAACCAACCTCAACCGCAAGCTGGCCAGCTAAAAAGATAGACCATAAAAGTGAGTGTTCCAGCACTCCCAGCACCAATCCACTGGCGAACCTTCACACGCACTGAACCTATGTATTCATATTTTGATAGAGTCAGCAAACACAGAAGTCTTTGGTGGCACTCACCATGAGAAGTCAGCGTCCTGCAACAACACAATATATGAGTCAGGATCATGAAAAGAGGCCAATTGGGCAAAGTTGTCAGCGTCGAGCATGGATGTCGGCGTCGATCGGTATAATTATAATTTAGCATTGACAGAGGTGTTGCAAAGTCCTTAAATTTATCCTGAATATAAAGGTCAAGAAAATACAACAACATTATTTGTTTCTAGGATAATTTAATATAAAACAAAGAAATGCACTACACTTTTAAGAATTGCGACGCCGACATCTTCAATTGACCACCGATTGGCTCATTTTCGTGAGGCTGACTCATGTACAGCAACCCACCACCTTTGCGCATAGTACTGTCGGGGGGGTTTGAAAATGGGAAATATTGTGCCTAGAATGGGATTCATACGCACATCTCTTTAGTCATGGCAACCATCAGGAGTGATGAAAATGGGAAATATTGCCCTAGAAGGGATCAACCCACATTCTTACATCCCGGGCCAGTGTGCTAACCATTACACCACCTAGGATCCCTGATATCACCACACTACCCATGTCTACCTTTCTATGTGGTTACTTGCCTGAGAGGTCAGTGCAGACTACTACACTCGTCCCCCTGGAATTGTAAGTCTTTTAATGCTTATAATTACATACATACAGGCAATGCACTAACACATACATACACAGGGTAGGTTCAACAACCATACAGCGCATAGCTTGTACAGGATCATGGTCATGGCAACCAGTGTCATGGGAGTGATGAAAATGGGAAATATTGCACCCAGAATGGGATTCCAACCCACATTTCTTTGCATTCCTGACCAGTGTGCTAACCATTACACCACCTAGGCTCCCTGATATCACCACACTATCCACGGTTACCTCTCTATGTGGTTACTTGCCTGATAGGTCAGTGCACACTACTACAATACTGACCTTACTCTAGCTAACCCACTAACCTACTAACCTCCTTCTTAATCTATTAATATCAAGTTTGGTCGGGCGGTGTATATTTATATTTGTTTATTATTTTGCTGATATATGACATAGACGTCATACATAACTAGACGCGATGGCTGGACGAGTTGAGCAAATGCGTCCTGTTCTGGTAGGTCAGGGGATTCACACTCCTGGTTCGAACCCTTTTGAGTCAAACCGATGAATTAAACATTGATACATTTCACATGACATATACGTCATATATAACTAGTTGCAATCGCGTCCCATGCTGGTAGGTCATCCGATTCAAATGCCTGGTTCGATCTCTTTTGAGTCAAACCAATGACTTAAAAATTGATACATATCACACATTACTAAGACAGAGCAAGGAGCATTTGTATGAGAAAGACCATTTGTCAGTGATTGAAATTTCCCGCGCTTGATCAACTAATGTACCAAAACAAAATAGCTAGCACAGATTGTGTGCTTATGGAAGTTGAATCACTCCTAGCCCGACATATTTTTTAGCAGTTTAAAGAAACATATTTAAATTTTAAAAATCAGGGGCGGGCGATTGTTCAGGCACGGGCGGGGACGATCACTAATTGTTTTTATTTGGTCTTATCAGAACAAACAAAAAATAGGTTTTGTCAATCTGCCCACATGATGGATGCCCTGCCAACTGCTGCCACTCTCATGCTGCTGAGTGTCCTGCTTACATTTCCTTATCTCCCGCCACCAGTTGCCCCAGCAGACCCTTCGCACTAATTACACCCCAGGCATCTTGGGCGGCTAAGAAGACATCTGTTGAGTCAGGCCACTTGAGCCAATGTCCCCAGTGAGTGGTTACATCTGCGGACAATCAAGCATGTCCCAGAGGCCGAGAATGTTCTTACAAAGGAGTCTGCACCTCATTTGTTGTTTGTTTTTGTTTTGATACATTGGTCGATTGATTAAGCGGAGACATTTTCAATCGCCAACAATTGTTCTTCCTCATTGTTTGACAAAACCAGGGCGCATTCATTTACTATGTGATTCTCTTTCAACTTACTTCTAAATACTCTTGTGTGTGCATGTGCGTGTAGTGTGTGTGTCCACGTGTGTGCGTGTATATGTGCATGTGTATGTGCATGTGTGTGTAGTGTGTGTGTCCACGTGTGTGCATGTATATGTGCATGTGTCTGTGCATGTGCGTGTAGTGTGTGTGTCCACGTGTGTGCATGTATATGTGCATGTGTCTGTGCATGTCTCTGCGCATGTAGCTGTGGATGTATATGTGCATGTATATGTACATGTTTGTGTGCATGTATATGTGCATGGATATGTGCATGTGTATGTGCATGTAGATGTGGATGTATATGTGCATGTATATGTACATGCCTGTGTGCATGTATATGTGCATGTGTCTGTGCATGTCTCTGCGCATGTAGCTGTGGATGTATATGTGGATGTGTCTGTGCATGTGTCTGTGCATGTCTCTGTGCATGTAGCTGTGGATGTATATGTGCATGTGTCTGTGCATGTGTATGTGCATGTCTCTGCGCATGTAGCTGTGGATGTATATGTGCATGTATATGTACATGCCTGTGTGTATGTATATGTGCATGGATAGGTGCATGTATATGTGCATGTATATGTGCATGCATATGTGCATGTATCTATGCATGTATATGTGTATGTATTTGTGCATGGATCTGTGCATGGATCTGGGCATGTATATGTGCATGTATATGGGCATGTATGTGTGGATGTTCATATGCATGTATATGTGCATGTGTATGTGCACGTCTATGTGCATGTATCTGTGCATGTGTATGTGAATGTGTCTGTGCATGGGTCTGTACATGTCTCTGTGCATGTATATGTGCATGTCTGTGTGCATGTCTATGTACATGTCTCTGCCCATGGCTCTGTGCATGTGTATGTGCATGTATATGTGCATGTGTATGTGCATGTCTCTGTGCATGTGTCTGTGCATGTGTCTGTGCATGTCTCTGTCCATGTCTCTGTGCATGCTCTGCGCATACTCTCGATCATTTTTCAGGAATCTATTCAGCTGACAAAATCTAGGTCGCAGCTAAGAAAATATTGGGTGGCAATTATCGGGTGACAAATTGCAGGTGGCAAATGTCATTGAACCGCTCTTGACATTGTATATATGTCTGACTACTTACTTGGTTACCATGTGACATACATTCGTGACATAGTATTCTGCAATGACCTCTTTATCTTTGGCAAGGCGCTCCATAGATAAGACAGGTAGGTATGGATAGGGCGATTTCACCAAAGAACTTAGGTAATGTTAGCATGCTAGCCCGAGAGTCGAAATGTTTGTCAGTACTAATCACGCTCTAAGTGCAATATTTCTCATCACCTGGATCCCATACAACCAGTTGTCATGACCTGGATCCCATACAGGCGATGTACTGTATGGTTACTCAACCTACCCTGGGTTTGTGTGTATGTAAGTGCATTGCCTGTATGCATGTCATTGCAAGCATTAAAACAACTTATGGACATACATCATTTAAGGACTTACAATTGAGGAGCATAGTGATATTAGTAAACTGCACTGACCTCTCAGGCAAGCAGCCACATAGACCAGTATGTGAGGACAGGGGGATTGCATCAGGGACACTAGGTAGTGTAATGGTTAGCACACCATCCCTGGAATTGCAAGAACTGTCGGTTCGAATCCCACTCTAAGCGCAAATATTTTCCATTTTCACCCCACCCCTCCCACTCGATGTAAATCCACTGACTGCGGTGGCCGAATCGGTTGAGCGCGGGCCTCGCGTGCGGGAGATCGGGAGTTCGGTTCCCACTCGAGTCAGACCAATGACCTATACAATTGATACTCATCGCTTTCTAACCTGGCGCTCAGTATCACTAGGATAGGGCAAAGACTGGCTAGCTCAGTGTGAGGATAATGTGACTGAGTGGGATATCAGGTCATGGTGCTGGCGGCCTGGTTTCCCAGTGGGGCAGCACTATACAGTTGCCATGAGTGTGCACTGTCACAAGTCGGTACACGACCTGATATAACTTAGATGTTGCCAGGATGTAAAACTCCAACAACTAACCAACCCTACGGATATAAAGCATTTAAAAGCCTTACAATTCCAGGGGGACAAGTGGTGTAGACTGCACCGACCTCTCAGGCAAGGAGACACATGAATAACTGGGCATGGATAGGATGATTGCATCATGGAACCTAGGCAGAGTAAGTTTGTTTGTTTGTTGTTGATTTATGTCCTAGCAACATCTACGGTCATATCAGGACGAGTACCGACTTGTGACAGTGCACACTCATGGCAACTTTACCGTGCTGCCCCACTGGGTGACCAGACCACCATGACCTGATATCCCACTCAGTCACATTATCCTAACACTGAGCTAACCAGTCCTTGCCCTATCCTAATAATGCCGAGCGCCTGGCTAGGAAGCAACACGTATCAATATTTAAGTCATAGGTTTAACTCGACCAGGTTTCGAACACTCAATCCCACGGTCTACCAGCACGAGAGACGGCCATGCCGTCTGGTAGGCAGTGTAATGGTCAGTCTATCTCCAAATAATTGATTGTATGCTTTTACATTATATGTAAAGGCGGTGGTTCAATAACAAACAAACAATTATCACCATGATTATGTCCTATGCTGCCGACACGGCATAACGAAAAGCACCAATCAATAAATCAAGTAATGATCAGCATGCTACCCCTGGAATGGCAATAACTGCGGGTTCCAATCCTTCTTGAGGCGCAATATTTCCCATTTTCATTTCACCCCAGCCCCCCACCAAACCTCACCATGAATCCATCCTGTACACTGGTGACAGCCGAGTGTATCCAGAATGTATACACATACATTGCACGCAGTGCACAGAGCCCCTCGCCATCTGCTCAATCGCACATCAGTAGCTCATGGACAGACATCGCACACATGTATTATTCAGGTCCTCACACGAGTGTCATCCATCACCAGGGGTGTGGGGGAGTGTGAGTGTGTGTGTGGGGGTGATTGTGTGTGTGTTGGTGTGGGTGTGTGTTGGTGTGTGGGGGTGTAGGTGTGTGTGGGTGAATGTGTGTGTGTGGGGGGTGTTGATGTGTGAGTGTGTGGGTGTGTGGGTGTGTGGGTGTGTGGGTGTGTGGGTGTGTTGGTGTGTGGGTGTGTGGGTGTGTTGGTGCGTTGGTGTGTTGGTGTGTGGGTGTGTGGGTGTGTGGTGTGTGGGTGGGTGGGGTGTGTGGGTGTGTGGGTGGGTGGGTGTGTAGGGTGTAGGTGTGTGGTGTGTAGGTGTGTGGGGTGTGTTGGGTGTGTGGGTGTGGGTGTGTGGGTTGGGGTGTGTGGGTGTGTGGGCGTGTGGGTGTGTGGGCGTGTGGGCGTGTGGGTGTGTGAGTATGTGGGTATGTGGGTGTGTGGGTGTGTGGGCGTGTGGGTGGGTGAGTCCGTGGTTGTGTGTGTGGAGTGTGTCTAGGTGTGTGGTTGTGTATTTGTGGGTGGGTGGATGTGTGGGTATGTCGTTGTGTGTGTTGGTGTGTGGTTGCCTGAGTGTGTGGGTGTGTCGATGTGTCGATATGTGGGTGTGTGGGTGTCTATGTCGATGTGTGGATGCATGGGTGTGTGGTATGGTGAGTGTGTGGTTGCGTGGGTGAGTGTGTGGTTGCGTGGATGTGTGGGTGTGTGGGTGTGCGGTTGTAAGTGTGTGGGTGTGTGGGTGGATGTGTCAGTGTGTGGGTGTGAGGTTGTGGTGTGTGAGAATGTATGGGGGGGAGGTGGGGGTGTCTATACATCTTCACACACACACTCACACATCTAAGACTTTGAGTATTCCAGGCACAGCGAGTTCTTGACTGAGAATAGCAGCTCCATCCTCCCACAATAGGCAAGTTAACCACAACAAACAGTATTGGCTTTGATTAGTGTGGAAAACAGGTCATCAATCCTGAATCTAAACTTCTCTAAATCACCCTTTCAATATCATGATGGGCAACGATTTGTGACAGTGCATATCTATGGGGAGTTTATGTCCTGATACTGAGCGCACATCTACAGCTGCTATTGTGGGTGGGCGTGATATACGATGGGGAATATTGTGCCTAGTGCAGGCTCCAAACCCACATCTCTTGTCATTCCAGGACTAGCATGCTAACCATTACCCTGCACAGGTTCCCTGATGCGATCCACTTTCGCACACTTGCCTGTCTATGTGGCTCCTAGCCTGAGTGGTCAGTGCAGACTACTATCTATTCTTCTCCCTAGAATTATAAGTCTAATAAATGGGTTAAGTCCATAAGTTGTATCATGCTTACAATTACATGCATACAGATGAAACATTTACATGGTGTTCTCTGTGGGAGAGTGGTTAGAGTGTCTGGCTTTTGTCTAGGTTGGACTCCTAATCTGAAGGTTAGTGGTTCAATTCCCCATGCCCCCACCTTTGCCAATTTGGATTTCCACCAGTGTGTATAACTTACAGTGTCATCAAAGACTGCTTGCTCTCATCCCATGTCTATGTGGTGTGGGAGGTTAAAAATCCCTTGGGTCGGTAAAAGTGTAGACCCAGACTTTCTATCAACAAATTGTCTAATGGTGAAAACAAGTCTATTCTGACTTATCCACGATAGGCAGTATAAATCGTCAAACATATGCATACGCAGATTAGGTTCAACAACCATATAGCGCATAGCTTCTATGGGATCCAGGTCATGGCAAGCATTGCGATGGAGAATGATGAAAATTGGAAAAAAAGAAAAGAAAAGATGCTTAGAGCAGGATTCAAACACACAGTTTTTGCCACTCCAGGGTTAGCCTGCTAACCATTGCACTACCTAGCATTCCTGATGCAATCATCTTATCCACATGTATCCATGTCTGAGAGGTAAATTCAGACTACTACGCTAATATTGAATTATGTCGCTTTGAAAATAATCTGGTGGCTCAGCCGCTATTTTCCGGTCCACCCCTGGCCACCTACTTCTGTCAGTCGCTACATGAAAACAAAAAGTATATTAGAATGATTCAGATCTACAGAACCAAAGGGACAGCTTGCCCGAATCAGTGAGAGCATTCACTCACTTCACATGTGGGAGTTCACTGGCTCGAAATCCTGACAGCGTGCAATCAATGACTTACAAAATTGATACTTGTCGCTACCTAGCCTGGTGCTCAGCATTACTAGTGATAGGGCAAGGACTGGTTGGCTCAGTGTCAGATTAATGTGTCTGAGCGGGATTTTAAAATGTAAGGTCATGGAGAAGCACTACGAATATGAGGTCACCTACAATATGAACTGTCACAACTTGGTACATTATCATTTGTCGCTTAAATATCGCTTATCACATATCACTTATCGCTGCATCAATTCACCAGTTATCGCTTATGGCTTACCCCTTATCGCTTATAACATATCCCATATCACTTATCGCTTATCACATATCACTTATCACTTATCCTTTATCACTTATCACTCAGCCCTTATTGTGTATCGCTTGTCACTTATTGCATATTGTAACATATCACATATCGCTTATCACTTATCACATATCACATATTGCTTATCGCTGTTCGCATATCACTTATGGCTTATACGTTATCATTTCACACATCACTTATCACTTATTGCATATCATTTATCACTTTTCGCATATATCACTTCTCACTTTTACATTATCACTTATCACTCAAAACTTATCGCATATGACTGATCACCTACCACTTATTGTGTATCACATATCACTTATCCCATATTGCTTATCACTTTTGGCATATCACCTAACATTTACCACATTTCACTCATAATGTATCACACATCGTTTATCATTTATCACTCTTCACTTATAACTCATCGCATACCAGTTATCATGTATCGTGTATCGTGTATCACTTATTACTTATCACCTATCACCTTATCACCTATCAATTACACATTCTCAATTCTCAATTCTCAACTGTCAATTAATCAATTATCGATAATCACCACACATATGGCATCAATCATGTATCACTCACTGATTACTTATCACATATCAGGTGTCAATTATCACGCATCACTCATCACTCATCACTTGTATGACACCATGCATCACTGATCACCCATATATCATCACTCATCACCAATCACTCATCACTCACCGCTCCTCACTATTCACTCCTCACTCCTCACTCCTCACTCATATGACACCATTCATCCCTCACCACCCATCACTCATCACACACCACTCAGCACATAACATGCATTACTCATCATTCATCATACATCACGCATCACACATCACTAATTGATCAACACAAACCCGATCAGTACATTCAAGGTTGGCATTTATTTTCGGTTCAACCAATTTACGGTGTCCTAGTAATTTTGCCCCCACATTGTGTGGCCTAAGATGGTGGGCCCTATAGTCTTAATTGTGGGGTGGGCGGGATGGCAATCAAAGTCTGAGCTATGTCCTGGCCCGCTCCTGGTTCTGTAGTGAGAATGTCTTCGGAGTGGGGCTTTATTTGGGATGAGCAAGCACAAGGAGGCACCAGTAAGTTTCAGTGTACAAAAGTCTCAAGAGCAGTGCTAGTATCGTGACCGCATAACTTCACAGTAGATACCGTGGAACTTTTCAGAACTAAAATATGCAAAATCAGGGAGATGTAGCCCATCATTACAAGAGTATTGACAATGGTGCCCGCTAGTCGGAGTGTGTGTATTGGAATAGTGCTATAGTAGAAGAGAGGCGGCAGCAACAGTGCGGTGACATCACATCGTGACATGCGTAGATATGGTATGAAATGAACAATCAGTAAGGTACAAGATTATCCGGTAGTTGACGTTTGCAAGAGTCTGACTGGAGGCGCTATTAGTTATAGTAATGAGAATGGAGTAATATTGACAAGTAAAACAACTAATAAGGCCAACGGGCAACAGCAGAATACAATTGAGACATGGTAACTGTGTCTATTATAAGATTAGTTAGAGTCCAGATCAACACCTATCAGTAAGGCACATAGTAGTATAGGCGAAGTGGCCAAATGCCCATAGCAGTGTTTCCATAGGGAAATGCAAGGTTAAATTGTTCAATTACCCACATTGGGGCCAACATCGACAATCAATCAGATATGCTATCACACATCACTCATAACCAATCACTCCTCACCCCTCACTCACCAATCATCACTCATTACTCACCAATCACCACTTATCACTCATGATACCCCACCCGCCCCTCATCGCTCCCACACTGCATCCTGTCCCTCCCCCCGTCCTACCCTTACTGTGCACACACCGACTCCCCCAGTACTGCCCCCTCCCGTCCAGTCCACACACCGCCTCCCCCCGTACTGCCCATCCTGTTCACACACCACCTCCCCCAGTACTGCCTGTCCTGTTCACACACCGCCTCCCCCAGTACTGCCTGTCCTGTCCACACACTGCCTCCCCCCATACTGCCCGTCCAGGCCACACACCACCTCCCCCAGTACTGCCTGTCCTGTTCACACACCACCTCCCCCCGTACTGCCCGTCCTGTCACACACTGCCTCCCCCCATACTGCCCGCCAGTCCACACACCACCTCCCCCAGTACTGCCTGTCCTGTTCACACACCGCTCACCCCAGTACACCTGTCCTGTCCAGTCCACACACCACCTCCCCCATACCGGCCCGCGATTCACCCACACCACCTCCCCCCGTACCCCGTCCAGTCCACACACCACCTCCCCCCGTACTGCCCGTCGTCCCACACACTGCCCCCCCCGTACTGCCTGTCCGTCCACACACCACCCCCGTCCCTCCACACACGACCCCGTACTGCCCGTCCAGTCCACCACCGCCTCCCCCCGTACTGCCCGTCCTGTCCACACACCGCCCTCCCCCGACCTGCCCGTCCCGTCCACACCACCTCCCCCCATACTGCCCGTCCCATCCACACACCACCTCTCCCCGTACTGCACGTCCCGTCCACACACTGCCTCTCCCCGTACTGCACGTCCCGTCCACACACCACCTCCCTCCGTACTGCCGTCCTGTCCACACACCGCCTCCCCCTGTACTGCCTGTCCCGTCCACACACCGCCTCCCCCAGTACTTCCCGTCCCGTCCACACACCGCCTCCCACTCTACTGCCCATCCTGTCCACACACCGCCTCCCCCCGTCCTACCCGTCCTATCCACACACTGCCTCTCCCCGTACTGCCGGTGCCGTTCGCACACCGCCTCCCCCAGTACTGCCCATCTTGTCCACACACCGCCTCCACTGTCCTGCCCGTCCCGTCCACACACCGCCTCCCCCCATACTGTCAGTCCCCCGGGGCGCGTTGCCGCCCGGCGGCTGAGGAGAGCCATACCGGGCCGTACAGGGGTGTGCATCTGCCGCATGCATTTTTAAATATCATTAGAGTAAGAGAGTGTTTTTAGCACTGACATTACATCTCTTACAGCAGGAGCGCTATCCCACCGTCCCGTCGGTGACTTCTGAAGCAGGACGCTATGTTTCAGTAATAGTATAGGTTAATTATAAGGGACACTAAGCCACAAGCTCTGTGACCAGAAATAGAGCATGGTTTCTGAAGCAGGACGCATACTTTGAGTAACTGTGTACATATTAATTGTGCATGTTAATTTTAACATGGGTAATTCACACACAGAGACTGGACAGCTGACACTTGACTATATGATACTGTGCCACCACCTTGTGGATCCTGCCCAAAATAACCACACAATGGCTACCATCGCTCCAGTGGTGCCACCTTGATGAACCTGGGTCGTTACTCAATACACTAGATAGGTGGCGAAACAATATCAAATTTCCCACCAATTTGCTCATGTCACCCTACGGCAGTTTGAACTCCATGCACAACCGTCGCAGCCACCACCATCTTCGCACCATCCAGCTTTCTTCACCCACACACCCACACCACTAGATAAAGCTTGAATCTATAGGGTTGGGGGTTTGAGTCCCACCCGATCCATTCATCAGCATTGGACCCGAAGAAGCAGAATGATGGCGGCTCCGGTTCCAACAACTCATACCTGTACCAATGACATAACCGATAAAATATAGCCATTGTACCAAATGCTGTCTCATGTTGTGAATTACACAGGACATGAAACGACAAGCCATATGACCAGAAGACCAGGGAATATGTTTTAGTAACTGTGTATAGATTAATTAAACAGGACACAAATCTACAAGCCCTATGACGAGAAGACCAGGGAATATGTTTGAGTAACTGTGTATATATGAATTACACGGGACACAAATCTACAAGCCCTATGACGAGAAGACCGGGGAATATGTTTTAGTAACTGGGTATATATGAAGAGTTCATGCCCAAAACCACATATACGCCAATCCAAAACTTTTGTTTAAATCAAAGGTTTTTACCTGAACATAATTTTCATTCTCACTAATTCCACTTCTCATATGATCACATGTGTATGATACAGTGAACAAAAAAGAAAGAATATAACAAGAATTATCTTTTTGAAGGAGTGATTCCAATGTTTATCTCCATTTTTGGATTGGCGTTTACATGTTTTTGCGTCTGAACTCTTCATATTAATTACTCAGGACACAAATCTACGAGCCCTATGACCAGAAGATCAGGATATATGTTTGAGTAACTCTGTATATATTAATTACACAGGACACAAATCTACAAGCCCTATGACCAGAAAATCAGGATATATGTTTGAGTAACTCTGTATAGATTAAGTACACAGGACACAAATCTACAAGCCCTATGACCAGAAATAGAGCATGATTTCTGAAGCAGGGGGTTATGTTTCCGTAACTCTGTATAGATTAATTACATTGGACTCAAATCTACAACCCCTATGACCATAAATACAGCATGATTTCTGAAGCAGGAGGCTATGTTTCAGTAACTGTGTATAGATTAAGTACACAGGACACAAATCTACAATCCCTATGTCCAGAAGACCAGAGAATATGTTTTAGTAACTGTGTAGAGATTAAGTACACAGGACACAAATCTACGAGCCCTATGACCAGAAGAACAGAGAATATGTTTTAGTAACTGTGTATGGATTAAATACACAGGACACACATCTACAATACCTATGTCCAGAAATAGAGCATGATTTCTGAAGCAGGAGGCTATGTTTCAGTAACTCTGTATAGATTAAGTACACAGGACACAAATCTCCAAGCCCTATGTCCAGAAATAGAGTATGATTTCTGAAGCAGGAAGCTATTTTTCCGGAAGTCTGTCCATATTAATTAGAAGGGACACGAATCTCCAAGCCTTTAACCAGATGGCCGGCAAACAGACACTGGGTTCTAAATTGGCTAGCATATAATAATGTATGAAATTGTGTAGATAAATATTCCTGAGACTGCCATCTTGGTGTTGTTGTGCATTTTCTCCCAATTTTTCAACTTTCTGCACCAATATAGATAAAGATGGAGCACTATTTCATTCCACTCGGCCACAACAGAGACGAGACGTATGTGATGTATAAGCATTATGTCAGTATTAAGGCGTGGAAGGGAATTATTATTATTATTGTTCTATTTCATTATCTACCGACCATTATCCTCGATATATTCACCTCCTATACTACATACTGCTACTGGTGGCGCCACCTTCGGCCCCCAGATGAACTACGGGCGTTCCCATTATCATTCGATCAGCACATTGTAACATGCTTCTCACCCATAAGTTGTATTTTATTTAAAGATACAAATTAATCAGGACCTATTATGGGGCCAGACAGTTATCTCAGTCTTATGGGTGACGGAGACCCTGGAGCCACGTGTCTGCGGCTGGGCACGAGAATCAGTTGACCAGGCATGTGCGGACCGTGAAGTGATGGGCGAAGTGTTTTTTTCTTTCTTGAAGATTTATACTGCCTATCATTGATAAGTCTGAATAGACTTGTTTTCACCATTAGACAGTTTGTCAATAGTAAGCCTCAGTCTACACTTTTACCGACCCAAGGGATTTTTAACCTCCCACACCACATAGACATGGTATGAGAGCAACTGGCCTTTGATGTCGCTGTGAGTTATACACAGCGGTGGAAATCCAAATTGGCAGAGGTGGGGGCAAGGGGAATCGAACCACCAACCTTCAGATTAGGAGTCTGACCTAGAAAAAAGTCAGGCACTCTAACCACTCCGCCACAGAGTAGGGAGTGTAGCCATGAAATACAAAAATAGCACTTGCCTCTTGTGTAAATTAGCGATGTTAGCCTCGGGCCAACATGCATGGAACTGCCACCTATAGAGTATATTCCAACTAAGGCAGTGCTTGCTTGAATTGTCACTCACCGCATGGTTTGATCCAGCCAGGGATTGAACCATGTTACCTACCAAAGCGGGAGGTGGATACTCACATCGTTCGGCCACTAGGTCTGGTATCTTCGATATAGGTATTGGTATAACCGATACATATGTAGGCATATGTTATGTACAAAACATATCATTACTATTGTATATGTGAATTATCAAAGCCATGCCATATGTGCATCTTGGAATGATTAATATTGTTATTTCAGCTGACTTGAACTGGCTGCTGATGGCAACATCAGACTACATATATATACATTATATTATAAATACATCTGATGTCATATGGCTGGAAGACAAGTGCTACAGTATTGACAAAATACTTCATTCAATCAATTAACTACTCTTACAAATACAGGTTGAGCTTCCCACTTCCATAGTCCTGTATCTCATTCTAAATAAACCTCCTTCATCACCAAAACCCGCTATGTGTCGCCACTGTATGAGTAGCTGACTTTCACGTCATGGCGATAGAAAACTCTTTGGTCAAATGCCACATGGTGCTTGCTGTGACGCATCTCCCTCCTTTATGGCTGGCACCAAGCGTGTCAGCTACTTACGCTGCCTATTTGAGTGGCTCACCGCCACCTATTCATTAGCCCACCGGTTGTGTGGTCCCGAGCCCCGAACGCTGTCCGACCACCACCCCCCACCACCATAGCCCACCCGTCCACTCTGTCTCACCAGGAAACTCACAAGCCAACTCCGGAAATTAAAGATTTCTTTTGCAAGCATTCATCTATACACACAGAAGCTTTTTTTGTTATCGCTATAGCGATGTTTAAGCTTCTAGTGGGTGGTGTTTGAACTGTTCTGATGGATGATGGTTCGATATCTGATTGGGTTGTAGTTGGCAGGTGTGTGTATCACTGTGTTACTTATGGTGATAACTGAGTAGCGTAGTGAATGTGCTGGTGTTGCTGTTTGGTACATTGATGAAGTTAGTAGGATGATATGCATTGGCACATTGCAGCTGTTCAAAACCATTGCTGCGAAAAATCAATATTGGAGATAATACTGCTTTTAACTCTGGTGGTAAACTAATATAGGGAATAATGTTACTTCTTCATCTGGTGGTAAAATTACTATTGTAAATAATGCTGCTTCTAGATCTTGTGGTAAGACTAATATTGTACATAATACTGCTTCTAAATCTGGTGGTAAAATTAATATTGGAAATAATGCGGTTTCTAAATCTGGTGGTAAAAGTAATATTCTACATAATGCTGCTTCTAAATCTGGTGATAAAAGTAATATTGTACATAATGCTGCTTCTAAATCTGGTGGTAAAACTAATATTGGAAATAATGCGGCTTCTAAATCTGGTGTAAAAGTAATATTGTACATAATGCTGCTTCTAAATCTGGTGTAAAAGTAATATAGGAAATAATGCGGCTTCTAAATCTGGTGTAAAAGTAATATTGTACATAATGCTGCTTCTAAATCTGGTGGTAAAACTAGAATTTGGAAATAATACTGCTTCTAAATCTAGTGGTAAAACTAATATTGTACATAATGCTGCTTCTAAATATGGTGGTAAAAGTAATATTGTACATAATGCTGCTTCTAAATCTGGTGGTAAACCTAATATTGGAAATAGTACTGCTTCTAAATCTAGTGGTAAAACTAATATTGTACATAATGCTGCTTCTAAATATGGTGGTAAAAGTAATATTGTACATAATGCTGCTTCTAAATCTGGTGGTAAACCTAATATTGGAAATAGTACTGCTTCTAAATCTAGTGCTAAAACTAATATTATCTATGTAATGTTGTTTTAGTAATAATGCAATTGTTGTTCAGCCAGGTTTGTCACCATTATTTCTGCACATATTTCCCAATAGTTTTACCACCAGCTTTAGAAGCAGCATTATTTTTAATATTACTTTTACCACCAGATCTAGAAGCCGCATTATTCCCTATATTAGTTTTACCACCAGATTTAGAAGCAGCAGTATGTACAACATTAGTTTTACCACCCAATTTAGAAGAATCATTATTTCCAATATTAGTTTTACCACTAGATTTAGAAGCAGCACTATGTACAATATTAGTTTTACCACCCAATTTAGAAGCAGCATTATGTACATTGATTCAGAAGTAGGCCTATGCCACTGCTTAACCGACAAATTAACCTACTGTTTTGTTTATATTGGTCAACATTGTTTACTGGAGTGAGGTCGATAGGATGCTCACGCCAGCTTTGTAGTGACTGACATGTATGGGGCTTACCTACCTGTGTGCAAACCCTAGTTGCCCAGGCTGCTGTAACGTCAGCGGAGCCAGGTGAGTGTAGCGTTAGCAGCTTGTTGACGCTACCAGCACTCCATAACAGAATATTCATATAATGTATTTATATAACACGATATAGTGGAGCAGACGATCAGTCATTCATTAGCAGCTATCCTTTACACAGGGTGCAGTGACCGAATCGGTAGAGCGCAGGCTCCGCATGCGGGAGATATGGAGTTCAGTTCCTGGTCGAGTCAAATCAATGAGTGATACTTGTCGCTTTCTAACCTGGCGCTTGGCATTAATAGGATAGAGCAAGTGCTGTTTAGCTCAGCATCAAGACAATATGACTGAGTGGGATATTGGGTCATGGGGCCGGCAGTCTGATTTCCCAGTGGAGCAGCACTATAAAGTCGTCATGAGTGCACACTGTATACAAATCGGCGATACCCGTCCTGATATTACTTTAGATGTTTCCAGGACGTAAAACTCCAACAACCTACCAACTACCCACTACACATTCTCGCAATTAAGTGTTTTATTTAAAATTCTTGAATAATTCCAATATTCCTCTGAGCTGACATTCCAAGTATATTTCAAACACAGGCTGAGATTTAACGACGATGCTGACTATTAACTACTAAGACACACACCATCTCAGCCAGCAAGCACTGATGACAATTTGAAGCTCACTGAGAAAAAACTGATGAAAATCAGCGCCGAGCATCTGAAGCAAGAGCAATTAGGCAAAAAGCAGCCACCTGCCTTAATGAACCAATTATTCTGTGCACTGCCTTCACTTCACAGTCCACCGGGCAATTATAGTTGGGTCGATACTGGAGTGCATGCATATATTAATGTGTGGCTTTTTATTACATCAATCAATCAATAGTTCCATCCTCTAGTCGAGGGTTGGATGCAATGGTTCTCCACTTGTCCCGATGTTGTGCTGTTCTGATAGACTGTGAATAATTCAAGCCTGTCCACTGTGAAATATTTGTAAACCATGATGTTCTTGGTCTCCCTCTCCCTCTACTGCCATTCACCTTCCCTTCCAACAATGTACGGTATATTGAACTCTGACGAATGATGTGGCCAAAATAAATAAGTTTCTTTGTCTGTATAGTGGCAAACAAGCTTTTCTTATTTTTAATTTTTCTGAGAACTTCTTTGTTGGTGATCTTCTTTGTCCATGATATTTTCATCATCCTTCGATAAGTCCACATCTCAAATGCTGCTAAACGTTTGTACATTTTCTTAGAGATTGTCCATGTCTCTGCCCCATACATTAGAGTAGACCACACATAACACTGAAGAATATGCTTCCTTGTTTGTATTAATATCTTACTTGATGTTAACACTCTATTCATTTTGGAGAATGTTGTTCGGGCTATTGTTATCCTTCTTTTAATTTCTTCCTCACATCTCCCATCATTTGTAATCTTTTGTCCGAGATATATGAATTTGGATACTTGTTCTATGTTTGTGCCATCTATGGTTATATTGACATTTGGTTTATCTGTCTTTTTACTTATAACCATTGTTTTGGTCTTCCTGGCATTCATCTTCATGTTGAATAGTATTCCAGCTTTATTGATTCTATTCACTATATCTTGTAGGTTTTTCTCACTGTCTGCTAGTATTACACTGTCATCGGCATATCTAAGATTGTTGATGTTCATGCCACCTATTGTCACTCCCTTGCAATCTTCAATGTGTCTGAAAATCATCTCTGTGTACAGGTTAAATAGACATGGTGACAATACACACCCCTGTCGAACTCCTCGTTTAATCATAACTTCATCCGATAGGCCCTGCTCCATTTTTATAAATGCACGTTGTGTCCAGTATAAGTTCACAATTAGTTTAATGTCTTTGCCATTGACACCAATATCTTGTAAACATTTGATTAACAGTTCATGATTGACTCGGTCGAAGGCCTTCTCATAGTCAATAAAGCAGGCATAAACATCCTGGTTCACTTCACAATAACGTTCACAAATCATTCTCATATTGAAAATCCCTTCACGTGTACCTCTTCCAGATATAAACCCACTTTGTACGTTACTGATTTGTTCTTCAATTTTCTGTCTGTTTCTCAGTAAAATTATTTTCATATTATTACATATATATATATATATATATTATATATAAATGTATAATCTATAAAGTAATCCAATATAAATAGACATATATCGATATAATAATGAATATATATAAGCAAATACATCAATAAATAACCAAATACATATATATATATATATATATATATATAAGTAACATATATATGTGAAGTATATATTTATAAACTAATATATCAACAAATACATATATGAACGAATAGACAATTTAAAAATCGGAGCTCATGTGATCCTGACGCACTCTGGCTGGCATCTCCCTAAATGGTGGTGGTGCCAACCTGGCGCAGCGGGTTCCGGTCCGCAGCAAATATCACAATAAATAAGACATAAATAATAAATAGCAAGCAATTAAATACAAGGTTCCATACAACCCATATAGAATAGAAGCTCCGCCCCTTTATACCCCTGTCACACTATGGCGTAACAGGCCACCGAGTGGGCAACATAAAAATGACTTTTTTTACCTTGAGATACGTCGAGATACGTAGAAATTCTCGGCATTTCAGGGTCAATTTGGATGTCAGTGCAATGTAGTGGACGTTGGCAAAACGTCAGTCCAACATAATTGTAACGTGTCTCAATGAGTTAGAACATCCACAACAAAAATGGACCAATGTAATCCTAACGCGCATCCAGCACTTGCGGCATCAGCCTAGTGAAACCCTAGCGGCACTTTGGCGTAGGACTCACATAATTACCCCTGCCCTAACGTAGCTACATGTGGCTCTCACATAATTTGTAATGTGAGTCTACGTCAGGCCTGCAAGAGAGCAGCGTCAGTCTAACAACAGTCTGGCATGCTCAGAGTAAGGACAGCAAGCACTCAACAAGCTCGATGTGAACATAATGGATGCCTTTATGTACTCAAAGACAAAATGTTTGCACCACGTTCACACCACAATCACAGCACGTTTGTTTACATTCAAAGAACGTTGGTGCACGTTACATATGTTACGCGCATGCCATCCGTTCGTCAACTACGTCAAATACATCAAGACACATTGGAGATACGTTAGACTAACGTTAGACACATGTCAGAGACACGTTAGAGACACATTAGACCTACATCAAGATACTTTAACACCACATTGTCAACGCGCGGGCTTCACATTCCTCCAGGCTCTCCATCACTCTACCGGAAGTCGACATAGCTCAAGGTAGACGATATAGCTCTAACAAACATCTAATGTATCTCCACATATGGCTAACATGAGCACAACATAAGCCCAACATAACCACATTTCACCTATGTCAGCTTACGCTATCACGCTACTTCATAGTGTGACAGGGGTATTATACTCATATAATAAATTATATATCACATATATGTGGTGTATAGCGTATTATGCGAGTATACAAATACGAAGGGAATTTCCTATTATTCTATATTATTATTATTACTGCATACCATTGTTATTCTCCGTAAGACTATGCACTTGACCGGTGGCGCCACCTGTGCTCACCCCACCCTCCACCTGGCTGACATTGTCCAGACTGTGGTGACCCCTTTCAGTCACAAGGATCAGCAGGTGGCAGAAGGCTAGCGAAGCCGATCCCTATAGTGGACCCCCCCCCCCCCCCCCCCATTGCGACCGCCCTCCCACTGCCATTCCCCAAAGGATGTTGTGTACAACCTGGCTGGGCGGTGGCAGATGAGGTATATTTTGCATTCGGCAGAATAAATCAACGGAGGACCCTGATGTTTGAAGCAACCGTTGAGTCATGTCTTACATTCCCCAGGCATAACAGAAACCAGTCAATTACAAATGTAATTTATCGCTTTGAATAATGTTTGTGCCAAAGCGCCACTCTTACAGCCCTACTACAGAATTGTTTGACCCATAACTGAAGCTTTCATTTATAATAATAAAACTGCATTCAATTGCTTTTAAATAATAAACATGTTACACAATTGATCAAATTGCAATACATGGTTCCGAAGACATCTAGGTAGACTACCCATGTAAGCCTACTACATGGCAACGCACTAACCAGCAAGACCAGTGGATATATAGCTCAGCCTAAACAGTCTAAGTACTTCCTCAGATGTTGCCAGGACATAAAACCCCCATCATCCAATCAAACTTGAAGGGCCAGCATCTGGCACAGATTCTCTTCGGTTCATTATCCATATCGGCATGACTATCACTGCTGAAAGGAAGACATGCTGACAATGACTATGCCTGCTTTGTTGGTATAAAAATGCACTCTCTTCAAAGGGCTTTTCCTGCTCGTACACGGCTATACTATGGACCCCTCCCCCATCTACGAGTGCGCACATTATTGTGAGAAGTGTTTGGATGAAGGGAACCCCAGTCTCCCAAAAATAACGCCTACCCCCCCCCCACACAGAACCCCCCCCCCCTGTACAGACTAAACAGAAATCCTCCCCATCCACACAGAACTACCATCCACACACAAAACACCCACACACACAGAACCACCATAACTCCCACAACCCCACACATTGAACCACCATCCCCACAAATAACCCCTCCCCCACTCAGAATCACGCCCCACACAGAACCACCACCCACACACCAAACTACAGCCCCACATATATATTCAAGGCCAGTTTGCAGACCACCTCTCCATATACACTGATGGTTCGACAGACCAAAGCTGGCTAGCTGCTGCGGCAGTTTGCCGACAGGAAAAATTTGGTGTATGTTTGCCCAATCAGAGCTCGATTTTCACTGCGGAAGCCCATGCACTCCTTCTCACGTTGGAGTGTATCGAGGTATCCAGCCACACTAACTATGTTATATACAGTGATTCATTCTCTTGCCTCCTGGCTGTTGCTGGACTGAAAACGAATCACCCTATTCTAACAACGGTCATTTATAAATTGAACCAACTGGCAATGGATGGGTGTGATATCCACCTGTGCTGGGTGCCTGGCCATGCCGGCATACAAGGAAACAAACAAGCTGATCGGGCTGCGAAGAAGGCCCTGAACTGTGATCTTGAACCATGTCTGATCCCTCACTCTGATCTGAAACAACTAATAGCCACCCACATAAAATCCAAATGGCAACATGAGTGGGATGAAAATATTAATACACTTAAAGAAATTGAACCATCTGTGGGAAAACTACCACAGACTCATCCGGGAGGTCGGCGGGACCAAGTGGTCCTTAGCCGCTGCCGTATTGGCCACTTGTGGATTACACATGCTTTTCTCCTCAATGGGGAACCTCCCCCTGAATGTATTGGGTGTCAGTCCATACTGACACTCAAACATGTTTGACTAAGTTGCGTTGATCTGTTGGACCTGTGCCAACAATTCTACACTGCAGAGAGTATGCATAACCCTTTTTACTAAGTAAAACAAGAAAACATTTTAGTCTTTTTGAGAGCAGCTGGACTGTACCACCTCATATAGTTTACTAAATAAATTCTATCAATTATCAATAAAACTTTTCTTTTTCTATGGGAATTTGTTTCCCTTGACGACAAATATATGATTGTGAGCTTTCTAATTTAATGAATGTCTATTGGCACATAATTGATTGTCTGCTTTTACATGTAAAAGTGATGGTTTGAACAAAAAACAAACATTTCTCGCCATGAATATGGCCTATGCTGCCGATACGGCGTAAATCAACCACCAATCAATCAATCAATCAACCCCACATATAACGCCCCCCCCTATACATAACCCTGTCTCCACCAATAACCTCCACCCCCACAGATAACACCCATCCTGACATAGAACACAATCTAGATACCCCCACACAGAACTCCCAGCCCAAAAATCGGCTGGGATTCCCGATCTTCCTCGTGGGAGGCTTACGCTCATACCAATTCACCCAAAGTCCGGGTTGTTTTCCCCACGGAGTTTCCTGCAATATAGATAGATACCAGAGGGAATAGCCAAATGAGTTAAGTATCCATCTCCAGTTTTGGCAGACCATGGTTTTGTGGTGGAAAGCTATAAGACCCTTTTCCAAAGGGCCAGTCAAACCGATGACTTAAAGGTTGATGCGTGTCACCTCCTAGCCAGGCACTCGGCATTATTAGGATAGGGCGACGACTTGTTGGCTCAGTGTCAGGATAATGTGACTGGCAGCCTGGTCTCCCAGTGGTGCAGCATTATTAAGGTGTCATGAGTGTGCACTATCACCACTCGGTACCCGTCCTGATATGACATTCAATGTTGTCAGGACATAATGCAACAAACGAGCAATCCTGCAAGATAAGCTGCCACTGACAGCACTAATTAATTATTATGCTGCCATCAGTGGTGGAAATCGTCTATTAACCCGATATCTCTTCCACTCGGCAGTTGAATGAGTGAATTTGAGATGACGCCATCTTTGGCCTAGAATTTACCTTGGTGCCGAATCGCATTTTAGGGCCGCTTTCCAGGCAACTGCTTTTAATGCCACAAGTAATAACCATGACTGCCACCAGGGTTGGGAGCCTTTCCACGTGCAGAAAAAAACCCATAATTAAGCACGTTTTCCTCAAATGAAATGTCCGCATGAATATGCGTTGGTTTCTGTTATATAGTATTTAGTGTTTGGTTTTTTTTTAAAGCAGAAGGATCCCAATAAAAGCAGCCACTTTTCTTATTCAAAATAGTTCTGATTTGCTCGGGAATTTTTAACTAAGATATTGATGTAGCCATTAACAACTAAAACTAAGAAACAAATCTAACTGATATACAACCACAGCGTACGGTTGAACAACTCATCATCATCATCATGCTGTCGGTCGCGATGCAACAAACACTGCTTTCATTACTTGACTGCCACTCTCCATTTCGCTCTCTGCTGTGAGAGTTGCGTCCATGAGTCAGTCTTAATGTATCACATCTTCAGGTTTCTCTTGATAGCATCCTTGAACCGCTCTTTCTGTAACCAGAAGACAGTTGAGAATAGAGGATCTGCTTTGGTAGCCTGTCTGATGACAACATTTCATGAAAGCTGCCTGCAAAAGTGTTGAAGTGCTGCTAGCTTTTGCAAGTTACCAGCGGCACTCTCTCGGAGAGCAAATAGAGGTTCCACACCGGCAAGAACATGTCAAGACAGGCGCAAAACTATTTGTCCCTGCAGTGGCTGGTCGGGAGATGTTGGGAGTTCCATACATCAACCACACTTAATGCTGCCACAGTGACATGGTTTTCTGTTTAGGGTTTTCTCCCTTACCCTTCGGTTCTGTCAAGAACCTGTACCACATGGCAGTGGTTTAAAACTCTGCAGGGCAGGGGCATCAAACTCCCTGAGGCATTGCTATACCTGCATACCCTAAACGACTAGTGTACTTTAATACATGCTGTGCATTCGATCTGTTTCACTCCAAATACCTTGGTGCAGGAGACTCATTTCTACACTACCTTGAGTGCATATGCTGTATGCTAACTATACCTCATACGCTGCTCCCCCACTTTTAATGTTCAGAATGGAGTGTGCTACACACGACACAGCACATTCCACTTCCTCATCACCATGTATAAACCAAATGTGATCGCTTCAATGGCTGGAAGACCAGTGCCTCGCGGCTGACAAAATATGTGTTCAGATGACAAAAATAGTTACACAAACAATATTATTGTCTCCATTACTGCCTAATAGCAATATTATATCGTTGTAATTTTAACCTGTCAGCGATGAAGCTTATAATGTCTGCGATTGTGACATGTGTTCCAAAAAAATAATTTATTAATGTTTTTAATTCCAATATATCCATAATTAAGAGACCGGGAGTGGTGGCGGATCAGTAAGATCGCAGGCTTCCCCTTAGGAAGGTCGGGAGTTCGAATCCCAAATATTAGTAAGAACAGTTTATTAAAATAAATATGCTTTCAGTTACAAAATAATGGTATAGTGCACTCAGTTGTAATTGGATAATAAATACAATTATACATTAATGAAATATCGATTGGAGTCTCCAAATACATTGAGCCAAGAACTGTTAAACTCCCTCCTTCTAATTAAAGATCAGTGAAGTATCAGATGTAGTTTCTTGGAGGTCTGACATTCTGTTTTCTTCTGTGGCTATTCCATGATGTCATTCTCGGAAGTGTTTTATGGACAATCATACAGATTTTGAAATATAATTTTGTTTGGGTGCCAATGATTTAATTGTGTTTGATTTGACGCAGAACAACAATCACCACCACCTGACTCCGTGCGGCAGCCACCCGTCTTGGGTTCACTCGCCAACTTGCTTCTGATTGGCCACCTTTCTCGTCATTCTGCCCATTTGCCAGTAAGTAGCCTGGCAGGACCGCCTAAGCGAGCCCCCCTCGCTAGATGCTGACCCCTGAAAACTTTCTACCTGACCACCCATCTATGTATTACATCCTGTTGACCCATTTAATTATTATATCCCTTCTAGAGCTTGGCTCAGGTTCTCTACAATATGTATATGCGCCTGTCTCAAAAGGTGATAACTCTTGTAAGATATGAACGAACCCGTTGAGTTGTGTATGAGAACTGACTTTATTATCCGGCGATGTCACCACTACAACTCCCGTGACCTCTCGTGACCTCCCGTGACCTCTCGTGACCCATCGCCACCACCACGCTACGCACAACATACACATACACTACATCTCCCTTTTCCTTTAAAAAGAAGATGTTTACATTCGTGATCAATAACCATGACACATGTCATCACAATATAACAATTATCATTACATAACAACAACAATAATAACATCACCGTATCAGCAATACACATTCAAATTTCATCAACAATAACACAAAATAAGTCACACCTGCTCCCCCTTATTTTTGCTGTTCATATCTCAGATTAACTAATACCACCACCTCATTTATATTACAGGGCGTATCACCCTCCCATATCGTGTTTTGTACGGCTCGTTACCTTGTTTTGTTTCCTGCTGTTTATTTACTTTGGCCTGCTGTGGTGACCGCTCTGTCATGTCTGGGCATTTGAACAAGAATCGTCTGTTTCTCCGTATTCTATGCTTGTCTTTATTCTCAATCTCATAACTTCTTCCTTCCTGCCTATCTTGTTGTGTAACGATACCTGAGACCCACTCCTTCTTATAATCTAGATACCTTACTTTATCCCCCACGTTTAGTTTCACATGTTCATTTCCTGCCCGTCTGTCGAAGTAATCTTTTTGCCTTTCCTGAGTTTTTACGATTTGTTCATGCCTTGATGACTGTATTTTGGGTTTCAGATTTGCTTCTACCGTTGGTATCTTCGACCGCAGCACTTGCGACATTAGCAACTGTGCTGGAGAAGCCTTCATATACTGACTGGTTGTGTTCCTTACATTCAGTAACATGATATTGACATCCTTATTATCCACGATAGCCTTTTTCATCATTCTTTTAATCGTCTGTATTGTACGCTCAACCTGTCCATTACTTTGCGCATGCATCGGACTCGAGTACACCGCTTTAAACCCATACTCCCTACTGAAACAGTGATATTCCTCACTTTGAAACTGAGGACCGTTATCTGACACGACGATCTTGGGTATACCATGCCGCGCAAATGTCTCTTTCATTACCCTTATTGTCGCTGCACTGGAAGTAGACTTTAACTCAATGACTTCTGGATACTTACTATAATAATCAATGATCATGATGTAATTCTTGCTATTAACCTGGAATAAGTCTGCACCTACTTTCTCGAATGGCACGTCTGGTACCACATGGCTTATTAATGGTTCTGTGTTCGGCTTGTGTCTGAAACATTGACATATGTGACACCGAGAAATCTTATCCTCCAGCTGACTGCTCAACCCAGGCCAAAATACGTTATCCCTCGCCAACTGCTTAGACTTTACAATTCCCATGTGAGATTCATGAATTTTATCTATAATATTTCTCTGCAAACTCTTTGGTATTATGATTCGATTGTCCTTCAATAAGAGTCCCCCTTGTCTCGTAATCTCGTGCCTGTATGTGAAAAAAGGTTTTACTGCAGCTATTACTTGATTAGAATGTTCTGGCCAACCTGTTACTGTGAGTCTTTCTATTTCTCGCAGAGTCTCATCTTTTTTCGTTTCCACTACAATTGTATCTGTGTCGCCTGATGCAATTTCGATCTCAGCTATTGAGATATCTGTGTCAAACAGGTGTCTTGGCGCTGTGTTGATTGTGTGAGCCCTGGATAACGTATCTGCAAAATACAAATTGATCCCTTTAACATATGTCACTTTTATATCATAGTTTTGCAACCGCATTCTCATGCGCTGCATTCTGGCTGACAACTCATGCAATGGTTTCGACATTATGGCAACCAATGGTTTGTGATCCGTTTCAATAGTGATTTCTTTACCATATATATATTCATGGAACCTAGTACATCCAAAGCACATTGCCAGCAGCGCCTTTTCAATTACCCTTAGCTGGGCACTGACCGCGTACGTGCAAATAACCACACCATTGGCACTGAACTTTGTTGGCAGTCGCTGCTCGGAACGGCTGTACTTGGGGGCGTCTCCAATTTTGGGGGCGTGTCTGTTGCTGTTTACCTTGGTTACCGGTAACCAAGATGGCGTCCACGCTTTGCTCACCCATCATTCCCGCGCTTTGTGCTGGCATAAGAGCTGCGGAAGTATGCTCACTTAGCCGGCACATCTCTATACACTGTTCGAGAGACAAATTCTGCGTCTGAAGCAACTTGTCTCTTAGAATATTACTTTTTTGCGCCACACACGAGCCTGTCACACAATAAAGAACTTTCCAGCTCACCGTACTCACATTGGGCTACTCGCGTGCGCAATTCTCTTATATACGTCTCCATATTCTGGTCACCCTGGTTGTATGAATGACATTTGTATCTCACCACCGTAATATTAGCCTTTCCCTCGCAGTAAACTCTGAATGCATTAATGAGCAGTTCTATTTTGTCTCGCTCCTCAGTGTCAATCTGCATAGTGCGGTGCACCTTCTGCGCCTCGGCACCCGCAACGTGAAGAAATACAGCACATTGTATCTTCTCCGTCTTATTTACTGCACCAGCAGCCACGGCATAAATCTCATATGCCTGTATCCATGATTGCCAATTCGTGCTCAAGTCGTCCTGTAAATTCAGTGCCGCCGGCGGCTTCAGACCTGTGAGCGCCATTGTTCGTACCCCACATCTGACACCATGTAAGATATGAACGAACCCGTTGAGTTGTGTATGAGAACTGACTTTATTATCCGGCGACGTCACCACTACAACTCCCGTGACCTCTCGTGACCTCCCGTGACCTCTCGTGACCCATCGCCACCACCACGCTACGCACGACACACACATACACTACAACTCTTTGTGTTGTTGTCCATTCTAACGATTGACACAAAACAACACAGAAACAGTTACACTGAAAACACAAGGACATTTGCTTCAAATCAATATGTATTCTATTGGGATTATGAAACACCATGTAAAAAACAAATCAGTTTATCCTGAGCAAATGCATAAGCAGATAGTATGTTGATCGTTACAATGGACAAAGTTTTGTCCCATATTGCTTAGCGCCTTTTGAGACAATGAACTACTGCCTCCTCGTTATTCATTTGCTAACTTATTTGAAATTAGAAATAATGTTCCTTTTCACATGGGGGCTCAAACCTACATAATATGATGATAGAATTACATTTTGGAAAACATGACACATTCCTAGATTGACTCCTAAATATTGATTCAGTTACTAACCATATGCACAAGCAAAGTATTAGAGAAAACATGCTAGTAGACAAGCATGGAGTTTTGTAACTATTCAAGCATGCAAACATTTACTACATGCTAATTTATTTATATACACTCATATTCAGCGACATTAAATTGTTCATGTTGGTTCATCAACATGGGTAATTTGCATGCGAACAGGAGCTGCTGCGGTGGTGCCACCTGGGTTCAATCCAGCCAACCACCATGCCCCTGCCGGAATTCTCGTGAACCATATCTCCCCTGTGAGATTTGTCACGTCACTTCCAGTCAATGACAGCCCGCTACGTCCTGCTTTCACCACTACGGCTCCAGCCACCGGACCATCAACAACCACCACCTTACCTGGCCGCCCACCAATCCCTAAAATAAGACAAACACAAAGAATAGGGTTGAGAGACCCTGATTTGACAAACTTTTGATGATTGAACTCATACGGACACTACCATTATACTTGACTCACTTGAATAAAGTCCATGTCTATAGCTTCTTGTGTGCGTTGTAAATTATGGGCCATAATCTGAATACAATTTATTTATTTTGTATTATAATGTGTATTCAGCTGAATAAGTCTATCTTTTTCAGCGCCGAGGCACCAGTATTCTGGCATTAGACATAATACACAAATATATGTGAGTTACATAATGGTAGTATATTCATATATTTAATACATGAAGGTTCTAGCAATACACATACATTCTGCAGTTAATATAAATACTAATAACAATTTAAGGGTCTATTTATGGCATTGTGTGTCAGTTACAGTATTATGGTTGGTTGTTTGAGTTTTACATCCTAGCAACATTTATTGATCGGTGGTTTCTTTACGCCATGTCGGCAGCATAGGCCATATTCACGGCGAGAATTGTTTGTTTTTTATTCAACCATCGCCTTTACATATAATGTAAAAGCATACAATCAATTATGTGTCAATAGACACTTATGCATTTTTAAAAGCTCACAATCATATAATTAAATAAAATAGATGAACAAATGTATCGATAAAAAAGTTTTAATGAACTATATGAGGTGGTACAGACCAGCTGCCCTCAAAAAGGTTAAAATGTCTTCTTGTTTTACTTTGGTAAAAAGGGACTGCATGCTGTTTGCAGTGTAAAATTGTTGGCGCAGTGTCCGAGAAGGCACGCTTGCCCATGACAGCTGCCGTTGCAGCCTTGTCATCCTTATAAGAACCATCAGTGTTGATGAACTTATGATCAGAATGTATCTCTTTAACCTCTTGAACATACTGTTGTAGATCAGAGGGTCAGTTGAGTCTTTCCTTGCTTCAGAGATTGCCAAGTTCACATTGACAGCGTATGTCCAAAGTGGTGTGTCTGGATATTGGAATTTTGCAATGTTATCTACATCAAACTCGAGTGTTTCTAATGATTCCTTAATAAGTATGAAACAACATTAAAAATCATATCAGGACAGATACCAACTTGCGACAGTGTGCATTCTTGGCGGCTTTATATTGCTGCCCCACTCAAAGACAAGGCCGCCAGCACCAGGACCTATATAGGCGTTTTGAAGCCTGTTAATAATCTGCACCTAATCTTGACCCTGTATCAACATAACTGGGCCACGTTCAGGGTGCACCTCGGAAGTGTCTCAGAGAAATTCCTAACGTCACGCTAGTCTGAATGGCAAAAGGAGTCTGTTGCCTTGAAAATGGCCACTACCATAGGAGGCAGCCATTTGCAATGGAAAAGAAGAGCTCTGATTGGCTGAAACCACTAAATTTGGCGGCCATTTTTGAGGCACCTTTTTCCTCCTACCTCAAAAGGGAAACGTCTTTGAGACGTTTCCAAGGTTCACTCTGAACGTAAATATGCCAAAAAGACGTCTCTGAGCCGTCTCCGAGTCGTCTTCGAAGCATCCCCTGAACGCAGCCCTGGTGTTCTTACTCCACGCACTGCTCAACAATCACCTCTGTTTTATTTTATGTAAGTTCATAGTTATGAAAGAAAATGTTGGAGATTGCAGCGGGTGTGCATTCAGACCAGAACTCACCCACTCCAGTATATAGAGGGCCACCATTGGTATTGGCAACAAGAACAGTGATGTGATTCCTGTTGTTCTTGTTAGATTTGAGTGTGGCACTGGTTCCAAGTTCTCAACCACTACCAAATACATATACACTTACCCATATATACACATGTAGACATGCCGATATATGCACAAATATATACCTGCTTATTATATACCCACATAATACCTGGATATATAAACATGATATACCTCCCGATATATTCACATGGATTGATGTCAATAGGTGAACATAAATACACTGTTTGTGATGTATAAGCGTTATGTCGGTATTACGCCGTGGAAGGGATTGTTCTATATATTATTATATTATATTATTAGCCAATGCGCTCTCTGCATGTATTTGCTCCGTAGTCATATGGGTACTGGTGGCTCCACCACTGCCCAACCTTAAGTTCCAGCATTAACATTGTCACTGCGCCCAGAACTTTATTATTTTCGTTTTTTAAGCAGGGCAAATATTCCCTATGCCAGAGATATATATATTATCTCAACCCCCTTCATTGTCTTGTCTCCTTTGTCCTGTAGCTTGTCTTCATATACATATATATATTATACACCCACCTACCCACATATATACACATATATAGGCCTACAACTGGATGCACCCTCACATACATCCTGCTTATATACACATGCACCTACACATACATACACATGTATACACCCCGATATATGTCTGCATGCACTACTGCTTATATACATAATCAACCTACCCACATATACACATACGTAGCTCCCAATATTTGCACACAGACCTGCTTATGCACACACACATACATGCTTATGCACACACACATACATGCTTATCCACACACACCAACCCACACTTATCTTCCTACTCGTCCGCAGTTCGTTGCCTCCTAGCGGCCACTTGAGAGAACATCTCTACCCACATCACATAGCATTCCCACAATTCCCAACCACCATACCACTCCATATATGGTCATTGCCAGCCTCCCTCCCTCCCCCGTCACCTTATCCGCTGTCCATACTCAGTTCTCAGGGGGATTGGACCCCCATAAATTACTCACTTATCCAGTAGCATCCCCCCCCCCACCGCCTCCCTCCCCCAGACCAACCCCCCGCCCCCGTTCCCTCTACTGACCAGACCGTGTGGCCGAATGAGTAGAGCTCCGTCTCCTGTTTTGGGAGATCGGGAGATCCGAACCCATGTGTTTGTGGGTTTGAATCGCGGTTGAGTCAAACTAATGACTTACAAATTTATACTTGTCACTTCCTAGCCTGGCGCTCGGCATTATTAGGATAGGGCAAGGACTGGTTAATATGACTGAGTGGGATATCAGGCCATGGTGCTGGCGGCCTGGTTTCCCAGTGGGGCAGCATTATAAAATCGCCATGAGTGCGCACTGTCACAAGTCTGTACCCGTCCTGATATGACCTTACATGTTCCTAGGACGTAACACAACAACAAACACAAACCTTCTCTATACTTCCACTCCCTTTCCTCCCTCTCCCCCTCAACCTCCACCTACCCGCTCAAACCTCTAATCTCCCACTACATTCTAAGTCCTTCCACTCCCACCCCCTCAACCCCCACCTTTCCCCTGAACCCCCACCCACCCCCACCCACCCCCTCAAACCTCCAATCTCCCACTACCGTCCAACTCCTTCCACTCCCACCCCCTCAACCCCCACCTTTCCCCTCAACCCCCACCCATCCCCACCCACCCCCTCAAACCTCCAATCTCCCACTACGTCTAACTCCTTCACTCCCACCCCCCTCAACCCCACCTTTCTCCTCAACCCCCACCCACCCCCACCCGCCCCTTCAAACCTCCAATCTCCCACTACGGTCCAACTCCTTCCACTCCCACCCCCTCAACCCCACCTTTCTCCTCAACCCCCACCCACGCCCACACCACCCCCTCAACCCTCCAATCTCCCACTACCGTCTAACTCCTTCACTCCCCCCCCCCTCAACCCCACCTTTCTCCTCAACCCCCACCCACCCCCACCCACCCCCTCAAACCTCCAATCTCCCACTACCGTCTAACTCCTTCACTCCCACCCCCCTCAACCCCACCTTTCTCCTCAACCCCCACCCACCCCCACCCACCCCCTCAAACCTCCAATCTCCCACTAACCGTCCAACTCCTTCCACTCCCACCCCCCTCAACCCCCACCTTTCCCCTCAAACCCCCACCCATCCCCACCCACCGGCTCAAACCTCCAATCTCCCACTGACCCCCGCTCTCCTCCTTCTCTTCCCACCACCACAGCTTCTCTCCCCATCCTCACCCTTCTCTTCCTCTTCTCTGCTGCTCTCCTCCACCATGCCATCATCCAACCCTCCCCTCCCACCTCCCGACTTTCCCCTCCACTACTCTCCCAGCCCTCCCCCTGTCCCATCATCCCGTCCCCTCCCCCTCCCTCCGCTCCCCCTAAAACACCCACCCACCCCCTCACTCCGCCACTCTTCCTCTACCTCCCCGCTCCTTCACAGCCTCATCCTTTCTCCATTCTCACCCATCTCTTCCTCTTCTCCCCTGCTCTCCTCCACCATGCCAACCTTCTCCAGCCCTCCCCTCCAATCTCGTTGCCCTCCGCAACCCTCCGCAACCCTCCGCAACCCTCCGCAACCCTCCCCAACCCTCCCCAACCCTCCCCAACCCTCCTATTTCCCTTCATCCCGCTCCCCCCCCCCCTTTATTCCGCATGTCCTCCCTTGCTCCACTTCGCCCTCCCCCCAATCCTCTTTCTGAACCCCCATATGACTTTCCCCTTATCTCCATATCTTATATTGCAGTCTAGATGTATAAATATATAACCTGTATATATATACAGGCTTATGTATATGCCATGGGGGTGATGAAAATCGGAAATATTGCGTCTAGAGTGGGTCTCGAACCCACATCTCTTTACATTCGGTGCCAGTGTGCTAACGATTACACAACCTAGTCTCCCTGATATCAACACACTACCCATGTATACCTGTCTATGTGGTTACTTGCTTGAAAGGTCAGTGCAGACTATGAAACTCGTCCCCCTGGAATTGCAAGTCTGTCAGTGCTTACAATTACATACATACAGGCAATGCACTAACACATACATACACAGGGTAGGTTCAACAACTATACAATGCGGAGCTTGTATAGTAGCCTGGTCATGGCACCAGTGTCATTGGGGTGATGAAAATGGGAAATATTTCACCTAGAGCGGAACTCGAACCCACATCTCCTTGCATTCCGGTCCAGTTTGCCACCTAGGCTCCCTTTCCTCCCTCTCCCCCTCAACCTCCACCTACCCGCTCAAACCTCTAATCTCCCACTACACTCCCAAGTCCTTCCACTGACCCACGCCTACCTGTCTATATGGTTACTTGCCTGAGAGGTCAGTACAGACCACTACATATATATATATGACTGGCTGAAGACAACTGACTACATACACAAATCAGTGCATTATATCAGACAGAAATACAGTAGTACCTTTCTTCAACGGACCATTCTGGATTCAGACAAAGGTTATTCTGTTATTTGAGAGTGAATACGTTTGTTTTATTTACCGATGCCTCTAGAACACATCAAGTTTTATCTCTGACTATTGGACGCCAAACATATGGTCATTCTGACATATTTCTTTGGAGGAAACCCGCTGCCGCCACATAGTATACTCTTTCCGAGAAGCAGCAAAGGGTCTTTTATATACAGTTTGCCACACGGAGAGCCAAGCAAATTGAAGAACAAAGGAGTTTGTACAGAGAACATTCTTCCTGCAAGGGTTCACTACTCACATCCTGCTTGAGACAGGGACTACTGTAGTCGAGTCATCATCATCATCATCATGCTATCGGTCGTGATGCGACAAAGACTGCTTTCATTACTTGACTGCCGCTCTCCATTTAGCTCTCTGCTGTGAGAGTTGCATCCAGGTTTCTCTTGATGGTATCCTTGAACCGGAGACGAGGGCGCCCTCTCTTTCTGTAGCCAGAAGACAGTTGAGAATAGAGGATCTGCTTTGGTAGTCTGTCTGATGACATCCTCATGAGGTGTCCAGTCCACCGGAGATTCTTTTTTATCACAATATCTTCCATAGAGGGCAGCCCCATTCGTTCGAGTATTTCCTTATTTGTCACTTCCAGGTTAGCCTCATGATTGAACGCAGATGTCGCATCATGAAGGCATGCAGCTTTTTCACCTGTCGTATCTACACTGTTCAGGCCTCGGCTCCGTATAGTAGGGTGGATAGCATGATTGCATGGTAGATCTTACCTTTGACCCGAATGGACACATGGTGGTTGTTCCAGAGTCTCTGGCATAGTTGGCCGAAAGATGCGCTAGCCTGTGCCATCCTCCTCTGTATTTCAGCTTCAATGCGTCCATCACTTGATATAGTGCTTCCGAGGTAGGTGAATTCCGGAACAGAGTTCAGCTTGTTTCCGTCAACCATGATCTCCTCCTCTCGGGTTCTTGTAGAGTTGGGTTGGTACAGCACCTCCGTCTTCTTGATGTTAATCTTCATGCCAAACTTCTTTGATGCATCGGAGAAAGCGTCCACTATTTTCTGGATCTCTTCAGCAGAGTGGGAAACCAGTGCACTGTCATCTGCGAATAGTAGCTCTCTCACCAGTATCTGAGTAGTATGCTACATTGAATAGGTCAGTGCTCTATCTGGACTGTATATAGATGCCATCCTCCATGTCTCGGAAAGCCTCATCGAGCATTGCTGATAGGAAGATGCAGAAGAGTGTGGGGGCCAGTACACAACCTTGCTTCACCCCATTGGTAACCCCAAACGATTCCGAGACTTCCCCTCCAGCACTAACTTTTGCCATCATTCCTGTATGTAGAGCCTCGATCATAGTTGGGAACATCTCTGGGCATCCGTACTTCCTCAGTAGCTGCCATAGCCTGGTCCTTCCGACTGTATCAAATGCCTTAGTGAAATCGACAAATACCATGTACAGTGGTCGGTCCTGCTCAATGCACTTTTCTTGTAGCTATCATATCCACGATGCTCCGGTTACCTCTGAAGCCACACTGTGACTCCGGAACTACATCAGGTGTTATGTGAATAGATAGTCTGTTGAGTAGGATCCTGGTGAAGATCTTGCCTGATATGGAAAGAAGAGAGATTCCTCTATAGTTCCCACAGTCTGTTTGATCACCTTTCTTGTAGATGGTTACAATGCTGGCATCCTTCGATGCTTGGGGTACAGAACCCTCCTCCCAGGCATTGGTGATTAGTTGGTGCAGTCTGTTGAACAGATTGTCTCCTCCGTGCTTCCATACTTCAGCAGGAATTCCATCACATCCAGGTGCTTTGCCATCTTTCAGGCTGGCGATTGCTCTAGCCATCTCATCCATGGGAGTCGTGTATATGAATAATAAAGTGCTGCAAGATATGCAGCTGCAACATAGATTGCAGAAGTCTAACTGGTTGTATTATAGATATAATATGCAGGTACAAGATTGGTTGCTTATTGGAGTTTGATGTCCTAGCAACATCCAAGGTGATATCAGGATGGGTACTCACTTGTATCAGTGCACACTCATGTCATATTGTTAGTGCTGCCCAGCTGGGAAATCATGGCCGCCGACACCATGACCCGATATCCGCCTCAGTCACATTATCCTGACACTGATCAAACCAGTCCTTGCTCTAGAGTATTAATGCCTAGCACCAGGCTGGGAAGTCACAAGTATGACCTTTATAATTCATTTGTTTGACTCCACGGTGGAGCAACATCGGGACCTTCTGTAAGCGACGCCCACGCTCTGCCGATTAGGCCACCGCACCCTGTAGAAGTACAATGTACATCGTAACATAATTCAACTGGACTTATTATAATTCATGAAGGACCAGTAACTGGAGGATGGGTCAATGTGGTATAAATTGTTGTATAAATTGTTGCAGTGTAACTGGAGTATATCTAGCTGTATTACATATCACTATAGGACCAGTAGCTGCAGTATAAGTGAATGTCTTATAAATGAATGCAGCATTTTAGGTCTCATCTTATTCGTTCTGTTCATTAACGATCTACTGGAAGTTGTCCTCAGTGCATTGAAAATCTTCACTGATGACACAAAGGTCTTCTGAAAAATTGCATCAGATGATGATCATGCTCTACTCCAAACGGATCTCGACAACTTATACAGATGGCCACAAGATTGGCAACTCAGCTTCAATGAGAGCAAATGCAAAGTCATCCACATGGGTAAAAATAATATCAAATGATTCTATAAAATGAACAACACCACTCTACAGGCATAGAATGAAGAGAAAAACGTTGGCATTATTATTGATAGTGAACTCAAGTTCCACAAACACATAGCTGCAGCTATTAATAAGGCTTCCAGGATGCTTGGCCTCATAAGGGCTACCTTCCCATGTCTGCACAAAAGTACCCTCCCGCATCTGTACACAACTACGATACGTCCTCACCTTGAGTATGGCAAAGTAATTTGGTCACCGCACTACAAACTGGACACCAACAAAATCGAAAAGATTCAGCGAAGAGCCACAAAGCTAATCCCCAACTTGAGGAATGTACCATATGAGGAAAGATTAGTCTCCCTGAAGCTCCCATCACTATTGTATTGCAGAAGACGTGGTGACATGATACAAGTGTTCAAAATAGTAAAGGGAATTGACCGCATAGACCCCCACATATTCTTTCCCCAGCAATCTGAAACCACCATTCACACAAGAGGTCATGAACACAAGCTCTACAAAAACAGATGCAACCTGGAACTTCGGAAGCACTTCTTCAGCCAAAGAATAATAACTGACTCGAATTCATTATCCGATTATGTCATCTCAAGTCCTACCCTGAACTGTTTTAAAGCTAGAATAGACCGATTTTGGAAAAATGAGCAGTATAAAACTCTGTGAATAACTTTCAAGTATTGCAGAATAGAGACCGAAATATCCAACATGCAAATTATGCCTTCAACATGTTGTACATCTGGTATCAAGGTATCAAGGTATAACTTGGGTATAACTAACTGCGTCAGATATTACTGTATTACCAGAAACTTCAATATAAGTAACTATACTATACATGGCAGGAGTATAGCTGTATCATTCATGTAATACTAATAGCTCCAGAATAAGTCACATCATTTCTTAAAACTTTCTTGTACAATAGCAGAAAAGCTGGGTGGTTTAAACATATACCACATCACACTGGTTTTCATGGCAGATGGTTCGCTACTGTTGGTGCCTACTTTATTAGCATGGCTAATCCTATTCATTAGCTCACAGGTTGCAAACTCTATAACCGAATTGCCTTGCCCACCTCCAAGCACATGTCCGTCCACCCACCATGACTGGCCCGGAAGCTCACAAGTCAGCTCCGGAAATTAAAGAGTTCTTTTGCAAGCGGGCAGGCTATAATCACAGAACCTTTGTAACTACGGAGTCCACTGTGTAACCAAAGACCCTATAATACTAAGACGGCTCACTCAGCATGTACTGTGTAATCAAAATGATCAAACCCACCACTTGCTGCGCTGGTTGTTCTCTTGGTTAAACAGTTGCTATATTATATGTATAAATGTATATATGAATGTGAAAGATGTGTGATGATGGGGATGCTGATGATGGTGCTCATGATGATGTGAATGTGTTCATAGCAATTTCATATTGATGTGTATTCATACTTACCTATCTCATGTATAATATAATTGGATGTGTTTACATGTGAAACACCAACCAGCAGCCGGGCTGATCAAACCCACCACAAGGTGGCACTGCAAAATTAGCATTACCATGGGAGAGATAAGGAGTGAGCCATCTTAGTATTATAGGGTCTTTGGTGTAACTTCAGGCGATCAGCTGAAGGACCTTTCTGTAGGTTGTGGTTGAATGGGTCTGTTGTGTAGGGAGGCATTCAGTGGCTGATTGGGGTGCATTGATAGTAATGGTTGTTGATGACAGTGGTACTATGGGCCATATTTACTGGTGGTTGTCATGGTAACAATACAGCCATTGGGGGTGATGAATATGCTCCTGAAATTTGCGCCTGGCTGTGAGGCTGAATGTGGTATTAATGTTAATGATACAGAAAATACAAGAGACTTTATTACCGATAGAATTATAGTGATGTAAAATTCTGCTGAAAGTAACTACATCAATTTAATGTCTATCTTTGCCTCCCATTTTACTTCCTATCAATTGTCTCTGTTCGTGTTGGTAAGCTGGCTAGCTGGTTGTTGGAGTCTTGCGTCCTGGCAACATGTAAGGTTAAACCAGGACGGGCAATGTCTTGTGACACCGCAGGCTGCCATCTGATATCCCACTCAGTCACAGTATCCTGACACTGAGACAACCAGTCCTTGCCGTATGCTAATAATGCTAAGTGTAAGAAACTGAGTGGACTCCTTGACTTCGTGATCATCCATGACTTTATTATGCACACAGTTTTCCATTACAACTCCCTGTGGTCACGTGACTCCCCACGTCTCTCACATCTCCCTTTCATCAAAACAATTCAAATGAGCAATGCCTAAATGGGAAGCAATAAGTATACATTTTTAAGTCATTTTTAAGTCATTGCTTTGACTCGACCAGGGTTTGACGAATCCCACGATCTACACAAACGAGAGGCAGATGCTCAACTCATTCGGCCTTCCCGTCTTGTGGGATATGATAAGTTCTCGGTGAGGTAACCCTGAATAATGACCATATTCTAGCCCTCCTCACTCCAAGCAAAAGGGGTTCATACTGTCACAGTCTGCCCTATTAAGCACTGAGACAACCACCATCTCAGATATCAGACATCAGGCATCAGGCATTGATTACTGTCTTTAGGCTTGGAAAGAAAATTAAATTGGATGAAAACCACCGGTGGGCATTTGACTGGAAAGCAATTAAGTGGACAAAAGTGTCAAGGCCCCTTAATGAACAAATCATTTCATGGAGAGCTCTCAGCAAAGATCATAGCAGGGAATGTGTTTGTTAACTTGTGGTATACTTATTTCTATGGTGGAGTTATGGAAATGGGAAATATTGTTAGCTAGAGCAGGATTTGAACTCATATTTGTTGCCATTCCGGAACCAGCTTGCTAGCCAATACACCATCTAGCCTCCCTGATGCAATCATCATGTAAAATATTCCGATAAAACATATTGGTGGGGAATGTGAACTGGTCTTTAAGGGATTACAAATGGTCTATAAAGGTAAATGATGTATAGGGCCAGGTGCATGAATGTAATTATGTAGTGTTGGTGATCCTCTACTTGTATTAGATAGTCATTGTGTATTCTATAGTGTGAGAGGGGCACTACTGTTAGTGTGGAAGGGGCTCAAGAGCTCTACTCACAACCCCCTCCCCACCAACTGTTAGTCATGGATCACCACACATACAGACACAACAGGCCAGGTGAGGCCAAAGCAGCCACAAGGCATCGTGGTGGTTGGTAGATCACAGTTGCCATAGTGACACAAGAATGCTAACTGTTGATTGGTGGACCTAGAAATGCTTACTGTGCATTGGAGGGCATGGTCAGGTGATATGCCATGTCATGTCCAGAAACCACTATATAATAATAAACCTGAGGGTGCAAGCTCTCACTTACTTTACTTTGACTCTATACTCTGCCTTTCTTATATTTGCCTGTATTGCTTTCCTATTAGCCTGCTTACACAACTACAGCTGCCAGGCGACGACTTTACAATCATATGGACGCCTCGCTGTCCATATCACTCCTTGCCTGAGAGGTCAGTGCTGATTACTACACTCGTCCCCCCAGGAATTGTACAACTTTTAAATGTCTTACATCTATTTGTCATTTTAATGCTTACAATTAGATGTAACTCTAATAGTCTCAGAGCTGGTAGACATTTATTTTACACAGAGATTGCATATGTTTTGATGCTTATTTCTAAGGTCGAATCTTTATGCTGAATTCAAAAATGGTCGTCTTACAAAAAATTGGGTGTCGGATTACTTTACAATTTGACTTTAAAGAGGGGTACCCTGCTTGAAATTGCTCATTTTTGTATTTAAAGGAAATCAGTACTTTCAGTGTTATGGCTTTTAATTACTTCTAAATGTTGATTTTTCAAGCGAAAATAATTGGGAAATATTCGGTGATAGATAATTTGGGGTGCTTTGCACCTTAGTAATCAGCGATCTTGGAATTCAAGATGGCCCACATTCACCATTACCAGACATTGTGTTTATGTTAAAATCTCAGCTTCTATTTCTTTTTACAAAAGTGTATTTTATTCATCAACTAATATCTCTTGTCAGTGCCAGAGCACTGGTCTTCTGGCCGTACAGTACAATTCTGTAATACATAAATGAAACTACTATCAGTTGCAATAGTAACTGCATGCAAATCCTGTTTGATACTAAAAGTATTATACAGTTGATGAATGAAGTATCAACTGTAGTAGTAATTGTGTACAATTCCAGTCCAATACAAGTATCATGTATTCAGTGACTACGTATTGCATGGTTCTAGAATTGTCTTTAAACACTTTTTTCCTTCTTTCCTTTTTTGTAAAGAAATATATAAAAAATATATATACCTATTTTCAAATACAAATACAGTATATATGCAAATCAGTGGATCTAATCACAATTAATATGCTGGTATCTAGTAAATACCTACACTGATTTGCCCATAAATGTAAGTCATTATATACTGAAGTATATGGTATGATGGTGACAGGAACACTGGATGTCAATGTGTATGATGTTAATTTTTGCAATACTGTTTGAGTCATTTAATTAGTAATTGTTAGTTTTTTTATTGTATGATTTGATGAATGGAATGGAGGTCTGAGATTGTAGTGGGGATTTATATGTGACTGGCAGTGGGTCAATTTCAAGAAAAATGTTAGATACTAGGTATGTAATGGGCGTTGAAAGAGGGGTTGGAAGGGGCTTAGCATGCAGGGGCATGCAGTGCATTTGAGACCATTTGTATATGTATATGCAGGGGTCAGGGCAAGGGTGGCCTTTAGAATACATGTAACTGTACAGGGGTCTGACAGGCACGCTGTATTTTGATTAAGATTTTGAATTCAAGGAGACTTGTGGACCGTCTTCTCCTCACTGGGAATTTATTCCATATTGTACCACCTCTGTAAATTGGTGCTTTAATCAGCTTGTTTGTTAGTGGCTGGGGCATTTTTAAGAGTGTAGCATCACTCTGTCTGGTTACTATGTTTGTATGGTCAACATATTGTTCATGATCCGATCTTTTATACATTAGAGTGAGGAGATGGGAGTTCCACCTTTGGCTCAGGTAGCTGATTTGTGCCTTGGCATGCATTCCTTTACATACAGGTTGCTACATTTATAGTCAGTTCTAAGTGCCCTGTTTTGAATCCTCTGTAATTTGGTTTCTTGTTGTTTTGTCAGCAGTCCATAGATTAAATCATTGTAGACAATTATTGGAAGAATAGTGGCTTTATATAGTAACAGGGCTGTATTCTCGCTCATGTAGTACCTAATTTTCCTAAAAGTTGTCATTGTTATGGCTATCATTTGATTGACTTTTGACAGTTCTCAATTAGCATTTAGTGTTGTATCGTGTGTGGTCTCTAAATATTTGTATGTATCTACCTCATTCAATGCTGTATCACCCAAATGTGGTAGATTGTGCTCTTGATTTTTTTGATTTTTGTTTGCAACAATTATCTTTTCAGATTTCTTTGCATTTACTCTCAGTTTATTTTCTTTACACCAGATGTTAACCTTAGCTAGTACATCCTCAACTATCTCAGCTGCAGATTCAATGTTTTGGTTATAAACCGCGAGGGCTGCATCATCAGCAAACAGTATACCCATGGCCTCATTTGTTACCAAGGGCAAGTCATTAATAAATATGAGAAAGAATAGTGGCCCAAGTGTACCACCCTGGGATACTCCAGTTGTAATTGATCTCTCTGTTGATTTTCTTCTTTTTGTTTTTGGTCCATTAGTTGTTTAAGCAGGGTAATTTTCAGTCATAGACGACTGGTCTTCCTCATTCCACTGCTGGTCGATAGAAAGCCAGAGCCTACACTTTTACCGACCCAAGGGATTTTAACCTCCCACACCACATAGACATGGTATGAGAGCAACCGGCCTTTGATGACGCTGTAAGTTATACACAGCGGTGGAAATCCAAATTGGCAGAGCTGGGGGCATGGGGAATCGAACCGCTGACCCTCAGATTAGTAGTCTGACCTAGAAAAAAGTCAGACACTCTAACCACTCCACCACTCTGCCACATTTAGTGTAATTTATTTGTGTAACTTTCTGCCTATTAATGATATTACCTTGCTTTCAAGGTATAACCACGTATTTCCAGGGTCAAGCCAGCCAATGAGTGTGAAGTTAGAGTGACTCATATAACATTCATCTTGGAATTTCAAGCTCTGGGACTATACGTATTTTAAGTGGCTCACATCCATATTTCAAATGCATACAATCAAATACATGCACTTACACATACACAGGGTTGGTTCAACAACGATACATTGAGTAGCTTACCAATGACTTACACGATTGATACTTGTCGCTACCTAGCCTGGTGCTCGGCATTAATAGGATAGGACAAGAACTGGTTAGCTCAGTATCAGGATAATGTGACTGTGTGGGATATTGGGGCATGGTGGCAGCAGTGTGGTATCACAGTGGGGCAGCAGTATAAAGTCGCCAATAGTGCCCACTGTCACAAGTCAGTGCTAATCATGATACAACCGTTGATGTTGTTAGGACATTTGTTGGCCCTGCACCAACAGTTCTACACTGCAGACAGTATGCATGACCTTTTTACTAAGGTAAAACAGGAAAATATTTTAGCCTTTTTGAGGGCAGCTGGACTGTACCACCTCATATAGTTTACTAAATAGATTCTATCAACTATTAATAAAACTTTTCTTTTTCTATTGGAATTTGTTTCCCTTGACCACAAATATATGATTGTGAGCTTTCTAATTTAATGAGTGTCTATTGGCACATAATTGATTGTCTGCCTTTACATGTAAAAGCGATGGTTTGAACAAAAAAAACAAACATTTCTCCCCATGAATATGGCCTATGCTGCTGACACAGCGTAAAGCAACCACCAATCAATCAATCAATGTTAGGACATAAATCAACAAACAAACACTCAAACAAACAAACCAGGACAGCTGACTCCTACCTGATTCTCATCTCTCCCTCTAGGTGGAGTGTCTGGCAGGTAGTTTTTCCCCCATGTTTTATTTATAGAACAGTACCCCCCTTGGAACTGCCTTATTTAGTTGGCAACTGTTGTTATGGTGTGTTATTTCCTTTTCTTACTTTTGGTCTCTATTTTGTTGTTGATAAATAAAAAACAAGACAACAACAATATGATTTTAAAAAAACAACTAAATCGGCGGCTGTCAACCTCCACCGCGGACGACGTCGTCTGTTGACGTCACGTGATAGCTGACGTATCACGTGACATGCGCTTGATGACGCAGTTAACGCCACCTGTCGGAGAGGCACGCTGTCAGTGAATGCCCTACGCCCACTCCTCCCTCCCCCACCTCCCTCCCCTCCCCCCTTTACTCCCCCCTCCTTTACTCCCCCTCCCCCTCCCTGTACCGTCTCATCGCCCTCCCCCTCCCCTCTCTACCCCGTCTCATCGCCCTCCCACCTCCGTCTCCCTATCCTCTCCTCTCTCCGCTCACCCTCCCCATTCCCCTCTCACTCCCTCCTCCTCTCCTCCCTAATGTCACCTCTCCTTCGCCCTCCCCAACTCCCCCTGCTACGCCCCTGCCCTCCCTCTCTCCCATTCCCTTCGCCCTCCCCCGCCCTCCACACCCTCCCATTTCCCTCCCCCGTCCGCCCTCTCCTGTCCTCTACCCTACCCCCTTCTCACTCCTTCTCCTTTCCCTTCGCCCTCACCCTATCCATCCTCCCTCTCCTTTCTCTCCCACGTCTGCCCTCTCATCTCTCCGCTCTCCGCCCCCCTCCCTCCCGTCGCCTTCCCTGCCCCTCTCCCCTCTCCTCTCCCTCCCTCCCCACCTCCCTCCGCCTCTCTCCCTCCCCCTCCCCTATCCCTTCACCCTTCCCTTCGCCCTCCCCATCCTCCCTCCCCTTTCCCTCCCCGGTCAGTGCTCTTCTCTTCCTCTTCCCCTCCTCCATTCCTCCTGGCAGGAAGTGGTTACACTTCATATTCTCTGCAAGAGCAGCCATAACAAGAAAAGCCTATTTTATTTGATGACACCTCTAGAGCACATGTATTTTTATCATAGGCTATTGGACGTCAAACATTTGGTCATTCTGACACATTTCTTTAGAGGAAACCTGCTGCCGCCATATAGGCTACTCTTTCCAATAAGCAGCAAGGCATCTTTTATATGAACTTTCCCACAGACAGGATAGCACATACCACGGCCTTTGATGAACCAGTTGTGGACCACTGGTTAATCAGCCATAAGCCAATGTAATAACTCAATCCATCCAATATTCAGGATAATCTATTGTATCCATTTATACCGCTATTATAGTACAACTTACATGCTGCTAGAAAGTGAAACCTCAATACATCGAATGAACTCACTAAAGATAGTTCGCTCCAAATCCCACTCCCAATCACCTGTGCCGGGTAGGAACTAGGTGCAATGCACTTTTTAACCAAATTAAATATTGATCGCGGGGCCTAGATTACTAATTTTAGGTGGTATGCAAATGGAATAAGATGCGATTGGGAAACAAAACACTATTGGAATAAAACACGATGGAATAAAATGCTACAAAGCATTATATATTTAATTAAAGTTGCATAGTCTGATGGTTTTGAGTTTTTGTCATTTTCTGAGATAAGTGTATTGTATTTATCGTTATAATCTACTTTAATTTACTTTGAAACAACTTTTATTATAAATGCCTAACTTTTGAAATATTTGAAGTGCAAACATGACATAATTTATTTTGGCAAGCATGCCATAGGTTTCTGTGGTAACATATTCTATTAAAATGCCTCTCTATTCCATTCCATTTTGTGACAAATTATAAGTCCACGGCTGGAATCTGTGGTTGTGTAGGCAGGCTATAATTAAATCAATACAGGCAAGAAGAGAAAGGAAGAGCATAAAGAGTGACAGTAGAGAGAGAGCCAAGATCTCAGGTTTATTATTTATAGTGGTTCATGGATCTGGTATGGCACACCACCTGACCTTATTCTCCAATGATAATCAAACATTGCAAGCTCCACCAATGAACATCAAGCATTCTTGGGTTCCCATGACTACAGTGCTCTGCCCACCACCACCAAGTGGGGTGGCTGCTTGGCCACCACCTGCCCTGAGTTGAGTGTGAGGTGATCCGTGAATAACAGAGGGGGGAGGGGGTAGTGAGTAGAGCTCCAAGTGCCCCTTACACACTATCTCCTAGTGCCTCCTTCACACTATCTGACTAACACACTATGACTATTGACCATGAGTAAAGCATCACCACCAACTACATAAATACAATTATGCACCTGGCGCTATATACCTTTTACCATAATAGACCATTTGCATTCCCCCAACAATGCGTGTTATCAGAATATTTGACAAAATGTTTGATAAGTGCATCAATATCTAGGTTAGATAGGTAGAATCAAATCTAGATAATAGTTTTGGTTTTGAAAATTTGATGTCTTCATCGGACTATGCGGCTTTAATGAGAAATATATATATATCAGGTGGTACTCAGCTACGTATCTGGATATATGAAAGCACGACCCCTGTTGATACTCTAAATTGCACCATCATCCTCCCTTTCATAATAAATTCTGATTGTATACATTTACAATTGACTCCATAGCCTAAAGACCTACACTTCATTCAGACGCCAATTGTCATGCAGCCAAATAAAACAGGCATTCAAAATAAACAACCCATTCCACAGACGCCCAGTGACTTTCCCCATGGAACAACCTCATTGGCTGGCTAGAAGTCACATGACCAGTACAGTGACGTGCAGACTAGTATTATCTCATTATCTGTTTTCACTTTTAGTGTGATTGCTTCCACATGCCATGACTACCGCCATTATATCTATCTTAGGGCAGCCATGTTTGGATACGATTGGTGCGGGTTAAATCTGCAGCTCCCTGGAGGAAACCTTAATACGCGCACGCAAAAAAGGAATGTTTGTTTTATTTAATGACGGCTCTATGACGGCTCTAGAGCACATTGATTTTTATCATCGGATATTGGAAGTCAAACATATGGTGATTCTGACATATTTCTTTGGAGGAAATCTGCTGCCACCACCTCGGCTACTTTTTCCGATAAGCAGCAATGGGTCTTTTATATGCACTTTTCCACAGCTTTTGATGAACCAATTGTGGAGCACTGGTTGGAAGGAAAATAGCCCAAATTGCAAATGGGTCCACTGAGCAGGTTCGATCAGATGACCCACACTTCCACAGGTGGACACTCTACCACCTGAGTTACGTCCTGCTCCCCTACGCGCACACAACACAAATGAAATATATTTTGTATTGATTTGTGTGCTTCCTGTGATTGCAAGTATTGGAGTCCTACATGACCTACATCCCATAATAGTCAAGATTTAAGGGGTCAGCACACCCAGTACAGCAAGGGGGGATCTGAATCCTCGAAATAGCCTTTGGGATGTTGCCTTTAGGTTTAAAATATTCATATAGTAGCAGGCAAAATCTGGATTTGGGCAATATATCTTCCTTCTTTCACCACTACCAGTCGCGGTGCCCAAATCGGGTGGAGCAGAGGTTTTCTATTCGGAAAGTAAGACATGTGAATCCCAGCCGAGTCAATCCAATGACTTACAAAATTGATACTTGTCGCTAGTCTAGTGTGGCACTCAGCATTACTGGGATATAGCAAGGACTGGTTCTAGATCAGAATCAGGATAAATGTGACTGAGTGGGAAATTGGGTCATGGTGTTGGTGGTGGTATCTCCCACTGGAGCAGCACTATGAAGTCGCCATCAGTGTGCACTGCCCATACATGACCGTAGATGTTTCTAGGACGACGCAAACTCCGCACAGTCTAATAAATAAACAAACATTGCAAACTCCACAACACATATCACATCCCTACCAACGTACCCCCACTCATCCCCCCCCCCCTGACCCACCCCCCACACTTCACAATCTGTTCGCCCCAAGCCACATCCAGAACCCGAACATCACCAAGTACAACCCAAACACAATCTCCATATGCCAACATGACGGGATGGCCAAATGAGTTAGACTGCCTGTCTCCCGTGTGGTAGATCATGGGGTCGTGGGTTCGAATCCTGGTCGAGTCAAACCGATGACTTAAAAATTGATACTTGTCGCTTCCTAGCCAGGCACTCGGCATTATTAGGATAGGGCAAGGAGCAGTGGAATGAGGAAGACCAATCGCCTGCGACTGAAATTGACCCTGCTTAAACAACTAATGTACCAAAACAAAATAAAAACAGTCCACACCCCATATCCCCCTCTCCCCCAACCTACCCCTCACCCCATATCCCCCTCTCCCCCAACCTACTCCTCACCCCCGCCCCCACACACCCCACACACAGCCACACGTCACATACTCCATGGCCCAAGCCACCTCCAGAACCATAGATTCGGTGCCCACAACCCAATCTCCATGCGCACACACTCCGCACCCCATAACCCTAACCCCACCTCCCACTCCTCCCCACCTCCCAATCACCCCCCCCCCCTCCACTCCACAATCTACATGCCCCATGCCACATCCAAAACCAGAGAATCAACAACTACAACCCAAACACAATCTCCATATACACACAATCCAGCCCCATAACCCATTCCCCCACCCACGCCTCATCCCCACCCTTACCTCAATCTGCCATCCCCCTCCCTCTCACCTCCCCCCGCGAACCCCTTCCCCAACCCCTTCCCCCAGCCACCCCCCCCAACCGCTCCCCCTTCCCACCCCTTCCCCTCTCATCCCCAAACCTAGGTCAATCTCCCATCAGCCCTCCCCCCTACACCAACCCATTCCACCACCCACGCCTCATCCCCACCCTCACCTCAATCTGCCATCCCCCTTACCTCTCACCTCCTCCCCCGAACCCCTTCCCGAACCCCTTCCCCCATCCACCCCCCCACCCCAACCGCTCCCCCTTCACACCCCTCCCCCTCTCATCCCCAACCATAGCTCAATCTCCCATCAGCCCTCCCCCCTACCCCCACCCACTCCCCTCCCCACCCCCCTGCGCATGGTCCGGCGCGAGGCGGTCATTCCAACGCCTGTGCACGTGTGTCCACTAAAAGTTTCATGAAGACAATTTGGGTCGGCCATCCAGGGCCCGTATGATAGGTGTGCCGCCGCATATTGCGTCTGGAGAGGGGTGCAGCTTTGATGGACAGGTTGACGCGTCACAAAGACACTAGCGACCCAAACCAGCGAAATCGAAAAAAACATCATGGACCCAGTGGGATGACCGAATGCGGGCACGCGCTTCGCTTTCCCATGTGGCATGTCGTTGCTGTTTCGGACCAGAGTCAAATTGAAGCAATGACGTAAAAAGTTATACTTGGCATTATCTTGCGGAGGTGGGGGCTCTTAATTTGTATTTTGATAGGATGAGGAGCTATGGAATGAGGAAGAGATAATGCAACAGTTTAAATTTGGCTTTGTTTAAATAATGAATCTAGCAACAAAAGATAGAATATATCCAAAGTAGTACCAATTACTGATTGGTGGACTGGCTGAAATGTTTGTGTATCTTTTTATATATCCCTTATCTACTTCTGCTATCCTTGTAGGCTCAGTGTCTGAAACATCCACAAGAAGAGAACATTGTACTCACATGGTTTCTTTAATCTCAACATAGTTGCTACAACCATATATGTGTCCATGGTTTGGAGTCGCTGGTGCAGTGGTGAAAGAGAGAGAACATGTGATTTGCACCCTTATTTCTAGGTTTAAATCCGGGTAACAGTCAGGTGCCCTTAGCTAGTAGCCGGCAGCCCATTGGCTACAGAGTACCAATTCAGCCGGGTACCAGTCAGATGACCTAGTTAGCTGGTTCCCGGAAGCATGTTGGCTGCATAGTACAAAATGAAAATCACCCCAAAATTCCCCAATATTTTTCAGCTAGATAACAATTATGGAGTACACTTGTTTGGATGACCTACTTTTTAATTTCACTCAAGTAATAGACGATTTCAACCACAAATCCGAAAGTAAAGTCTACCTGAGAACTACCGTTGTAGGTCATAGCTCACTGTGCAGCATTATCTGAGGAAAAGGTCTTATACATGGATTTTCACCACCGACCCGCCGTCTTACGGTGGCGGCGAGAACTAGCATCGTCGGACAGAACTCTGTTGTTATCATCCTTTGTGGAACGGTCATTATAAGGGATTTCCATCACCAAACTAGAACTGATGTTGTTGGTACTACATCACCGTGCAGCATATTTTTGTGGAAAATGTCTGAATAGGGATTTCTAATACTAGCCCAGCCCTAGCGGCACTGGTTGGTTGGTTGTTGGAGTTTTCCGACCTGGCTACATCTAAGTTCATATCAGGATGGGGACTGACTTGTGACAGTGCGCACTCATGGTGACATTATAGTGCTGCCCCAATGGGACACCAGAGCGCCAGCACCATGACATGATAACCCACTCAGGTACATTATCCTGACACTTAGCCAACCAGTCCTTGCCCGATCCTAATAATAATGAACGCCTGGCTACGAAGTAACAAGGATCAATTTTGTAATTCATTGGTTTAACTCGACTGGAAATTCAACTCCTGACTTGTCCGTATGCAGACTAATATTGCGGGAGTCAAGAACTATTATTGCGGGTTTCAAGAACTAATATTGTGGGTGTGCTCACTGTGCAATATGTTCTATGCAAAAGTCCTATAGTTGATTTCCACCATGAAGCCACCCTCTGACGGCAGTGGCAATAACTAAGTAGATATGGGTAACAGGTCACTGTACACAATGCTCGGTCTAAAAGGTCATCTAGAGGATTTCCACCACCAACTTGTCATGGCCGTGATAGGAACAAAGTTGTGGATAGTAGCTCACTTTGAAACAATATTTATGGGAAAGGTCTTATATAGGATTTCCAAAACTAACCTACCCTATGATGGCATCGCCAAGAACTAACCTGGTCACACATCACTGTGTAATATATTTTGTGAAAGAGATATTATAGAGCATTCCACAACTAACCTACCCTATGATGGCATCGGCATGAACTAACCTGATCGCACGTCACTGTGTAATATATTTTGTGAAAGAGATATTATAGAGCATTCCACAACTAACCTACCCTATGATGGCATCGACAAGAACTAACCTGGTCGCGCGTCGCTGTGTAATATATTTTGTGAAAGAGATATTATAGAGCATTGCACAACTAACCTACTCTATGATGGCATCGACAAGAACTAACCTGGTCGCACATCGCTGTGTAATATATTTTGTGAAAGAGATATTATAGAGCATTCCACCACCAACCTACAAATAGTATATGTCGGTTTGTTCCGGCCAGTCCAGTCCTGCCCCCCTCAGCCCAGCCTAAACATGGCATAAACATGGATGCACACATGCAATATAATGATATAATGAATATATTTAAGACAAGACTAGCCATAGTTCAATATTTTGAGCTAAGAAACATGCAATTCGAGAAAAGCAATCAGTCACTTTGAGGCTGATAACCTCATCACCATTATTAATTCATGTTCTAAATATTAAAATGCCAAATGTGTCAACAGATACTTGTTTCAGAGAATTATATAAACACTATCTGATTAACCCTACTCATTTTCTTATTCTACATATGTCATTAACCATAGGATATAAATAAAGATAAATAAGTTAAAATGACTGGATATGGCTCTAACACTAGTCTGAGGTCCCAGATTTGTCTACATGTAAATGCAGATGGCATAAGATGTGCTGGTTAGATTGAAGATCTAATATACAAGATACAATATTAATATCTTAATTTATTATATATATTTTTTGGGGGCGTATTCTACGTTTCAAACAAGACCTGAGATGAGCTGAAACTAGCACATTTCATAACTGCACCCTGTGTTTTAGGATGCGCCATGTGCTTCGCGCGGGTTTGTTTGTCTTTTTAGCATCCCACAATGCACCGCGCCGCTGGAATGACAAGCCTGTCTATTAACATTTAATTATGGGTCGTTGGATGGATACGAACAATCCAGAACCATGCAGTGTGTTAATAAGGCTGGTTGTTGGAGCTTTACATCCTGGCAACATCTAAGGCCATATCAGGATGGGTAGGCTACCGACTTGTGACAGTGCACATTCATGCCCCACTGGGAGACCAGACCACCAGCATGACCAGATATCCCAGTAGCCTCACATTATCCTGACACTGAGCTAAGCACTCTTTGCCCTATCCTAATAATACTGCGGGACAGGCTTGGAAGCAACAAGTATAACTGTTTTGACTCGAGGAGGGTTCAAACCCGTGGGCTCGAATCCAACGATCTACCAAACGGGAGATGGACGCTCAAGTCATTCGGCCATTATAATTGACAAATTGACAAATGGCTAGAAGACCAGTTCTTCGGAGCCGACAAAAGAACTTATTCAGCTGAATAAACATATTTATCAAAAAGAAAATATGGAGATAATGTCTCTGATTTCACCTTTAATGGCTGGTGAGGTTTCGTTTAACAAAAAAGGGTGTGTCGAAAACTGTACGTGGTGACCAGACAGGATGGCCGAATGAGTTGATCGTGCATCTCCCGTTTTGGTATATATTGGGATTCGAACACACAGATTTGATCCCCAGTCAAGTCAAATCAATGAGTTAAACATTGATAGGTGTTGCATCCTAGCCAAGTGCTTATAATTATTAGGATAGGACAATTACTGTCTGGCTCAGTGTCAGGATAATGCGCCTGAGGTCATGTCATATCAGGTCATGCTGCTTCTGGCCTGGTCTCCCAGTAGGACATCCCCATGACGTTGCCATGAGTGTACACTGTAGCAAGTCGGTAACCATGCGGATATGACCTTAGATGTTAACGGACCTGAAACTTCAGGCATTCATTTTGGGTGTGTTGTGTGGGGGAATTGTTAATGCAACATGACGATTGTATTACACCCTCCCAGGAAGACGAATTATTAGTGTGCAGGACGGTTGTAGTACACCCTCCAAGGAAGTTCAAGTCAGAGTGCAACAGGACGGTTGTAGTACACCCTCCCAGGGAGATGAAGTCTTAGTGCAACAGGACGGTTGTAGTACACCCTCCGAGGAAGATGAAGTCTTAGTGCAACAGGACCGTTGTAGTACACCCTCCGAGGAATATGAAGTCTTAGTGCAACAGGACGGTTATAGTACATCCTCCGAGGAAGATGAAGTCTTAGTGCAACAGGACCGTTGTAGTACACCCTCCGAGGAAGATGAAGTCTTAGTGCAACAGGACGGTTGTATTACACACTCCAAGGAAGTTTAAGTCTGAGTGCAACAGGACGGTTGTAGTACACCCTCCCAGGGAGATGAAGTATTAGTGCAACAGGACGGTTGTAGTACACCCTCCGAGGAAGATGAAGTCTTAGTGCAACAGGACCGTTGTAGTACACCCTCCGAGGAAGATGAAGTCTTAGTGCAACAGGACGGTTATAGTACATCCTCCGAGGAAGATGAAGTCTTAGTGCAACAGGACGGTTGTAGTGCACCCTCCAAGGAAGTTTAAGTCAGAGTGCAACAGGACGGTTGTAGTACATCCTCCCAGGAAGATGAAGTCTTAGTGCAACAGGACGGTTGTAGTACACCCTCCCATGGAGATGAAGTCTTAGTGCAACAGGATGGTTGTAGTACACCCTCCCAGGGAGATGAAGTCTTAGTGCAACAGGATGGTTATAGCACATCCTCCGACGAAGATGAAGTCTGAGTGCAACAGGACGGTTGTAGTACACCCTCCCAGGAAGATGAAGTCTGAGTGCAACAGGATGGTTGTAGTACACCCTCCCAGGAAGATGAAGTCTGAGTGCAACAGGACGGTTGTAGTACACCCTCCCAGGAAGATGATGTGTTAGTGCAACAGGAAGGTTGTAGTACACCCTCCCAGGGAGATGAAGTCTTAGTGCAACAGGACGGTTGTAGTATGCCCTCCCAGGGAGATGAAGTCTTAGTGCAACAGGACGGTTGTACTACACCCTCCCAGGGAGATGAAGTCTTAGTGCAACAGGACGGTTGTAGTACACCCTCCCAGGAAGATGAAGTCTTAGTGCAACAAGATGGTTGTAGTACACTCTCCCAGGAAGATGAAGTCTTAGTGCAACAGGACGGTTGTAGTACACCCTCCCAGGGAGATGAAGTCTTAGTGCAACAGGACGGTTGTAGTACACCCTTCCAGGGAGATGAAGTCTTAGTGCAACAGGACGGTTGTACTACACCCTCCCAGGAAGATGAAGTCTTAGTGCAACAGGACGGTTGTAGTACACCCTCCCAGGAAGATGAAATCTTAGTGCAACATGACGGTTGTAGTACACCCTCCCAGGGAGATGAAGTCTTAGTGCAACAGGATGGTTGTACTACACCCTCCCAGGGAGATGAAGTCTTAGTGCAACAGGACGGTTGTAGTACACCCTCCCAGATAGATGAAGTCTTAGTGCAACAAGATGGTTGTAGTACACTCTCCCAGCGAGATGAAGTCTTAGTGCAACAGGATGGTTGTAGTACACTCTCCCAGCGAGATGAAGTCTTAATGCAACAGGACGGTTGTAGTACACCCTCCCAGGAAGATGAAGTCTTAGTGCAACAAGATGGTTGTACTACACCCTCCCAGGAAGATGAAGTCTTAGTGCAACAGGATGGTTGTAGTACACCCTCCCAGGAATATGAAATCTTAGTGCAACAGGACGGTTGTAGTACACCCTCCCAGGGAGATGAAGTCTTAGTGCAACAGGATGGTTGTAGTACACCCTCCCAGGAAGATGAAGTCTTAGTGCAACATGACGGTTGTAGTACACCCTCCCAGGGAGATGAATTCTTAGTGCAACAGGACGGTTGTAGTACACCCTCCCAGGGAGATGAAGTGTTAGTGCAACATGATGGTTGTAGTACACCCTCCCAGGGAGATGAAGTCTTAGTGCAACAGGACGGTTGTAGTACATCCTCCGAGGGATATGAAGTCTTAGTGCAACAAGATGGTTGTAGTACACCCTCCCAGGAAGATGAAGTCTTAATGCAACAGGACGGTTGTAGTACGCCATCCCAGAGAGATGAAGTCTTAGTGCAACAGCACGGTTGTAATACACCCTCCCGGGGAGATGACGTCTTAGTGCAAAAGGATGGTTGTAGTACACTCTCCCAGCGAGATGAAGTCTTAGTGCAACAGGACGGTTGTAGTACACCCTCCCAGGGAGATGAAGTCTTAGTGCAACAAGATGGTGTAGTACGCCCTCCCAGGGAGATGATGTCTTAGTGCAAGAGGACGGTTGTAGTATGCCCTCCCACGGAGCTGAAGTCTTAGTGCAACAGCACGGTTGTAATACACCCTCCCAGGGAGATGAAGTCTTAGTGCAACAGGATGTTTGTAGTACACTCTCCCAGCGAGATGAAGTCTTAGTGCAACAGGATGGTTGTAGTACACCCTCCCTGGGAGATGAAGTCTTAGTGCAACAGGATGGTTGTAGTACACTCTCCCAGCGAGATGAGTTGTTAGTGTGCAGGACGGTTGTCTTACACCCTTCGAAGTAAACAAATTGTTAATACGACATAACAGTTGTATTACACCCTCTCAGGGACACAAATAGTTACTACGACAGGACGGTTGTAGTACACCATTCGCGCGAAACGAAGTGTTAGTACGACAGGACGGATGTATTACACCCTCCCAGGGAGACGAAGTGTGGGACGCAACGACCTCAGCGACACGAAGCCGAGGGGAGGAGGGTGGGGGGAGGAGCAGCAGGAGGGGGGAGGGTTATCTGTGGTTGTATACTTAGCAGTCTGGAGTGGGGGCGGGCACGGTTGGTGGGTGTGTGGGTGGGGGATGTGGGTGTGGGTGTGGGTGTGGGTGTGGGTGTGGGTGGGTATGGGTGTGGGTGGGTGTGGGTGTGGGTGGATGTGGGTGGGTGTGGCTGTGGGGGTGGGCGTGGGTGGGTGTGGGTGGGTATGGGTGGGTGTGGGTGGGTATGGGTGGGTGTGGGTGGGTATGGGTAGGTGTGGGTGTGTGTGTGTGGGTGTGTGTGGGTGGGTGTGGATGGGTGTTGGTGGGTATGGGTTGGTGTGTGTGGATTATGCGTATGGGTTGGTGTGTGGGTCGGTGGGTTTGTGTGTGTGTGGGTGTGTGCGGGTGTGGGTGAGTGGGTGTGGATGGGAATGGGTGGTTGTGGGTGGGTATGGGTCGGTGTTGGTGGATATGCGTTGTTGCGTGTGGGTGTGTGTGTGGGTATGTGTGGGTATGGGTTGGTATGGGTGGGTGTGGGTGGGTATGGGTGGGTGTGGGTGGGTATGGGTGGGTGTGGGTGGCTATCCTTTGGTGCGTGTTAGTGTGTGTGTGTGAGTGGGTTGGTGTGGGTTGGTGTCGGTGGGCATGGGTTGGTGCGTGTGGGTGTGAGTGGGTGTGGGTGTGGGTGTATGTGGGGGGTCGGGGATAAATGTGGGGTCGATGTGCGATGTTTAGGGTTAGAGGGTTGACTGTTGGAGGGGGTGCGGAGGAGGAGGGTGCTGTAGAGGTTGCAGCGGATAGGGGTGGGTGGGAGGTTTCGGGTAGGAACGTGTGTGTGTTTTGGTTGATGGCGGATGGGGATATGAGGAAGACGTTGGTGGGGTGGGTTGGGGTTGCAGGTGATGGGTTGTGGGTGGCTGCGGAAGTAGAAGAGGCAAATGGGGGGTGGCAGTGTGTGGGTGTGTGGGAAATGAGGAGAGTGGGGCAGTTGGATTGCAGGGGGTGGGTACGTGTGCGTGGGTTGGGGAAGGAGAATGGTGGGGGTTGGGTAGGGTGGGTGGGTGTAGGTAGCGTGGGGCAGGAGAAGGGTGGGTGTGTGTACAGTGGGTGGTGTGTGCGTGGGGTCGGAAAGGAGAATGGTGTGGTGTTGTTGGGTGGGTGGGGTGGTGTGTGGAGAAGGGTATGGGTGTACAGTGGGTGGTGTGTGCATGGGGTTAGTAAGGAGAAAGGCCGGGTGAGGTAGGGTGGGTGTGGGTGGGTGTGGGTGGGTGTGGGTGGGTGTGGTGGGTGTGGGTGGGTGTGGGTGGGTGTGGGTGGGTGTGGGTGGGTGTGGGGGTGTGGGTGGGTGGGTGTGGGTGGGTGTGGGTGGGTGTGGGTGGTGGTTGGGGGTGGGGTGAGTGTGGGTGGGTGTGGGTGGGTGTGGGTGGGTGTGGGTGGGTGTGCGTGAGGTAGGGTGGGTGGTGTGCGGCCAGGAGTGATGGCCAAATGGCCAAATGAGTTGAACGTCCAACTCCAGATTTAGTAAGTCATGGGATTCCCGGAGTCAAACTGTGGTCGAGTCAAAGCAATTCCTTAAAAATGCATAGTTCTCACTAGCTAGCCTGGCACTAGGCATTAGTATGATAGGGTATGGAGCAGTGGAATGAGGAATATCAATTGTCCACGATTGGAATTTACCCTGCTTAATCAATAAAAGTACACAAATAAAACAATTTAAAAAAAGGCCACAACAAACTTGGAATGGGAAAACCTACATTATATAGTCAGGTACAAAAGAAAACACCAAAATAACCAACTTGGAGAGGGAAAGCCGATATTATGTAGCCACATCGAATCCCACCGCGATAAACCGACGGACAATGAGGGACCTCCCCCCCTCCGCCGCCCCAATTCCGTCTCTCGAACATGATGGTTAGCTCAGTGTCAGGATAAGGTGGCTGACTGGGATATCGGGTCATGGTACTGGCAGCCTGATTTCCAAGTGAGTCATCACTATAAAGTCGCCATGAGTGCGCACTGTCAAAAGTCGGTACCCTTCCTGATATGACCTTAGCTGTCGCCAGGACGTATAACTCCAGCAACGAAGCAACCAATCAACTGACGGAGACGTAGGCAGCTCCCAAAGTGCAGACTTCTCAGAGGGGAGACAACCATGAACCATAAACCACCCACAAGCCCACGATTCGGTCTCTAACCCAGGCTCGTAGCCAGAGATTACCCACATCCCTCAGGGCATCCCATGCACTCACTTCCGGTGTACGTCGCCGGAAACCCACCAAGCCCTTCGATCACGTGACTCCAATGATGGCCAGGCAGGATGCTTCGGAGACACCCCGCATGGAGAAGGGAACCCAGTAACATGACCAATGGCATGGTTGTTAAAGGCAAGTAACATGACCAAGAACATCAAGAACATGAAGAAGACGGAGGTGCTATGCCAACCCAACTCTACAAGAACCCGAGAGGAGGAGATCATGGTTGACGGAAACAAGCTGAACTCTGTTCCAGAATTCACTTACCTTGAAGCACTATATCAAGTGATGGACGCATTGATCCTGAAATACAGAGGAGGATGGTCAAGGCTAGCACATCTTTCGGCCGACTATGCCAGAGACTCTGGAACAATCACCATGTGTCCATTCGGGTCAAGGCAAGATCTACCGTGCAATCATACTCTCCACCCTACTATATGGAGCCGAGGCCTGGACAGTGTACCGACGACAGGTGAAAAAGCTGCATGCCTTCATGATGAGACATCTGCGTTCAATCATGAGGCTAACCTGGAAGGACAAAGTGACAAATAAGGAAATACTTGAACGGACGGGGCTGCCCTCTATGGAAGATCTTCTGATCAAAAAGAATCTCTGGTGGACTGGACACCTCATGAGGATGTCATCAGACTGGCTACCAAATCAGATCCTCTATTCCCAACTGTCTTCTGGTTACAGAAAGAGAGGGCACCCTCGTCTACGGTTCAAGGATACCATCAAGAGAAACCTGAAGCTGAGAGACATTAAGCCTGACTCATGGACGCAACTCTCACAGCAGAGAGCTAAATGGAGAGTGGCAGTCAAGTAATGAAAGCAGTCTTTGTCGCATCGCGACCGACACCATGATGATGATGATGATGAACATGACCAAGGTCATGCTAGTTAAAGGGCTGGTAACATGAGCAAGGTCAATGTCTTCAAGGGCAAGTAACATGACCAACACCATGGCTTTTAAAAGGGAAATATCGATACCAACATCATTGTTGTTAAAGCACAAGTAACATGACCAATGTCATAGTACTTGAAAGGGGAGTAAGAAAACAAGGCCAGAGTTCATAGAGGTCCATTAACATGACCAAGTCCATGCTTTGTAATGGGTCAGGAACATGATCAATGTTATGGTAGTTAAAGGGACAGCAACATGACAATGACATGAGTGGGATGAAAACATTAATAAACTTAAAGAAATTGAACCATCTGGGGGAAAGCCACCACAGACTCATGCGGGAGGTCGGCGGGACCAAGTGGTCCTTAGCCGCTGCTGTATTGGCCACTCGTGGCTACCACATGCTTTTCTGCTCAAGGGGGAACCTCCCCCTGAATGTATTGGGTGTCAATCCCCGCTGACAATCAAACACATTTGACTAAGTTGTGTTGATTTGTTGGCCCTGCGCCAACAGTTCTACACTGCAGACAGTATGCATGACCTTTTTACTAAGGTAAAAGAGGAAAACATTACTGTACCACCTCATATTGTTTACTAAATAGATTCTATCAATTATTAATACAACTTTTCTTTTTCTATGGGAATTTGTTTCCCTTGACCACAAATATATGATTGTGAGCTTTCTAATTTAATGAGTGTCTATTGGCACATCATTGATTGTCTGCTTTTACATGTAAAAGTGATGGTTTGAACAAAAAACAAACATTTCTCGCCATGAATATGGCCTATGCTGCCGACATGACATAAAGCAACCACCAATCAATCAATCATGAAAATGACCCTGGTTCTTAAATGCCCAGTAACATGACCAATGACATATGGTTGTTAAATGGTCAGTACCATGACCTATTGTAAAATATTCCGATAAAACGCATTGGTGGGGAATGTGAAATGGTCTATAAAGGAGTACAAATGGTCTATTAATGTAAATGCTGTATAGGGCCAGGTGCATTTAAAACAATTTTTTTGTATTGAGGCTGTATTTATTCTGTCCATAGCATGTAAGCATGGGTACCCAGGCTTGTTTTCAACGCTGGCCAGCTGTAGTGTTGGTGTTGTGTTACCAAACAGTAGCTGCTGATAAGTTATTTGATTGTCTGCATTTCAGTAGCAGATAGATAGTCTGTTGGTACGTTTAGTAGCCTATGGTAGTTTTGTTGGGCCCTCTTGGCATTGTATTTTTGTTCTATTCTTATTACTATGTTAGTTGTTTTCTTAAGGTTCTATGTTAGTGTTTTGTGGTTTTCTTGGGAAGAGTTTTCCGCTTTTTTCTACTTAATTCTATACTAGCCTATTTTATTTACATGTCCATAGGCTTGTACATAATAGGTGGCTGAGTTATGTTTGTTTGGATCTGATTTGATTTATATTGTTGTTGGATATGTTATCTGGCTTTTATATTTCCGGTTATCCCGCCCTGGGCATGAATGTATTTATGTAGTTGCTGGTGGTGACCCCAGAATGCTTACTGTTCATTGGTTGAACTAGAAATGCGTGTTGCTGATTGGATAGTATTGTCCGGTGGTATGCCATGCCAGATCCATGTAACACTATATAATAATAAACCTGAGGGTGCAAGCTCTCACTCTACTTTCACTCTTTATACTCTTCCTTTCTCTCCTTGCCTGTATTGATTTCATATAGCCTGCCTACACAAACCACAGCTGCCTGCCTTCGACTTTATACCCCTGTCACACTACGACGTAACGAGCCAACGTGAGCCTAACGTGACGATTTTTCGTCATTACGTTGCCGTACGTTGGGTTACGTTATGATGACGTCATAATGACGTTAGAGTGACGTCGAGCTACGTCATATTACGTCGTGTTACGTCGGCGCGCGTCAAGGTTTTGAACCTGTTCAAAACTTTCGACGTATCTCGACGTGAAGCCGTCACGTCGGGATGACGTGACAATGACGTTAGGTAGACGTTCCGCGATCGTTATAGCAGCGTAAATGACGTTAGAGTCACGTTATGTCACGTCAGACCGACGGCCCGGGTGGGAGCAAGGTGTGGGCAGCTTTTTGCACGTTACGGTCACGTTACGGTCACGTTACGGTCACGTTACGGTCACGTTACGGTCACGTTACGGTCACGTTACGGTCACGTTACGGTCACGTTACGTTGGCGTTACGGTCACGTTACGTCCACGTCGCACCCGTTACGGCGACGTTACGCTCACGTTACACTAACGCCCGGTCACGTCGCCAATTACACACCTCCCCCCTAACGTTGTCACGTTACAGCTAAGGTCACGACGTGCACCAACGTTACTTTCACGTTACGCTCACGTCCACAATTTGCATATTACGCCCATAACGTCGACGTAATATAATTATTTTCACGTTCTGCCTACGCTGACGTAGTCACGTCGTAGTGTGACAGAGCCATAATACTATGTCATGGTCCTAAAAGTGCAAATAACATGACCAAAGTCATAGTTCTTAAAAAGCCAGTATCATGACCAACGTCATGGTTTTTAAAGGGCCAGTACCATGCCCAATATTATGCTGCCATGCCCATCATCACGGTTCTTAAAGGGCCAGTAATATGCCCAATATCATGGTAGTCAAAGGGTCAGTAAGTAGGTTTTGGTTCTTAATGATGCAGAACGATGAACAATGCCATGCTTCTTAAAGTGGCAGTGACATAACCAATTGTACGGTTATTAAAGGGCTAGCAACATGACCAACGTCATGCTTCTTAAAGAGCTAGTAACATGACAACCAGCATGGTTCTTAAATGGCCAGTACCATGACTAATGTCATTGGTGCTTAAAGAGCTACTAACATGACCAATGTCATGGTTGTTAAAGGGCCATAAACATTACCAATATCATGGTTCTTATATGGGCAGCAACATGATTAATGCCATGGTTACATGACTACAGTGATGGTAGTTAAAGGAGCAGTTACATGACCAAGGTCATGTTTGCGCAAATGCCATGATCCTTAAAGGGCTACTAACCTGACCAATGTCACCGTTCTTAAAGAGGTAGTCACATGACCGATGTAATGGTTCTTGAATTGTAACATGGTTGATGGCATGGTTCTTAAAGTGGCAGAGGCATGAGCAACCTCATGATTCTTACCGGGCCAGTAACATGACCGACACGACTTTATTGATTTTTGTTGATAAATGGTTTATGTTCATATGTGATTTGTGAATGCCATAGCACTGGACTACCGACAGTGTGTAGTAGTTACTACTGTAGTTATTTACATAAAGTTATACAAGATTTGGTTTACTTTAATTAAAGGTACACATCAAACACATTATTTTAGGATTATATCTCTTCAACGGTGACAAGAACGAACGTTGTGGGTGAAACTTGCGTGATAAAGCATTTGCAAGAACAAAAACCCATAGAAGACAGGAAAAAGCAATTGGAAAGTAGAACGCTAATAGCAAATACAATGCCATATTTGAAAATGGCAATCATTAGACGGATACACCTGTCAAACACACCACCCCCACCCTTCTCAAACACTCTCCGCCCCGCCCCACCCGCCTGCCCCACCACGCCCAGCCCCCACCCTAACCGGCCCGATCCCTCCCCGCCCCGCCCAGTCCAGCCCCCATCCATACCCGCTCTACCCCGCCCCCGCCCGCCCCCCCGCCCCAGCCCGACCCCGCGGCTACCAATCCCAGCCCACCCCCTCTCTGCCCCACCTAACCGACCTGCCCCAGCCAAATCCCCCCACCCCCCGCCCCACCCAACTTCAGTGACATAGGCTGCCAGTGACATTGGCTGCCAAGTTAGCTGGCAAAATTAGACATGCTCACCTCACCTAACCACCCCGGCCCTACCTACGCCCACCCCATCCCTGCCCTTCCCTGCTCCACCCGCTGACACCCACACCCATCCTTCCTCGCCCACCCCCTTCCCCGCCCCTGCCCACCACCCACCCCCATCCGTCTAGCACCGTCCACCACACCCCCCACCACCCAACCCTTACCTAGCCCAGCCCAGCCCAGCCCAGTCCAGCCCAGCCAAACCCCACTCAACTCCGCCGAACCCCGCCCAACTCCGCCGAAAACTGCCCATCTCCGCCCAGCTCCGATCAGCTCTGCCCAGCTCCGCCCAGTCCAGCCCAACCCCGCCCAGCTCCGCCCAACCCCACCCAGCTCTACCCAGCCCCGCCTAGCCCCGCCCAACCCCGCCCAGCCCCGCCATTGTCACATAGAGAATCTGTGAGACGCCTACATTCATCCCATCCACACCCCCACCCATTACGGCCAAACTAACCATGGAACTCCCTGCCTCGCCCTGCCCCGCCCTGCCCCGCCCTGCCCCTCCCTGCCCCTCCCTGCCACACCCTGCACCACCCTGTCCCGCTCTGCCCCGCCCTGCCCCGCTCTGCCCCTCCCTGCCCCGCCCTGCCCGGCCCTGCCCCCCATGCCCGCCTGCCCCGCCCTGCCCCGCCCTGCCCCGCCCTGCCCCACACTGCCCCACCCTGCCGAGCCCCTAAGAACTCCACAGCCCACCTCCTGCTCCCCTCGACCTCCTCACCAATCCACATCTCCGCTGAGACAGTCAAAGGCAGGTGGTTTTGTGTGCCCCGGCCAGTCCGGTCCTGCCCCGTTCAGCCCAACCCAGCCCAGCCTGGCCCAGCCCAGCCCAGCCCAGGCCAGCCTGGCCCAGCCCAGCCCAGCCCAGCCCAGCCCACCCCCCTTCAGCCCACTCCAGGCCAGCTCAGCCCAGCCCAGCCCAGCCCAGCCCAGCCCAGCCCAGCCCAGCCCAGCCCAGCCCAGCCCAGCCCAGCCCAGCCCAACCCAGGCCAGCCCAGCCCAGCCCAACCCAGTCCAGCCCAGCCCAGCCCAGCCCAGCCCAGCCCAGCCCAGCCCAGCCCAGCCCAGCCCAGCCCAGCCCAGCCCAGCCCAGCCCAACCCAGTCCAGCCCAGCCCAGCCCAGCCCAGCCCAGCCCAGCCCACCCCCGCTCAGCCCAACCCAGGCCAGCTCAGCTCAGCCCAGCCCAGCCCAGCTCAGCCCAGCCCAGCCCAGCCCAGCCCATCAGAGCCCAGCCAAGCCCAGCCCAGCCCAGCCAAGCCCAGGCCAGCCCAGCCCACCCAGCCCAGCCCAACCCAGCCCAGCCCAGTCCAGCCCAGCCAAACCACACTCAACTCCGCCGAACCCCGCCCAAATCCGCCGAACACTGGCCAGCTCCGCCCAGCTCCGATCAGCTCTGCCCAGCTCCGCCCAGCCCAGCCCAACCCCGCCCAGCTCCTCCCAAACACGCCCAGCTCTACCCAGCCCCGCGCATCCCCGCCCAGCCCCGCCCATCCCCGACATTGTCACATAGAGAATATGTGAGACGCCTACATTCACCGCACCCACACCCCGCCCATTACCGCCAAACTAACCATGGAACTCCCTGCCCCTCCCTGCCCCTCCCTGCCCCACCCTGCCCTGCCCTGTCCCAATCTGCCCCGCCCTGCCCCGCCCTGCCCCACCCTGCCCCGCCCTGCCCCTCCCTGCCCCGCCCTGCCCTGCCCTGCCCGACCATGCCCTGCCCTGTCCCGCCCTGACCCGCCCTGCCCCACCCTGCCCCACCCTGCCGCGCCCCTCAGAACTCCACATCACTTATTTGATGGCGCCCATCCCTCAATTCTGCAGCTCCACCCTGTCCCGCCCACCTCCTGCTCCCCTCGACCTCCTCACCAATCCACCTCTCCGCTGAGACAGTCAAAGGCAGGTTGTTTTGTGTGCCCCGGCCAGTCCGGTCCTGCCCCGTTCAGCCCAACCCAGCCCAGCCCGGCCCAGCCCACCCCAGCCCAGGCCAGCCCGGCCCAGCCCAGCCCAGCCCAGCCCAGCCCAGCCCAGCCCAGCCCAGCCCACCCCCCGTTCAGCCCAACCCAGCCCAGCCCAGCCCAGCCCAGCCCAGCCCAGCCCAGCCCAGCCCAGCCCAGCCCAGCCCAGCCCACCTCAGCCCAGCCCAGCCCAGCCCAGCCCAGCCCAGCCCAGCCCAGCCCAGCCCAGCCCACCCCGGTTCAGCCCAACACAGGCCAGCTCAGCCCAACCCAGCCCAGCCCAGCCCAGCCCAGCCCAGCCCAACCCAGCCAAGCCCAGCCAAGCCAAGCCCAGCCAAGCCCAGCCCAGCCAAGCCAAGCCAAGCCCAGCCAAGCCCACCCCCGTTCAGCCCAACCCAGGCCAGCCCAGCCCAGCCCAGCCCAGCCCAGCCCAGCCCAGCCCAGCCCAGCCCAGCCAAGCCAAGCCAAGCCAAGCCCAGCCAAGCCCAGCCAAGCCAAGCCAAGCCTAGACCAGTCCCGGCCCAGCCAAGCCAAGCCAAGCCCAGCCCAGCCTAGCCCTGTCCCGGCCTGCCCAATCCACTCTCCACCATGCCTCTTAACTATTGCGTGACAGTGTCCGGTTCCACTAGCACCGCCCCGCCTCGACCCGCCCCTCTACTTCCTCCGTAACACTCCTCCACACACCCACATACCCCCCCCCCTCCCCGCCGACCTCCCGCCCCACACACACACCTGCCACGCCGTGCGTGTGCAGGCGCCCGCTCGGAGCTAATCACACGTATAGACAATAAAACCAGCCGATCTGGATGGCGTGATTTATACGCCTGTAAATTGGCGGCGCCGAGCCCGCGGGCCGACGGCGCGAGGGGACGGGATGAGGTGGGGTCCGGGCGGCGGGTGGGCGCGGGGAGGCGAGGGTCGGGACCGGCTAGAGGCGGGGGCGGGGACGGGGGTAGGGACCGGGGAGATACGGGGTCGGGGTGCCGGGTAGGTTGGATCTGGGGAGTGAGAAGATGGGGAGAGGCGGGTGCGGGTACCGGGGGATGTGAGGACTGTCCCGGGGGTGGGTGATTGGAGCCGGGTAGACGGGGCTGGGTGCCCGGGACGTGGGGAGTCGAGGCGGAAGGATGGAGGAGGGCGGGGACATGTTATCACGGTGCCTGAAGTGCGGGTGGACGGAGCCGGCGGCGCTGGGGGACTGCGTTGGGTGCTTGGCGGGGGGGGGGGCGGTGGTCGGGACCGGTAGCGGGGGTGGGGGCAGGGGTCGCAGGGGGTCGAGGTCGGCCCGAGACTAGCAGGGTTAGGGGGTTGATATACTTGCTCCCAATCACCAACAAATCACCGCCCGATTCAGCCAGTGTTTTGGTTTTACACTCATTGATTAAGCGGGGGGAAATTTCAATCACTGACAATTAGGCTTCCTCATTTCATTACTCAATTGCCCAGTGTGGAGCATCAGGTTTGGTAGCAAGTCGTATATATTTTGAAGTCATTGCTTTGAACCGACTGATGTTTGAAGCCGAGTTTCTAATCCCATAACCGGACACACGCAAATTGGGCCTCAACACATTTGGCCATCCGAGTAAAGCCAATGGATCCCAGCAAATTGATACTTCTCGCCCCCTAGCCTTCGGCCCAGCAATACTAGTAGAGGGCATCGACTGGTTCATGTAATATGACGGCAGCTCAGCGATGTCCTAGTGAGGTCACATTTTACAGTTAATATGAGTACTTGCTGTCATATCGTGATATTTACAGGTACGAAGCTGAGTATTGTGAAAGTACAACGTCTGAACACTTTGACTTCTGGATACTGAATGCTTTATTCACCGTCCAGGGTCCTGAACTGCCGGCACCCTTTAACTCTGACATCATTACATTTACATATTCCTTTGTTCTCCACTCATGCCTGGATGTATTTTATGCATATATTACAAGTACCACTTGGTATTGTATATGAAGAGTTCATGTGCAAAACCATGAATGCCAGTCCAAAAGTGGAGATAGACATTGGAATGAAACCCTCAACAACATGTCGACACCGTGGTGTTTGTTCTCTGTAGTGGAGTGGTTAGAGTGTCTGACTTTTTTGTAGGTCAGACTCCTAATCTGAAGGTTGGTGGTTTGATACCATGTGCCCCACCTCTGCCAATTTGGATTTCCACCGCTGTGTATAACTGACAGCGCCATCAAAGGCAAGTTGCTCTCATACCATGTCTATGTGGTGTGGGAGGTTAAAAATCCCTTGGGTCTGTAAAAGTGTAGGCTCGGGCTTTCTATTGATAAACAGCATAATGGTGAAAACAAGCCTATTCAGACTTATCTATGATAGGCAGTATAAATCTTCCACACACAAAACTACTTTATTTTGTTATATTCCTTGTGTTTTGTTTGATTGCTCCATAACCATGTGATGATATGAAAAGTGGAATTAGTGAGAATTATTTTCAGGTAAAGATCTTTTATTTAAATTACATTGTTGGATTGGCGTTTACGTGAATTTGGGCCTGACATCTTCATATATATATATTGTATTTGATGAAAACATGTGTGGGGGTTGAGGGGGTAGGTGGTCGCGCCGAGCTGGGCTTCTGCTGTAATATACGTGAGGTATACCAAAGTATGCGAGTATAAAGATACATAAGGGTTAATTATTAGTATTTGTTATACTCCGTAAGACCAACATTGTACCTGTGGCTCCATCTTCCATCCTCGCCTCCACTGGATGTCGACCTGTGTCAGTCGCACCCTGCTGGGCTGGGCTGGGCTGGTCTGAGGCTGGTCTGAGGCTGGTCTGAGGCTGGTCTGACGCTGGTCTGAGGCTGGTCTGAGGCTGGGCTGGGCTGGGCTGGGCTGGGCTGGGCTGGGCTGGGCTGGGCTGGGCTGGGCTGGGCTGGGCTGGGCTGGGCTGGGCTGGGCTGGGCTGGGCTGGGCTGGGCTGGGCTGGGCTGGGCTGGGCTGGGCTGGGCTGGGCTGGGCTGGGCTGGGCTGGGCTGGGCTGGGCTGGGCTGGGCTGGCTGGGCTGGGCTGGGCTGGGCTGGGCTGCATTAGGCTGGGCTGAGCGGGGCAGTACGGACTGGCTGGAACAAACTGAACAACCTGCCATTGACTGTCTAAGTGGAGAAGCGGAGTGGTGAGGAGGTCGAGGGGAGGGGGAGAGGGAGAGGGAGGGTGGAGCCAGAGAATTGAGGGATGGGGGCCGGGTGTGGGTGGGGGCGGGGAAGTCAATTGGGGCAGGACGCGGCAAACTTGTTAGCCTATATCGCGCACCATCAAATAAGTGATGTGTAGTTGTGCGGGGCGGGGCAGGGCGGGACAGGGCGGGGCAGGGCGGGCCAGGGCGGAGCAGGGCGGGGCAGGGCGGGACACGGCGGGGCGGGGCGGGGCGGGGCGGGGCGGGGCGGGGCGGGGCGGGGCGGGGCGGGGGCGGGGCGGGGCGGAGGGGCGGGGCGGGCGGGGCGGGGCGGGGCTGGGCGGGGCGGGCGGGGGGGTATTGATGTCGACACGGTTAGTTCTAGTTTGCAACTGTCTTTATTTAGAACTTACTGGAGACCTCTTCCGTTCACCTACGTGGCATTATGTCTTCGTACAGCTACACACATTAATTAGGGCTTACATCGGCTGCCAATCCTGATTATCTGACGTCAAGTGTTGTTAGTGTGATGTATCTGTGTCATAAGTAACCATGATGTAACCATGCGGTGATGTGTGGGGCATGCTGGTAAGGGCAAGAGAAATAAAGAGTTCCATCACATAACTCAAGGAGTTCAGAAGTTCTTTACATGGTGTCAGATGTCTAGGGAGAACTACACACAATGGCGTTAACGGGATTAAAACCCCCGTCTCCGTTGAACGTGGACGATGACATGGCCATAAACTGGAGATCGTGGTTGTTAGCATATGAGATTTATGCGACAGCGTCGGGGGCTTCATCCAAGTCGGAGAAGGTCCAATGCTGTGTGTTCCTCCATGTCACCGGTCGGGAGGCACAGAAAATACACAAAACATTGAAGATAGAGGCAACTGATCGGGATAAAATTGGACCACTAATTGCTGCTTTTAATGAATACTGTGAAGGTAAATCTAACATTACGGTCATTCAATATAAATTCAACTCCTATAATCAAACGACTGAAAACATTGACGTATACGTTCGAGAGTTAAAATCACGGGTAGCACATTGTTGCTATGACAACTTGGAGGACTCTTTACTGTGTGATAGGCTGGTATGTGGTGTCAAGGATGATACATTACGGAATCGTCTATTACAAACACCAAATTTATCTTTGGATCAATGTGTGCAAATGTGCAGATTAAGTGAGCACAGCGCTAATCAGTTAGTTAATCATGGTGTTCGTTCAGAAGAGGGCCTGGCCAGCATCAATGCCGCCACAGGACGCCGCCAGGGTTTGCCGTTGCGCCAGTCGCAACCTTGGTTACAGCCTAATTCTACGAGATTTCGACAAACCAAGCAGCAATATGTGCAATGTGAAAACTGTGGATACAATCATCCGAGGGGAAGTTGTCCTGCTCGTGGCAAGGAGTGCAACTGTTGTCACAAAATAGGACACTTTCGTAAAGTTTGTCGGTCACAAATGACGCGTAATGTGCCTGTAAATGAGGTACAACTTGACCCTAATAACGTTGACGACGTGACGGCCGAAGTAGGTCAAGCTTACGATTTGTTCGTCGGTGCAGTGTACAGCAATGATCACCAAGGTCCTGGATTGTGGTTCACGAATATCCACATTGGCGATACGGAGGTTTCATTCAAGTTGGATACCGGTTCGGAGGCGAACATCTTGCCTTTAGATGTATATCACAAGCTTGTAGATGTTGTTTTGAAACCTTCCAAATGCCATCTCGTGACGTACGACAGTAATCGCATTCGACCAGCTGGAGAGGTGCATCTAGACGTCAACAGTAAAAGACTAAAGTTTCAAGTCACGGATGCAGGAAGTGCGATCCTAGGAAAAGAAGCTTGTGTTATTCTGGGACTCATAGCTCGTATTGATGTTATTCAGGACTCTCCATATGTCTCTAAAGCAGAGGACTTGGTAAATAAGTTTTCTGATGTCTTCATTGGTTTAGGCCTTATAAAAGTAAATGCTATTATACATATTGATGTATCTGTACCTCCTGTCATTGACCCTCCTCGTAGGATACCTGTTGCTATTGCAGATGATGTTAGGCGAGAACTAGACCGTATGTTAGAGTTGGGTGTTATTGTTCAAGAGGAGGAGCCTACCCCATGGGTCAGCTCTATAACCATTGTCAGGAAGCCGGGGAAGATTAGAATATGCTTGGATCCCACCAAATTAAATAAGGTTATCCTACGTGGCCCGTATCCTGTACGGACGATTGAGGAGGTCGTATCTCAGATACACGGGTCCAAGTTCTTTTCCGTGTTGGATGCCAATAGCAGTTATTGGCAGGTGAAGCTAGATGATAATAGTTCTAAGCTTTGTACATTTAATACCCCATGGGGCAGATTCCACTACACCAGGCTGCCATTTGGTATCAAGACGGCGGGTGACATTTTCATCAAAGAAATGAATGATATGCTGCATGACCTAAAAGGGGTTCATGTAATTTCGGACGATATATTAGTACATGGCAGAACCATCAGTGAGCACAATGAACACTTAGAAGCAGTGTTGTCCCGAGCCAGGGATATGAATCTAAAATTAAACCCGAAAAAGTCAAAAATTTGTAAACGTAGTGTCAATTATGTAGGGCATCTACTTACTGCAGAGGGGTTACGGCCAAATAAGGAGCGAGTACAGGCGATTTTTGACATGCCAGACCCAACTGACAAGCCTGCGGTGCAAAGATTCTTGGGCATGATCGGTTATGTTGGCAAATTCATTAGCAACATGGCCCAAATAACTAAACCATTACGAACAGTCATCAAGAAAAATGTTGCTTGGCATTGGGAGGAAGAACAAATAGCGGCGTTTAAGAAGCTGAAGCAATTGTTGATTAACGCACCTGTCCTAAGATATTTCGATTGTAAAGAGCAAATAACATTACAAGTCGATGCGTCTAAATTCGGGTTGGGAGCGACAATTTTACAAAATAATCGACCAGTAGCAATGGCGTCTAAGGCTTTAGATGATTGTCAAGTCAGTTACGCCGTAATCGAAAAAGAACTGCTTGCCATCTGTTTTGGATGTAAGAAATTCCACGAGTACATATATGGAAATAGTATAATCGTTCAGACAGATCACAAACCATTAGAATCTATTATGTTAAAGCCGATACATGAACTTTCTGCACCGATGCAGCGTATGAGGATGCGGTTACAAAATTATGATTTAGAAGTTGTTTACACTAAAGGGTCAACACTTTTTTTTGCAGATACACTATCCAGGGCCCACACTTCTAGCATAGAGCCAAATGACCTCTTTGATAAAGACGTGTCGGTTGCATCCGTGGATATTGATAAAGACATAATACAGCAGGTCGTTTCAGCGACCAAACTGGACAGTACATTACAAGAAATAATAGTATTGACAATCAATGGCTGGCCGGGGAATCACAACATGGTATCGCCACTTATTAGGCCTTTCTACACGTACAATAGGGACATACCTGCCTCTGATGGCTTGGTATTTAAAGGTTCACAAATTATTATTCCAAGATCATTGCAGGCAGACATGTTGAACAAAATCCATGAATCGTACTTAGGGATTATTAAGTGCAAGCAATTAGCTCGTGACACCGTTTTCTGGCCTGGCATGAACGCTCAAATTGAAGACAAGGTTGCCAGATGTCCCGTTTGTCAAGAGTTCAGGGTTACCCCTCATAGAGAACCTCTGATAAGTCACAAAATAGTAGACATACCGTTTTTCAAGATAGGGGTGGACTTATGCCATGTAAATGGTTTAAACTACTTAATAATTGTGGATTATTATACCAAGTTCCCTGAGGTTATGGAAATGCGTGAAACTACTAGCAAAGCCATTATCGAAGCACTTAAGCAAACGTTTGCTAGATGCGGTATACCAAGGTACGTTGTGTCCGATAATGGACCCCAATTCAAAAGTATTGAATATACCAGTTTCTCTAACAAATATGGTTTTGAACCTGTTTATACTAACCCGATGCACCCACAGAGCAACGGTCAGGTTGAAAGATTTGTGCAAACTGTCAAAAATATCCTGAAAAAGTCAGCCTATGGTGAAGGAGACATTTATCTAGGCCTGTTAAACTATCGCAACACAACCTTGGAGGGGATAGGAGCTTCTCCATCACAATTGCTAATGTCTCGCAGTTTAAGAACAGGCATGCCTCTGTTGGATGTTCGTCTTAAACCGCGAATACAACCGTCTACGTTATCATTGGTGAAGAACAATCAGTTAAATCAAAAAAGATACTTTGATAGGAGAGCTGGGAGACCTTTGAAAAAGTTGCAATCAGGTGATATCATTAAATATAAGGATCACAAAGGTAATTGGAGATCTGGTAAAATTGTCCACGGTAACAATCCTGGCCCCAGAGACTATAAAATAATAAACAATGACAATTTGTGGGTACGCCGTAATCATAAGTTCATCTTTAAATGTCCGCCTGCCAGTCCGAATAAATTGGCAAATGATAACCCAGCTGGGTTAAAGGTAAATAAGTCACAACGTACGTACAACACACGTACAAACAATAGTGACATACAAAATACTTACCACACACGTTACGGTCGGCAAGTTCGCCGTCCACAAAAGTTAGGGTTTATTTAATAACTAACCTTAAGAGTAGTTTTAAGTTTTTGTTTTGACTTTTGGGGTTTTGCACACGTTGTGAACTAACACAAATTGTCACGTTAAGAGCTTTACTGTTGGCAATAAAAGAACGAGATATGTTATGTCGGGATTTAAAGTAAGTAGCTGTAATGCATGGAATTGACTCGCTGTAACGAGGGATTGAGTTGCTGTCATTGTAATAACTTAAATTGATTTGTATTCACTCAGATTATTAACACGTAACAAGTATTAAAGTTGACAATATTATAGTATGCACAATGATATGGTCGCACATGTATAGACCTTTAATATTATAATACCACACGGACATTGACAGGTGTATCGTAATAAGTTAGATTAAGTATGTATTAGAATTAAGACTTTCTTGGCATGTTACACTCTTAAATATCAATGTGAAGTAATGCATATTACGTTCAGTGTTTCCATGGAAAGGAGATGTAATGTATCTGTGTCATAAGTAACCATGACGTAACCATGCGGTGATGTGTGGGGCATGCTGGGAAGGGCAAGAGAAATAAAGAGTTCCATCACATAACTCAAGGAGTTCAGACGTTCTTTACAGTTAGGAGATACAACCCCAAACAAACGAGTCGGGCAGAAATGCAGTGTAACTATTAGTGTTAGAATTGCTCAATTCAGGGGTTGTCATTGCATAGTCCGAGTAATCACCAATTTGGTATTATTTATTACCAACACATTGACTAGAATATTTCAATCTAGGTTGCATTCCACTGCTCCTTGCCCTATTTTGTAATGCAGAACTCCGAACTACTTAGAGCCAACTTCAAGTTTTTAACATCCGTTGTTTTTTGGTTCAGTCTCTTGTAAATATGTTTATTCTGCTGAATAAGTTCTTTTGTCAGCACCGAAGCACTGGTCTTCCAGCCAGCTTCTGTTCCCCACACTTCGGTCGTAAGTTTCCTTTTGTATAGCTATGGTATACCATATACAATCACAGAGACAGTCCAAACACAAATGTAAAATGTAAGACCAAAATGCACTGGGGTTGGTCCCACTGCTTCACTGGTCACAGCTGGTCCAGTGTATTATTAACAACCCCACCCCAACAACATAATTCATAAACTCACTTAACTAACTACACTAGAGTAACAATAGAATATGTCTAACAAACTGACATTTATATACTGCTTGCATAACTCCAACTGAACAGAGCCTGCATTAAAACTTACAACAATGTTACCAAATGAATTCAGAAGATAACTTCTTCTTACATTCTAAATACAGTATAACCCTGTTAAACCAAGCTTGGTTAAACCAAATGATAAATGTTAGTATTTTGCCGGGCAGCCGACAAAGGTTTGGATTAACCGATCATTTGGGTTAACCAAGCTTGGCTTAACGGGGTTATACTGTATATACATAAAAAACAAGAATCCAAGTGTCCACATACATTGTATATTACATTCATAATGCACCCATGTTTTTGCCAAAGTCAAGTCAAAGTCGAAGCCAACATTCGGTTAAACCAATTATCGGTTAATCCAAACAAATTTCTAGGTTCCCTTAAAGTTTGGTTTAATAGGGTTATACTGTCCCATGTAAATACTCACCTCGATCTGACTAATATTGATCTAGTTATGTGACACTACTGGTAGCATATTGCTATGGAACTTTTCGATTACAGAATTTCAATGTGTTACGTGCTGCAAATTGTGTATTCAACTGTTATTGTACACCTTATTCTATATACCTTTTGTGTAAATAATCCTGGATTGAAAAATGCCTGGAAGACCAGTGTTTCGGCACTGACAAAAGACTTATTCAGCAGAATAACCATATTTACAACAACAACAAAGATGCATATCTCTTCTGTGTTCTCGGGTCCTTGTTTCCTCATAGTGGTATGTTTATATGTGATCTATAAGCATTATGCGAGTATAAAGGCACGGAAGGGGGGAGGAGGGTAGTGGGTGGAGGGTGGTGGGAGGTAGGATGGGGTAGGGGGGAGGAGGGTGCTGGGTGGTGGGAGGTAGGATGTGCTATATGTTTATCTGATAAATAAGTTTATTCCGCTGTTTATTTCCTACCTTATTATTGATGGGGTGGCTTACTTGATGTGTGCCTGCAAAGACATGACCTGTGGCACCACCACTGGCACGCTTCTATCCTGATGATTATAGATATATGTGATGTATAAGCATTATGCGAGTATAAAGGCACGGAAGGGATTATATGTTTATTTCATACCCTATTACTGATGGGGTGGCTTACTTGATGTATGGCCCCCCTCCAACCACGTGACTGGTGGCTTCACCGACGACACGCTTCTATACTGGACGGCAGAACATCAACGCCACTGGACTATGCAACCATAATAATTAATGCCCGGTATTATGTGACAGGTCACATATGAGCTCATGTTTTTTAGTTACCTTTTTCTCAGCTGGTGTAGATCGTCTGGTACGACGAGAGATATGACGCTCTACACAGATTGGGCCAGCATTTTCCTCCTGTTGCATTCTGGGTAATGGCGCCGCAGAGTTTTGGCGCTGGGTGGATGGTGGAGGGTGGAGGGACGGTTGGTTGGTTATTGGAGCTTTATGTCCTGACAACATCTAGGTCATATCATACCCAGTGCTGTCTTGTGACAGTGCACACTAATGGTGACTTTATAGTGCTGCCCCACTGGGAAATCAGGCCTTTGGTACCATGATATGATATCCCACCCTGTCACATTATCCCGACACTCAGCCAAACCAGTCCTTTCCCTACTCTAATAATGCCGAGTGCCAAACAGGAAGTAACAAGTATACATTCTTAACTCATTGGTTTGACTCGACCAGTGTTTGAATGCGTGCGTTCGAAACCTATGATCAACCAAAATGGGAGACGGATGCTCAACTCATTCGGCCATCCCATCTGGTACTGCAGCAGAGGTTGGGGGTAGACGGTGGAGAGTGGCGGGTGATGGGTGGAGGGTGGTGGGTGGAGGCTCGTTGGTGGTGGATGACAACTGTGTGCAGGTTGGTGGACGGTGGGAGGAGGGTGGTGGGTGGTGGGTGGTGTGTGGTGTGTGGAGGTTGGTGAGAGGAGATTGAAGGGTGGACTGTTGGTGTTTGGTGTTTGGTGTGTGGAGGGTGGTGGGTGGTGAGTGGAGGATGGAGGTTGAATGGTGGGTGGATGGTGGTGGGTGGTAAGGGGTGTGTGGAGGTTGGTGGGTGGAGGGTGGTGGGTGGAGGGGGGTGGGTGGTGTGTGGAGGTTGGTGAGAGGAGATTGAAGGGTGGACAGTTGACGTTGGATGGTAGTGGTTGGTGGGTGGTGGGTGGAAGGTGGTGGGTGGTGAGTGGAAGGTGGAGGTTGAATGGTGGGTGGAGGGTGGTGCGTGGTGGGTGGTAAAAGGTGTGTGGAGGTTGTTGGGTCGTGGGTGGTGGGAGGGGGGGTGGGTAGTGTGTGGAGGTTGGTGGGAGAAGATTGAAGGGTGGACTGTTGACGTTGCATTGTGGTGGGTGGTGGGTGGTGGATGGTGGGTGGTGGGTGGAGGGTGGAGGTTGAATGGTGGGTGGAAGGTGGAGGGTGGTGTGGGGAGAATGGGTGCATGGTAGAGAACAGAGCCATGTCACGCTTCACTTGCTCCGGCTGCCACGGTTCGTTTAGCTGCAGGCGTGCCAGGGACCAGTTCACTGAGTTAGACGCTCGTCACTAGGGGGCGCCCCGACACCGGCACCCGGAGAAGTCTGGTGGTGTGTGTAGGGGAAGCTGATTGGTCTATTGATATAGGGGGGGGGGGGGGCGTAGGGAGCGGAGGGTGGTTGGAGAAAGAGGGTGGAGGGTGAGTGGGGTGGGGAGAGTGGTGGTCGGAGGTGTAGAGGGTGGAGACTGGTGGGTGGAGGGAGGGGGGAGGTAGGAGGGGCTAGAATGGGGAGCGGTGGTTGGAGGTAGGATGGCATAGAATGGGGAGGGCTGGTGGGAGGTAGGAGGGGTAGGGGGGAGGAGGGCGGTGGGTGGTGGGTGGTGGCCGGTGGGAGGTAGGATGGGCTAGATTGGGGAGGTGGGAGGTGGGAGGGGTAGGGAGTAGGGGGAGGACGGTGGTGAGTGGACGGTGGTCAGTGGTAGGATGGGCTAGAATGGGGAGGGGTGGTGGGAGGGGATTAGGGTGTTCCGCCCCTTACATGCAGATATACGTTGTATATCCAAGCTATATATATATATATATATTTATATATATTGATTGATTGATTGATTGATTGGTGGTTGCTTTACGCCGGGTCGGCAGCATAGGCCATATTCACGGCAAGAAATATTTGTTTTTTGTTCAAACCATCGCTTTTACATGTAAAAGCAGACAATCAATTATGTGCCAATAGACACTCATTAAATTAGAAAGCTCACAATCATATATTTGTGGTCAAGGGAAACCAATTCCCATGGAAAAAGAAAAGTTGTATTAATAATTGATAGAATTTATTTAGTAAACCATATGTTTTCTTGTTTTACTTTAGTAAAAAGGTCATGCATAGTGTCTGCAGTTTAGAATTGTTGGCGCAGGGCCAAACAATCAACGCAACTTAGTAAAATGTGTTTGAGTGTCAGCGGGGATTGACACCCAATACATTCAGCGGGAGGTTCCCCCTTGAGCAGAAAAACATGTGTAAGCCACGAGTGGCCAATACGGCAGCGACTAAGGACCACTTGGTCCCGCCGACCTCTCGCATGAGTATGTGGTGGTTTTACCACAGATGGTTCAATTTCTTTTAAGTTTATTAATGTTTTCATCCCACTCATGTTTCCATTTGGATTTTATGTGGGTGGCTATTAGTGGTTTCACATCAGAGTGAGGGATCAGACACGGTTCAAGATCACAGTTCAGGGCCTTCTTTGCAGCCCAATCAGCTCATTCATTTCCTTGTATGCAGGCATGGCAAGGCACCCAGCACAGGTGGATGTCATACCCATCTGTTTCCAGTCGGTTCATTTGATAAATGACCATTCCTAGAATAGGGTGATTCATTTTCAGTCCAGCAATGGCCAGGAGGCAAGAGAACGAATCACAGTATATAACATAGTTAGTGTGGTTGGATACCTCAATACATTCCAATGCGAGAAGGAGTGCTTGGGCTTCCACAGTGAAAATCGACCTCTGATCGGGCAAGCGTGCGCCAAATCTTTCCCGTTGGCAGACAGAATATATATCTATATTATTGTATGTACATCTATATACAGTCCAGACAGAGCGCTGACCTATTCAATGTCGCACACTTCAGAGCGAAGAGCAAGACTACTCAGATACTGGTGAGAGAGCTACTATTCGCAGATGATAGTGCACTGGTTGCCCACTCTGCTGAAGAGACCCAGAAAATAGTGGACGCTTTCTCCGATGCATCAAAGAAGTTTGGCCTGAAAATTAACATCAAGAAGACGGAGGTGCTGTACCAACCCAACTCTACAAGAACCCGAGAGGAGGAGATCATGGTTGACGGAAACAAGCTGAACTCTGTTCCGGAATTCACCTATCTCAGAAGCACTATATCAAGTGATGGACGCATTGATGCTGAGATACAGAGGAGGATGGCCAAGGCTAGCGCATCTTTCGGCCGACTACGCCAGAGACTCTGGAACAACCACCATGTGTCCATTTGGGTCAAAGGTAAGATCTACCGCGCAATCGTGCTATCCACCCTACTATACGGAGCCGAGGCCTGGACAGTGTACAGACAGCAGGTGAAAAAGCTGCATGCCTTCATGATGCGACATCTGCGTTCAATCATGAGGCTAACCTGGAAGGACAAAGTGACGAATAAGGAAATACTCGAACGGATGGGGCTGCCCTCTATGGAAGATCTTCTGATCAAAAAGAATCTCCGGTGGACTGGACACCTCATGAGGATGTCATCAGACAGGCTACCAAAGCAGATCCTCTATTCTCAACTGTCTTCTGGCTACAGAAAGAGAGGGCGCCCCCGTCTCCGGTTCAAAGATACCATCAAGAGAAACCTGAAGCTGAGAGACATTAAGACCGACTCATGGACGCAACTCTCACACCAGAGAGCTAAATGGAGAGCGGCAGTCAAGTAATGAAAGCAGTCTTTGTCGCATCGCGACTGACAGCCTGATGATGATGATGATGAGAGCAGCCTGGACACCCGTGGGTCTGTATGAGAGCAGCCTAGCTCTATAGTTTGTCAACACTGTCACTGGCGCACTGAATTTATTATTTTAGGGTAGGGCATCATTTTCCACATGTCACAGAATATATTATCTCAACCCACTTCATTTTTTAATATCCCTACTGTACTGTATATGATGTATTATCCATTACACAACAAACACAATACCAATATGGTTCTCAAATCTCTGGCTGGATAAGACCAACCCTTTATTTCAAAATGCAGTGGCAGCAGGCGTCTCACTGCCAAGTGGAGCCAGCTTATAAACCCCTACACAGCACCCACTAGCACAACATGCATGCACACACAAGTGTTAACCATACATCTCAAGCTACTTGTTCTAGAACTTTCCACAGGCCTTCAAACAGATAACCTACTCCAATTCCATTACTATACTATTTATATAAAACTCCATTTTATATTTCACATAAACCATTAAACAAGTGTAATAAGGCAGCATGATCCATCTACTCCCCATCTTCCTCAGTCATCGACTGGTTGAGTCTCTATATTAGCTCATCTACTGATACAACCTTAGCTCTGCATGTGGCACGACCTATCCACCCATGCCTCAGCTTACTCACTGTACCGCTGGTTTTATTTTGTTTTAGGCTAGATCTGTTAGTTCCTCTAGCTAGAGAATATAACTTATACCCACTGTGATGTCTCATTATTCTGAATTTATGTAGGTGTGATATATACAGAAGGTAAACTTTGAACTTAAAATACAAAAATAATGACCACTGACACAGCAAACTGAAGACAGTCATAGAAAGTAACTATTGGTAATCAAACAATTATCTCATTGTAGAACGAACAACCTCACAGAGGTTTGGGTGATGTGGGAGAATGCTTACAAACAGAGAAAGAATGCATGCAGTAGATAGCTACACAACAACTGAAAGTGATAAAAACAAGGGGATTCACAAGACTATTAGTGTCCAGCAGCAGCAACAAGTCATTACACTTAACCATTACGGGCAGCATAAATACACCCATCACAAAAAAACACAGAAAAATGTAGGTAAGTACCCAGGTTAAAGCTATGCTCTGCATCAATCCATGGACCAATATTGTGTTGAACTGTCATTATATATATATTCAGTCTCTGGATGTATTCACAGACTGTGTACATATGTATGTTCTCTTCAATAATCCGGTCTTGTGCATGGTCCCAACATTTGGACCCACATATTGGCACGCGTTGGACCGCGTCGAGGTTTTGTGCTTGCACACAACTTTTGATGTGTACCAATGCATGCCAATGCGTGCCAACGTGTCGGATCGCGCGTTACCGGCGCGTTGGCAGGACGTGGACCCACGTTACCAGCGCATTGCCGGCCCACTCGAACCACGTTGAGCAACGTCCATCAACGCTGGGGATTTTTCACCAAACTGCGTTGGACATGTTGCTGGCGCGTCTTGACGTGTTGCTGGCGCGTCTTGATGTGTTGCAGGTGCATCTTGACATGTTGCTGGCGCGTCTGCCGCACGCCTAACGTTACCCGGCGTTCTGCGAACCTTCAATGAAGCGCTACCCCCATGCCATCGGCACGCTGGTGGCGCGCCGACAACACACCGATAACACGCTGATGGCACGCTGGGAACCCGCTGGTGGGACGTTGACACTTTGTTCCGCCACACGTCGAACCCCGCTGATACCCGTTGATGGCGCGCTAATAACACACTATCATCATGCTACCAACACACTGCGGCCCGTCCAACTACCCCCTGAAACGCCGAAAGTTAGTAAAAACCATATAAATGAATATGAATTGTGTTATTAACAACCCACACATGGCGAAGCATCAGTGGAGTACGATGATGCATGTTAACAGTGCCGATTAACAGAGGAGTAGTGATCAGAACAACCCTAAAAGTATCCACCGTTTCGTATAATAAATACATATATATAAAATTACTGGGCGCGAATGATAATGTAGATCGTCTCTGGTTAGGACTGCTGGCGGTGGTGGTGCCAGTGGTCAGGTGGGAGGGGGGGTACTCTGCACCAAATTATACAACAAATAGTGGTGAATATAATAGTAATAATAATAATATTAACTCCCTTCTATAGCTTTATACTGGCATAAGGCTTATACATCACATATATTCATGCATACCGCTTCCTTTTTCCAATTGTCGCTTGTCCTGGAACCAGGCCAAACTGCTCATCAGATTGCGCCAGTCACGTGAGAAGTGCTTAAACCTGATGCCACCAAGCGGAAATAAGTATAAATTAATCATAGCCACTCAGTGTTAGTGTTATCGTCTTTTCAATCCATCACTATTAATTTTCTCGCGAGACTTTGGCACCTAATGGGAGGCAGTGCTTGCGTACAACAACAAGCTCCAGAGAGTTTGTCTGTTGGGAGATTTAGATCCTAGAAACACCTAAGGGTCATATCAGGATGGATACCGACTTGTAACAGTGCAGTCATGGTAACCTTATAGCACTGCCTAAGTGGGCGACGAGACTGCCAACAACATGACCCAGTTTCCCACTCGTTTTAATTGGGTTAAATGACCATGGAGGTGGTCATTTGCTGTCATTACTGGGGGCAGGGAGGCAGCCAGTGAACACATTTCAGGACACGCAGAAGAACAGGGTGGCGGCAATCGCCATTCTTGTGATGTATTTATTACATGGGGGCGAGACAGTCAGAGGTGGCTCCCAGAGCAGCGAACGCCTTCGACGGCACACGCCAAACAACAAGAGCAGACGTGGTGGTGGTGGGACCCAACCTCAAGATAGAGCAGAAGTGGGCGAAAGATCTCCAGGGAAACGCTCAGTCCATTACCCTAACACAAGCCCCAGCTCCCAACCCAGTACTGTGCCCGGTCACTGCATACAGACGCATGATAAGAGAGGACACAACACTACGACCCACGCAGCCACTCATGGAGTACCCAACTGATGGGGACACCATGACCATACCCTACATAGCATGTGTATGGAAGAACACACTAGTGGCCGTAGGCGTAAATGACCCTTAGACCCTACACGCCATACGGAAAATAGTATGCATGGTCGAATACGCATCAGGCAGCACCAAACTTGAGATTCAAAGATGCGGGGAATGGGCATCCAATGCCCACCGAACATACATCAGCACCGCCGACTCAAAAAAGGTCAACAAAACCCTAATAACTGCCATAAACTAACAACACACAGACACACTCGGCATTGGCACATGTCTCGATTAAAATAAACAATAATGAGACCAAATAAAACAAAAAACATTTAGCATTACAAAAACTTGTAATTTCAAAATATGATTAGATGTGAACATCTTCATTTATGATTTATGACTATGTTAGATAAGATGATCCAATAATATCCACCTACTCGATCACTACTCATATCTTAATTGATCACACTACTCACCCTAATTGATTGACAATTTAAGCATGACAAACCACTGTTTGATTTATGTCAATACTGTATTAACTCGCCCGTTCATAAGAAAACACCGTAGATATGTTGATGAGCAATTTATCATTATTGCATAACTTCAAGCTCATGTCAGACTTCGCCTGCGGTCCAGCTCAACCGTGTACAACCTAAACGAATGCGACGACGACCACCACGATTGTTTTGAGAATAAAGTTATGTTATTCCCACTCCAGCTTCCTCGTTCCTCGCTGCCCATGCCAGTAATGATCATACTACAGTATAACCGCGTTAAACCTAGACATTTGTTTGGATTAACCGATTATTGGTTTAACCAAGCTTTGGCTTTGACTTTGACTTTGAATAAGCATGTATTGCACATGTAATATATAATGTATGTGGGCACTTTGATTATTGTTTGTTATGTATGTACAGTGTATCCCCGTTAAACCAAGCTCCGTTAAACCAAACGATCGGTTAATCCAAACTTTTTTCGGCGGCCCAGCAAAGTACTACTATTTATCATATAAAAAAGTCAGTGGGGTCTCAGATGACCTTATAACCACATGAAAGTTTGGTTTAACCATACCATAGTGGCCTAGGGTCTGACAATTTTGTTTGGATTAACCGATAATTTGGATTAACCAACTTTCGTTTAACCAACTTTGTTATATGATAAATGGTGGTATTTTGCCGGGCCGCCAAAATAAGTTTGCATTAACCGATCGCTTGGTTTAACCGAGCTTGGTTTAACGGGGTTGTACTGTATGGATTAAACTAGTCCAGTTCCTATCCTCGTTATGCTGAGCGCCAGGCTTGGTTTGACTCCCTCAGGGTTCAAACCCATGAGCTTCCACACAGGAAGTCATTTGGAAATCTCACTGATTCAGCCATCACGTCTTGTAGCGATGCCAGGAAAGATTGAGTATTGTTGAGGTACAAGCTGACCTAGAATATGAAGAGTTCAGGTGCAAAACCATGTAAACGCCAATCCAAAAATGGCGATAAACATTGGAATCAAACATATCACCCACCCACTACAAATACCCACGCACTTCGACCACCCACCCACCCACCACACCCACCCCCTCCCCATCTTCCTTACTCCCCACTACAAATACCACCCACCCACTACAACTAACTACACACTTCGACCACCCACCCACCCACCACAATAACTCCATCCCCATCTTCCATACTCCCCACTACAAATACCACCCACCCAGTACAACTACCCACACACTTCGACCACCCACCCACCCACCACAATAACTCCCTCCCCATCTCCAACGCAAAGAAAACCCACCCACTACCATCCACAGACCAACCACCACCCCCACACACCAACACCGCTCCTTTCCCATCTGTCCCATTTACCCCGCTACAACCATCCATCGCCACCTAGGAACCAGCCAACCAGCCAACCAGCCAACCAGCCAACCAGCCAACCAGCCAACCAGCAAACCACCAAACCACCAAACCAGGAAACCACCAAACCAGCAACCCACCAAACCACCAAACCACCAAACCACCAATCCACCAAACCACCAAACCACCAAACAACCAAACAACTAAACAACCAAACAACCAAACAACAAAACAACCAAACAACCAACCATCCGAACAACCGAACAATCAAACAACCAAACGCCCAAATAACCAACCCACCAAATCACCAAACCACCAAACAACCAACCCACCAAACCACCAAACCACCAATCACTGAACTACCAAACCACCAAACAACCAAACCACCAACCCACCAAATCAGCAAACAATCAAATCAAACCAACATAAACCAACAACACACAACACAAAACACAACCAAACAACCAAAAACCAACAACCAACACACACCAAACAACCAAACAACCAACACAACCAAACAACCAACCAACCAAACAACCACAACCACACACACACAACCACACACAACAAACCAACCACAACAACACAAACAACACACAACCACAACACACAACCAACAACCACACAACCAAACAACCACAAACAACACAAACAACCAACAACCAACAACCAAACAACCAAACAACCAAACAACCAAACAACCAAACAACCAAACACAAACAACCAAAACAAACACAAACAACACAAAACAACCAAACAACCAAACAACCAAACAACCAAACAACCAAACAACCAAACAACCAACACAACCACCAAACAACCAAACAAGTAAACCACCAAACAACCAAACAACCAAACAACCAAACAACCAAACAACCAAACAACCAAACAACCAAACCACCAAACCACCAAACCACCAAACCACCAAACGACCAAACACCCAAACAACCAAACAACCAAACAATCAAACCACCAAACAATCAAACAACTAAGCAACCAAACCACCAAATCACCAAACAACCAAACAATCAAACAACCAAACAATCAAACCACCAAACCACCCGACAACCAATGCACTAATACAAATAACGAATTTAATCTCCGGCATGACTAATTATATACCAGGCACGGCGGCCTAATCAGTTGAGCATGGGCCTCGCGTGTGGAAGGTCGGGAGTTCGGTTCCTGGTCGAGTCAAACCAGTGACTTTAAAATTAGTACTTGTCGCTTCCTAGCCTGGCGCTCAGCATTAATAAGATAGGGCAAGGACTGGTTAGCTCAGTGTCAGGATAATCTGACTGAGTGGGCCTGATTTCCCAGTGGGGCAGCACTATACAGTCACCATGAGCGCGCACTGTCACAAGTCGGTACCCGTCCTGATATGACCTTCGATGTTGCTAGGACGTCAAACAACAACAAACAAACAAAGTAATTAAATACGACCTGTTTTACTAGAATCACGCCTGCGATACATTGTTGGTGAACCTGGTCGGTGAACAGTTGGTGCGCGGGGCCCTGCATGGCCCTTTTCACTCAGCCCCCGAGCACTGCCCGGCTCCCCTTTGATGGTCGAGGCGCATATCGCTGTCGGACCTGCGGACCTGCGGACCTGCGTTACTAAACAATTCACCGGCGCCAACTCTCAACAATAAAGATGGCGTCGAACGGCGATGAGTCGGACCGGAAATGGCGGCCGGATCTGTAACTTGTAAAAGCGATGGCTTCGTATGCGGAGAGTCATGGGTTCAAAACCTGGCCCGGGTCAAGGGTTGGTTGGTTGTTGGGGTTTTACCTCCTGCCAACATCTAAGGCCATATCAGGACGGGTACCGACTTTGTGACAGTGCACACTCGTGGCGACTTTATAGTGCTGCCCCACTGGGAAAATCAGGCTGCCGGCACCATGACCTGATATCCCACTCAGTCACATTATCCTGGCACTGAACTAACCAGTCCTTGCCCTATTCTATTAATGCTCTGCATCAAGCTAGGAAGTGGCATGTATCAATTTTGAACGTCTTTGTGTTTGACTCGACTGGGAACCGAAGTCCCGCTGATGCGGATTCCGAGGGACACCAGTTTGCCAGGGACACTTCCATTGAAATGCATTGTTAACGGCCGTGAGCAAATCTCCATACAGAAAAGGTCAAATATCTCTCAAATTACACCACCTAGACACAACCGCTTGAACACATATAGAAAACATGTTTAGCAAAAGTTATATTCAATTGAGAAGGTTAGGGTCTGATTCTATTAATTCGTAATAAATTGGCGTTTTGCACTGCGCAGTACGTCAACTCAGGCATTGTCAATGGCCATGAGCAGTCTCATACAACAATACAGAAAAAGTGAAAACTCTACGACCGTCCTCAACAAATCGCTTGGTACACATATAGAAAACATGTTTAGCAAAAAGATTATATCAAATTTATAAGGTTAGTGACGATGCTGTTCGATTTTGACGTGTGTGCAGAATCGATGTGTCCCTGGGAAACTGGTGTCCCTGGGAAACTGCAAAACCGCCCTTCCGCACGGCAGCCCTGGGCTCAGCCAATTCGGCCACCGCTTCTGATCGCCTGGGTAAAAGTCAATGACTTACAAAATTGATCCTGGTCATGACCAACAAGTCTGCCGTGTCTGCATAATAATAATGGAGAAGGACTGGCTGACGCCGTTGTTAGGATATCGTGACTGAGTGGGATATCATGATCATGGTAACAGTGGCCTGGGCTCCCAGTGGGGCAGCAATATACAGTTGTTATAAGTATTGTCGTGAGATGCACTGACCTCTCATGCAAGTAGCGATTTAGAGAGGAGGGCGTGGATAGGGTGATTGCATCAGGGAGTCTAGGTAGTGTAATGGTCAGCACATTACCATGGGATGCAATAGATGTGGGTTCGAATCCAGTTCCAAGCGCAGTATTTCCCATTGTCATCACCCCCCCCCCCCACGACATTATGCACTCTCACAATGCGGTACCGATCCAGATATGACCGTACATGTTGCTAGCATGTAAAACCCCAAACAAAAAAAGCAAGCAAACAACATGTGAAGATTCGACATGACACCCTGAATGCATCCTGCGGCTTACACCTATATCGCCGTTCTGATATTACCTTAAATGTTGCCAGGACTTAAAACTCCGTCAACCATTATACCTATTTGAGTGTACAGTTGTTGTTGGTCCTTGGTTTGCGGGGTATTATGTCCTAGACACATCTCAGAACATCTTTCTTTTTTTCTTTTCTTTTTGTTTGTTTGTTGAGGCTGTATTTATACTGTCCATAGCATATAAGCCTGGGTATTCAGGCTTGTTTTCAATGCTGGCCAGTTGTAGTGTTGCAACGTGTTATCTTATCACACAGTAGCTGCTGGTAAGGTATTTGATTGCCTACATTTCAGTAGCATATAGATAGTTGGTTCGTCTGGTTAGTAGCCTATGTTAGTTTTTTTTTATTTTCTTGGCATATATGTGTTTTATTTTTTTCTGCTCTTACATCTCAGAATGGGTACTTATTTTGTGATAAAGCACTTTTATGGGAAGGTTTTAGTGATGCTTGACCCACTGGTAAATCTGCTCACAAACACAATGAGCCGATACCCCACTCAGTCAGGTTATCCTGAGACTGAACACAACGTCCTTCCCCTATCCTGGTACTGCCAGGCAGCACCAGGATACTTAGTATTGACATGTATCAATTGTGTAAGTCATTGCTTTGACTCGGTCAGGGGTTTGGTCATGTGACCTCCCATGTGGGAAGTCAGTCAGCGCTCTTTCCAATTTGGCCAGTCCATGGTGTTTTTTACAATGGTGAATGGTTTGAATAAATTAAAATACCCAAGGAATAATCTATATATTGGTTGGTTTCTGGAGTGTATTACATCGGTGAATGGCGAGAATATATTCAAATATCCCAGTAATAATCTATATATTGGTTGGTTTTTGGAGTATATACAATGCTGAATGGCTAGAATAGATTAACTTATTCAAGGAATAATCTATGTTTACTGGTTGTTGGAGTGTATAACATGCTGAATGGCTAGAATAGATTCAAATATCCCAGGAATAATCCATAGATTGGTTGAATTTTTCGAAATTTACATCATGCCAACATCTAAGATCATATCAGGACAGGCACTGCCTTGTGATTGTGCAATCATGGTGACTTTATAGTGCTGCCCCACTGGAAGTCCAGGCCGCCCGCACCATAACCTGATATCCCACTCAGTCACATTATCCCGACACTGATCCAACCAGTCATTGCCCTATCCTATTAATGCCAAGTGCCTGGCTAGGAAGCGACAAGTATACATTTTCAAGTCATTTGTTTAACTCGACAAGGATTCGAACCCATGGGTTCGAATCCTACGATCTGCCAACAGGGGAAGCGGACGCCCAAGGAATTCGGCCATCCCGTCTGATTAATCGATATGTAGTCAACAATGGCGATTACTTGTTCATGTGTGCTGCTATTTTTACAACAGATATGGTCGGTGATTTGCTGATGAAACGATCCATGCTGGGGGCCTTGAAAGTGGAATGCTAAGTATTAGTGAACCGAAAGAGAATAATATATGAAGCTTCAAACTAACAGGATTCATTTAGCTAAAATATCTAATCCATAAATACACCCATCCACACACAACCTCACTCAGCAAATGCAATCAAAGTCAGTTTCTTTCCTATATTGATATATATATATATATATATATAACTATATTAATATATATATGAAGACTTCAGGCGCAGAAGCACGTAAACGCCAATTCAAAGAATTGAGATAAACATTGGAATCAAACCTTCAAACACTTAATTTTTTTCACATTCCTCCTTTTTTGTTCATTTGTTCGATAATCATGTTCTTTTTTCTTGAAGATTTATATTGCCTATCATGGAAAGTCTGAATAGACTTGTTTTCAACATATGACAGTTTGTCGATAGAAAGGCTGAGTCTACTCTTTTACCGACCCAAGGGATTTTTAACCTCCCACACCACATAGACATTGTATGAGAGGAACTGGCCAAATTGGCAGAGGTGGGAGCATGGGGAATCGAACCACCGACCTTCAGATTAGGATGAGAATTAAAATTATTTTCAGACAATCATTTACCTGGTTTGTGCATGAACTCTTCATATATACATATATGTCTTGTATTTCCAATAATATATGTTGGCCGCCAACCAAAGGCAGCTTCTCTCACACAGTGATATATATATATATATATCTGCAGTATAAGCATTATACACATATTATTTAATATGGAACCCGCCGTGTAGTAATTGTCTCGGCTAGATTCGAACCAATAACCCTCTCACCAACACGCTGGTTATGTGGGTACAGCAGCTACAGCAGCCTGGCGTGTGGCCATCTGCTTAAGCTGGGGGGGGGGGGGGAGAGCTTTGGGGCGCTTTCCCCAGCGTCCAATGGTTTCCCCTCCAGTGGGCACATTTGGTTCTGAACTCTAGCTTTAAAAATCTTTGTGTTTAATTAACAGTAGGTATTTTGGGCCAGCCAAAGTCTCTACTCAATCCAGCTAAATATGTCTCCTGTTGTAGTAACCTGTAATAAATACATTATATATATATATATTTCTATAAACATAGATGTATCGTCTTTCAAATAACCTAGCTTGGCCTGTTTTCCGCTTGTTGTTCTATTCGGGTCCTATTTTTGGGCGAATTGTTAGTGAGCCTGGGGGTGTGCTATCTAAACAGAATTAGCAATGGGAGCCGAAGAGAACGACCTCAGGACACCGAAAGTCCCTGTCCGCGCCTCTGCGCCCACACTCCGCCCGCCCCGTACCCCCCACCCCACCACCCACCCCCACCCCCCACCCCAACCCCACCCCACCCCCGCCCCCGCCGCCCCCCACCCCGCCGTCTGCCCGCGCTCGCTCGTCAAATGACGTCTCATGTGCCGTGATTTCGGCATCAGAGGCGGCACCATCCAGCATACGAATGGCCGCCCGAGGGGAGAGGACGGCCGGGTGGCCAGGAGTGGCCGGCGATTGGTGGGAGAGAGCCCGGGGGAGGGAACCGCAGGGTGGCTGGGGGTGGCCGGCGATTGGTGGGAGAGAGCCCGGGGGAGGGGACGGCGGGGTGGCCAGGGGTGGCCGGCGATTGGTGGGAGAGTGCCCGGGGGAGGGGACGGCTGGGTGGCTGGGTGTGGAGGTGGGTGGGAGAGGTCCCCGGGGGAAGGACGGTGGGAAGGACGGGTGGAGGGAAGGAGGGATTAGCGGAGAAGGGAGATTGGACAGGAGGGAAGAGTGATGGGTGAGGATAGGTGATAGGGGATGCGGGGTAGGGGTGGGGGATGGGGGGGGGGTCGGGGGGATGAGGGATGGCGACTGGGTATGGGTGAGTGAAAGGAGAGATGGGGAGATGGGGAGGAGAGAGGGGGAGGGGAAGGACATATAGGGGAAAGTGGAGAGGGCAGATGGGAGAGGGAGCGGGAACAAGGGAGAGGGAAGAGGGGAGAGGGGAGAGAGGAGAGGGGAGAGAGGAGAGGGGAGAGGGAAGAGGGGAGAGGGAAGAGGGGAGAAAGGGGATGCGAGGGGAGAGGGGAGATGGGAGGGGGAAGAGGGGAGAGGGGAGAGGGGAGACTGAAGCTTGGAGTGGGGAGAGGGGAGATGGGAGAGAGGAGAGGGGAGAGGGGAGGGGGGAGCGGAAAGAAGAGAGGGAGAGGGTAGAGGGGAGAGGGGAGCGGGGAGACTGAAGCATGGACCGGGGGGAGGGGAGATGGGAGGGGGAGAGCGGAGAGGGGAGACTGGACAGATAAGAGGGGAGAGGGAGAGGGAAGAGGGACAATGGATAAGAATGAGGCCAGTAGGAAGTGCTGATACCGCAACGGGAGATGAGGCAAGAGACCATGGGAATACATGCGCACACATGCGTCCCAGTACTTGTTTTGTTTGTTGTTGTTTTACGTCCTAGCAACATCTAAGGTCATATCAGGACGGGTACCGACTTGTGACAGTGCGCACTCATGGCGACTTTATAGTGCTGTCCCACTGGGAAACCAGGCTGCCAGCACCATGACCTGGTATCCCACTCAGTCACATTATCCTGACACTGAGCACACCAGTCCTTGCGCTATCCTAATAATGCCAAGCGCCTGGCTAGGAAGCGACAAGTATCAATTTTAAAGTCATTGGTTTGACTCGACCGGGACTCGAACCCACGACCCCACGATCTACCAGCACGGCAGACGGACGCTCTAACTCATTCGGCCATCCCGTCTGGTTCGTCCCAGTACTTGTGCAGTGTGAGGCATGACTGTTGGTGGGTGTGGGTGGGGGGTAGGCGTACTCCCACATGGCCTTTCGTTTGCAATGGCAGTACCCGACCTAATTATCTACAATTTCCTGACATCTCCATACCCCGTTTCCTGTGATCGTGTTAGTTATACAATAGGCTACTTGTTTCGGTACTTATAGTTACGTAGTGGGACATAGATCAGGCGGTAGAGTGTCCACCTGTGAAGGTGTGAGTCATCCTATCGATCCTGCTCAGTGGACACATTTTCAGTATGGGTTATTTTCCATTCCTACCAGTGGTCCACAACTATTTCTGTTGTCTAATTATTCTGGAAGGAATTAATGATATACATATTATAAATGTTATTTCTGCGGATAACTATATGGGTAGTGTGTTTGCATCCGGGAACATAAGGATTGAGGTGCTCGCAGCAAGATGTATCAGGGAGATATCAGGGAGCCTAGGCGGTGTAATGGTTAGCACACTGGCCCGGCATGCAAAGAGATGTGGTTTCGAGTCCGGCTCTAGGCGCAATATTTCCCATTTTCATCACGCATACCGATTGTTTATCAGAACATGAAAGCTGCATAGTCCGATGAAAGCATTACAATTTCAAAACCAACAGATTTATCACGATTTGATTGTATATAATACTGGTCCATTTATTAAGAATGTGTTGCCACATGGAAGGGAACACTGAGTCAATTTAATAGAACATGTTACTGCAGAAGGCTATGGTGTCAGAGTTTTAGCACGCTTCAAATATCGCCAAAGTTATCCATTAAAAATTAAAGTTACTTCAAACAAACATGAGGAAGATTATACCAATCAATTCAAGGTAATTATTTCAGAAAAATGACAGAAACTGAAAACCATCGGATTATGCAACTTTAAGATTATTGATTCTTCCACTCTGAGAACGTAAATAACAGGTAGTCCAAGAACAAACTCTGGCCGCTACTTCCTAAAAGGTCCCTCCGTTTATTTAAAGTCAACATTGCAGGCGAGTGAGGGTAAATAGGCAGGCGCAGGCGTGTGCTGGGGGCACCCGAGCCATATTTGACATGTTGAGCATAGACGAGCGGGTGCCCAGGAAACTGCAACAACCACACTGTTTAGACATGAGAGACCAACCTTGATTGATTGATTGATTGGTGGTTGCTTTACGCCGTGTCGGCAGCATAGGCCATATTCATGGCGAGAAATGTTTGTTTTTTGTTCAAACCATCGCTTTTACATGTAAAAGCAGACAATCAATATGTGCCAATAGACACTCATTAAATTCCCATAGAAAAAGAAAGGTTTTATTAATAATTGATAGAATTTATTTAGTAAACTATATGAGGTGGTACAGTCCAGCTGCCCTCAAAAAGGCTAAAATGTTTTCTTGTTTTACTTTAGTAAAAAGGTCATGCATACTGTCTGCAGTGTAGAATTGTTGGTCCAGGGCCAACAAGTCAATGCAACTTAGTAACGACGAAGTTACTTCAAACACTGGGCTAACGCAGCATAATGCATTAATATGCAATCGACATTTCAGGAATATAGATATTTTGTTAATGCATACCCAATGGGTGAAAAGAGTATTTGTTATGTGTGTATCTTGTTGTTTCACCTCCTAGCACCATCTAAAGTAATATCAGGACGGGTACCTACTTGTGACAGTGCGCACTCATGGCGACTTTGTAATGCTGCCCCACGGGGAAATCAGGCCACCAGCACCATGATATGATACCCCACTCAGTCACATTATCCTGACACTGAGTTAACCAGTCCTTGCCATGTCCTATTACTGGCAATCGCCTGGCTAGGAAGCCATACTTCATTTTAAAGTCATTGGTTTGACTCGACTGGGATCCGACCTCCCCACCTTCCGCGCGCGAGGCCAGCGCTCTTCCGATTAGTCAACCACGCCTAGTCGTGAAATGAGTGACCAGAGCCGAGGCACTCATTTACTCTCCTTGCTGGGATTTGGAGAAAACAGCAAACTACGCACCTCTCCCAGGGATCCAGCCAATCACAGCCAGCCTACTCCCTCGCTCTGATTGGCCGGCTTCCAAAGCCAACAACCAATCACACGACACCTCATCCTGGCACTCTTCCACACCCACCAGGAATGCCAAACAGTCACTCTACAACTGAGCAAGAGCACGGCGACACCTCTGCTCAACCTCTTACAACGTGGACCAGACGGTATGGCGGAATGCATCCATTTACTGTTATGGCAGGAATGTGGGTTCTAGGATGTGTTTACTTATTGTTCCTTATTACGTTGATGCAAACCAACGACTTACAAATTGATCCTTGTCACTTCCTAGCCTGGCGCTCGGCATTATTTAGATAGGACAAGGACTGGTTGGCTCAGTGTCAGGATAAGGTGACTGAGTGGGATTTCAGGTCATGCTGCTGGCAGCCAGGTCTCCCAGTAGGGCAGCACAATGAAGTTGTCATTTGTGTGCACTCTCACAAGTCGGTAGTCTTTGTGATATGACATTATATGTTGCCGGGATGTAAAACTCCAACAATCCCAACCAACATCTTGCTGCATAGAAGACTTGAATTCAAGTAGCCCATTCTAATTGTAAAAATATACGGATTTTCGGTTTAGAATTGTATATTGGTAGACAGCATTATTATTCTTGGGTGATGGAGTGTGGACGATGTTATGTAAACTAAAAGTAATAATATCCCACTCCCATTATGACATGATATAAGCTATGTGAAATATATGTTCATACATGATGCCTAAGATTAATGAAGAGATGTTCCTAAATAAGAGACAGTACATGAGTGTTGAAATACTTCTCAATGCATTCATAAAGAGTGCAATTGGAGAAGAGACCATTTTAACAGAGATCTATTGTAACTGTTTGCAGCTACCTGTCCCTACATGACCACTGGGTGGGCCCAACAGCCTAATCTGCATATACACACAGGGCACCTCCTGCAGCTTGGTTGAGTGACAGCCACCCCTACTGGGGGGGGGGGGGTGCCACCCACCCGACTGTGGAGGTGCCTGATTGGCTGGCTGAGGACTGCCCAGTCACCCACTTCCCATTGGCCCTCTGACCACACTAGCCTCAAACCAAGATCTTATTTCTAGACTCTGCTCCAGACCCCCTGGAGAGAGATCACTCTACTCCTGGCTCTGGAGTGAGACACACCTACTCTTGAGCAGGAACCCAAGACACTCTGTCTGATGCTGGCTAAATTCATATATTCCAATTGAGTGTAACACAGCCATAGGACTCCTGTCCCATGGGCTGTGTACACTGCTTTCTATACAGGCTAAAGAGGTAATGATATCTTGTGTGGCTAGAAGGTAAGGGGAGTGGATGGTAGGTCACTGGTAGGTGGACAGAAGTCGGTGTTAATAAAGCACAACTTCCCCACTGTTTATCTGAGTGACTTGTCTTCATTCTTCCTTCATATTGGTTAAATGAGCTGACAGATAAGAGATAATGACGGGGAGAGTTTTGTCATATTATCTGGTGTCCCAAACGTGGCCGGGCATTCAGTAATATCACATAATGTTTTGTTAAAGCTGCATAATCCGATGGAAAAGCACCAATCCAGGTCTGATCCAATATATTCAACCCCTATACTTGGGCACTTATTTAAGAATTTCCAGTGACAACATGAGTAAATTTCAAGTTAATACAATATGTTACTGATGAAGCCTATTTTTTGGGGGGTAGATTAGTTGATTAAGCTGGGAAATTTCAATCGCAGACGATTGGTCTTCCTCATTGCACCGCTCCTTGCTCTATCCTAATAATGTCGAGCGCCAGGGTAGGAAGCGACAAGTATCAATTTTTAAGTCATTGGTTTGACTCGACCAAGGTTCAAACTCACGATCCCATGATCTACCAGAATGGGAGACGGATGCTCAACATATTCGGCCATCCTGTCTGGTCAAGCCTATGACGACAACATTTTGATGTATGCCCCAAAATTAATATGCCATGTTTTAATTTCAAATATGGCTAACTTTAGCCATCTAAAATAAAAGCTACGTGAAACTAAAGAAAGGTTTTGTTTGTTTGTTGTTGCTTTACATCCTAGCAACGTCTAGGTCAGATTAGGACGGATACCGACTTGTGAGAATGCACACTCATGGCAACTTTATAGTGCTACCCCACTGGGAGACCTGGCCACCAGCACCATGACCTGATATACCACTCAGTCACATTATCCTGACACTGAGCCAAGCAGTTCTTGCCCTATCCTAATAATGCCGAGTGCCTGGCTAGGAAGCGACAAGTATCAATTTTTAAGTCATTGGTTTGACTCGACCAGGGTTCAAACCCATTATCCCATGGTCTACCAACATGGGAGAAGGACGCTCTACCTCATTCGGCCACTCCATCTGGTCTCGAAAGAAAGTTAGACTATATCAATCAACCTAATGTACTTCTCTAAAATCATGATTGAAACTCAAAACCATAGCACTTTGTAACTTTAATATATATCACATATTCAGAGTATTCCACCACTATATCCTTTAGCAAGGCAAGACAGCATTTGCTTGAATGAGTCCAGTAAATTCTGGCTGGTGTTATCCAAAACAACCGCATTCAACTTGATTCTTGTTAAAGCCCAAATCTGTTAAAGCTGGATAGACCGATGACAACATCAAATTTTCAAAACCAAAATAATTATCTAAATTGGATTCCACACATCTACCTTCGATACTGGTGCACTTATTAAACATCTATCGCCACACATATGGGAATAGTGAGGCAATTGAATAGAACCTATCACTGCAGAGGGCTATGGTGTCAAAGTTTTCACAAGCTTGCCAAAATTAATTTAGTATGGTTGCACTTAAAATATCTCAAAAGTTACCCACTTAAAATAAAAGTTACTTCAAGCTAAAGAAAGGTACATTATAACGATCAACCTAATGTATTTATCTCAGAAAATTTCAAAAACCCCAAAACCATCAGACTATGCAACTTTAAGTAGTGATTTATGCGGGAAGGCGGATGTTGCTGGAGCAGTGGTGGCACCCTGTTGCCTACCGGATGTGTAGTGTCAGTGGTGAAAGATGGCTTCCAGATAATAGAGGCCACTCCCTGAATAAAACAAGCCGCAATGCTTCATGGGTAATAATACCAGCATTTTAAAATATATAGCATAAAGTATACATGATTTAATCAGTAGACAAGGTCTGGAAGGTCAAGGCATGCTGAAACTGCTTGGTTGGTTGTTGGAGTTTTACATCCTGGGAACCTCTAAGGTCATATCCAGAGAGGTACCGTATTGTGCTAGTGCGCACATTTATAATGTTGCCCCACTGGGAAATCAGGCCACTGGAACCAAAACACAATATCCCACTCATTGACATTATCCTGACACTGAGCTAACCAGTCCTTTCCCTATTAATGCTGAGCACCAGGCTAGAAAGTGGACACGTATCATTTTGATAAGTCATTGGTTTGACTCGACTGGGAACCCAACTCCCAATATCCAGCATGTGAGGCCCACGCTCTACCGATTCGGCGACCCCCCCTGCCCCCCGGTTGCTGAGACCGGTGACAGTTTATTTGTTAGTAACTTGTTCAGGTGAGAGTTTCGGCCCTGAGGCTTCTTATTCCGGATTGTGTGTCACCTGACTGACGAGTGATGCGCGGTCACGTGACTAAAATTAAACAGACCTCCATAGAGCGATGCTGTAGGCAGCCACGTGAAAATGGTGTCAGGTTGCCATTGTAGAAAGGGCGGCTATGTTTTAAAGCAATTATCAACAGTTCCAACCCAGATCTCAGGTTACTGGGTGTTGATCGCACAATGGGTAGAGCAGTTGTATCTCATATCGCGAGATCATGGGATCAATTCCCGGTAGACTCTACCCATCCTCATATCACCTTAGATGTTGCCAAGATGTAAAACTCCAACACCAACCCAAACCGGGTAGATTCAAAGTTAAGAGGTATAATAGGCATTGTCTGAAGCTGAACACATCCACTACAGGTAAGTGTGTCAGAACCAGATACCTAGCTAGTCAGATGTAATGGTTGTGATTATTTCCAGATGAGGAGTCCACGAGCAAAATCTTACGAACACCAATTCAAACCTTCAAAAGGTTCATTTCTTACATTCATAATATGTTGTTAGGTTCATTTCTTGTTTTCGTAATCCTTTCTTCATTGCTCCATAATCATTTCATAAGAAAACAAGTTGAATTAGTGAGACATAATATTACCTTGAGGCAAATTTAATTCAATTTTTCGATTTGCATTTACAGGGGTTTTTCTCATTTTATTTGTTGGTCCATTAGTTGATTAAGTAGGATAAGTTTCTATTTTGGACAATTGGTCTTTTTCTCTCCACTGCTCCTTGTCCTATCCTAATAATGGCGAATGCCAGGCTAGGTAGCGAAAAGGCTATGGCACAAGCTATCCTAAGGCAATTTATACCAATCCAAACTCTATTAAACTCAGATGTTCCAAACACACCTATACCAAGTCAATGTATGTTGAGCCATGCTATACCAACCCAAACTATAACAAACCAGGTTGTAGGAAATCAAGTTATACCAAAGCGATATATGTCAAACCAAGTTATACTAAACTAAGATTATAAATCGGAGCTAACCAAGTCAATCTATCGGAAACTAAGTCAAACTATTGCAAACCAAGCAATCGGTAACCTAGCTATACATAATCAAGCTATGTCAAGTCATATTATTATAGACTCCGTAAGAGATAACGTAAGACGTATGTTGGTTGAGATCGATACCTCTGGCTGGCCAAACACATTAGCCTACCATTTTATTATGGTCAAAATTTCAGATGAGAGTGAGGGTGATGCTAGAGCTTGCGCCTTCTCGGCGGCCGCTCGCCGCGGGCCTGCCTACCTGAGTGCAGACCTGAGTCGCCCAGGCCGCTGTGTTTGCCAGCGAACCCTCTGTTAAATAATATTTATATAATGTCTTTATATACCACATTATGCATCAAGCAACCCAGACCAATACAAGATATGACAGGCCAAGCTGTAATAACTTGGCTATGCTAAACTCATCTATGCAAAACCAAAACCAAGTCAAGCTCTACCAAACTAAGCTATACCAAGCCATGCTATATCAATCGAAGCTATACCAAGTCAAACAATAGTAAACCTAGTCAGGCTATAGCAAACCAACATATAGCAAACCTAGATATAGAAAAGCAAGCTATACCAAGCCAAGCTAAATCAAGTCAAGCTATATCAAGGTAAGGTATACCAATGTAAAATATTCCCATAATCAGCAGCGGGGGGAAATGGAAATCCTCTATTATTATTCTGTGTGTGCCCACTTATAGTGTGTTTATATGTATGTTGTGTATACATATGGCCTGGCCCTAGATAAAGGATTCACCCGGTACTCGCAGTACATGGGTGAATACCAACCCTATATAAAAACGGTCGAAAAAGAGGGTTAATGAACTGAGAGCCTAATTTCACGATCTAAGAAGCAACATCTATTCTTTGTAGATGTCTGCATATTTACCCGCTACTTTTGAGTTGGAAAATATAATAAAACATATACTTTAATGCAATTTAAAAGTGAAATCGACGGCGTTCTCTGGCCGCCATCTTGTCTTTTTGCATTCTCTCCCATTTCAGCAAATCTGTGCCAATATATGTAGCCATTTGATCATGGAACCGCAGTTTCTACTTCATGTTCCATACTAAAGCTATTTTCGCCTCTATTTAGACTACGTTGTCCTTCACCCGTGTACTACAAGTACCGGGTGAATCTTTTATATAGCCTGGCTCATGCTAGAGGGCAGGTAATTATAGACATAGGGATGATTTGCAGGTCTGGGTGAGTGCACTCAGGGCCTGGCTCTCTGCTGAGGTAGGGGTCAATGCACACAGGGGTCAAGGTGGGTCGTGGTGGCCACAGGTCAACCAGCTCTGGTTGTGGGCAGACCACTGCTGGTCGTGGTAACCAGAAATACTGAGTCCCTATTGGAGGAACTGGGAATGCTGCATCCCTATTGGTTGAATTGAATGTCATGATCCTATACCAAGAATCCATGTACTTTATAATTATAATAAACCAGAGGGCTGGACTCTCTCTCTTACACTTTACTCTCTTCCTTTCTCTGTGTCCGTATTGTTTTCCTCATAACCTACGTACACAGGCACAGATCAGCGCATTGGTTTCTACACCAAGGTAAGCTATATCAAGGTAAGCTAAACAAACCAGATTTGACCTAACCAGCTATACCAGACCAAGGCGCACCATACCAACCCAAGCAATACAAAGGTCAATGTTACCGTTGCTGCTTGCCTCTCTCTTTGCATGTTTTTTGCGATGTATTTTTGGCATGGTTTTTGTGGTATTTTTTACATCTTTTTTGTGGGTGTTTTTCTTGGTGGTTAATGGTGTGTTACTGCTCCCGGTGTGTTCTCTATGTATCTGTGTTGCCCGGGTTTACTTTCAACTCTTCCCGCAGCAAAGGCCATCCTGCACGCGACTCCCCGTGTGTGCCACTGGGGACCAGACTCTTCACATCCCCACGTGGAGCAAAGCGCTGGGAGCCTCGTCTCAAAGCTCGGCCATGTTGTCTCTGAAAGCCCCCGTCACACTACGGCTTCCCACGGATTGCGACCACTTTGCGACCACTTTGCGACCACTTTGCAACCACTTTGCGACCACTGTACAACCACTTTCTGAGCACTTTGCGACCAAATTGCGGTTAATTTGCAACCACTTTGCGACCACCCTGCATCCACTTTGTGACCACTTTGCAACCACTTTGCGGTTAATTTGCAACCACTTTGCGACCACCCTGCATCCACTTTGCAACCACTTTGCGAGCACTTTGCGACCACATTGCGGTTAATTTGCAACCACTTTGCGACTACCCTATGCCCACCTTACAACCACTCTGCGACCACTTTGCAGCTACTTTGCAACCACCCTGCGTCCACTTTGTGACCACTTTGCGACCACTTTGCGACCACTTTGTGACCACATTGCGGTTAGTTTGCAACCACTTTGCGACCACCCTACATCCACTTTGCAACCACTTTACAACCACGTTGAGACCACATTGCGGCTAATTTGCAACCACTTTGCGACCAACCTGCATCCACTTTGCGACCACTCTGTGACCACTTTGCGGCTACTTTGTAAACACTTTGCGAGCACTATGCATCCAGGTTGTGACCACTCTATGAGCACTTTGCGACCACCTTGCAACCACTTGGCGATCACTGTACGGCCACGTTGCGACCACTTTGGACAAAGGAACCCCCTCCTTGCGACCACCTTGCAACATTGCAACCTTCTTACGACCTCCTTGCATCAAAGGTAATGGACGCCAACCCCTGGCTGACTATTTTATTCCCCTGGATGATCTTAGTGTGGTAGCTGCAATTTCCTTGCAACCAAAATAGTGAACGCTGAGGACTACTTTGCGGTCACTTGCGACAATGCTGCGACCACTTGCAACCTCTTTGCGACCACCACATTTTGTAGTCACATGGCGGTCACAAGCAGTAGTGTGAGTTGGGTATTAAGCTGCTTATTTCCACCAGATGAAGGCATTGAAGGTACATTTAGAAAGGATATTAATCAAGGTTCAGTCGCGATCAGCTATGAGCATCACGCAGTGTTTTAAGCAATCTAAGTTGTAACTGTTCACAAAAAGACTGGAACATATATATGAATAGCTCTTTTCCAAAACCTGCTAAGTGCTGGTCCAAAAAATGAGTTTGCAATGCCAGAGCTGGTTTCGTGGATCATGTTCTGGAGAAGAGCTCTTTGTATGTATGATGTATAATGTATTATGCGAGTATAAACATATGAAGCGAATTGTTTCCATTATATATTACATTATTATATTATTTGATTACCATTGTTATTCTCTGTAAGACTCCCCACTTGACTGGTGGTGCCACCTGTGGCACACCTCCCCTCCAACGGGTGTCGACAAGTGTCAGTTGTACCAGAGGATGTTGTCTTATATACGAAGAGCTCTTTATATATATGAAGAGGTATTTTCCAAAGCATGAGCTACATGCAAACTCGTATGTTGGATCGGTGCTTATCAAGTTTTGGAAAAGAGCTCTTCATATATATATATTTGCATTTATTCCTACATCCCTAGTCCCACTACCTTACCGCATCCCTCCCCCTACCTCGCCCACCCCACCCCGCCCTTCTAGACCCCCTCCCTTCACCTCCCTCCACCTACCACCACCAACACCCACCATACTTTCCCGCACCTCACCCCACCCCACCCCTCTTCACCACCTGCCTCCACCTCCCACCACCCACACCCACCCTATTTCCTCTACCTTACCCCACCGCTCCCCTACCTCACCACACCCCACCCCTCAACACCAACTCCCTCCACCTCCAACCACCCACACCCACACCCACACCCACGATACTTCCCTACCTTACCCCATAACTCCCGCTACCTCACCTCACCCCACCCCACTCTTCTATCCCAACTCCCTCCACCTCCCTCCACCCACACCCACCATAATTCCTTACCATACTCCACCTCCCCCCTACCTCACCGCACCCCCACCCCTCTACACCACCTCCCTCCACCTCCCAACACCCACTCCCACCCTACTTCCCCTACCATACCCCATTCCTCCCCCGACATCACCCCCACCCCTCCCCCTATCTCACCCCACCCCCACACCTCTACACCACCTCCCTCCACCTCCCACCCCCCACACCCCCTCTACTTCCCCTACCATACCCATTCCTCCCCCCGACATCACCCCCACCCCTCCCCCTACTTCACCCCACCCCCACCCATCTACACCACCTCCCTCCACCTCCCACCACCCACACCCACCTTACTTTACCCCATCCCTCTCCCCACCTTACCCCCCACCCCTCGTCTCACCCCACTCCAACTTCCACCTACCTCGCCCCTCCTCACCCCACCCTCCTATCACCTTGTGTTCTTCTCAGCACGGCCTCATCCTACTATTACCAAAGACCCTATAATACTAAGACGGTTCACTCAGCCTGTACTGTGTGATCAAAATGATCAAACCTACCACTTGGTGCACTGGCTGTTCTCTTGGTTAAACAGTTGCTATATTATATGTATAAATGTATACATGAATGTGAAAGATGTGTGATGATGGTGATGCTGATGATGATGCTGATGATGATGTGTATTTGTTCATAGCAATTTCATATTGATGTGTATTCATACTTACATATCTAATGTATAATATAATTGTATGTGTTTACATGTGAAACACCAACCAGCAGCCGGGCTGATCAAACCCACCACAAGGTGGCACTGCAAAATTTACATTACCATGGGAGAGATAGGGAGTGAGCTGTGTTAGTATTATAGGGTCTTTGCTATTACCTAGCATGACATGTTTCACACACCCCCGCACAAACAACACACCCACATCCACGCACACGCGCACACATACACACATGAGCTGAGAGACACCACCTCCCTGGGGGGGGGGGGGGGGGGGCGGTGCATGCCGGTTCTTAGCTGGTATCAGCACCACGCGACTGCTTCTCAGAGCCTCGCCATCACGTCTCAACAAATCGAGCACGTGACCTCCGCGTCTCGTCGGGAATTATCGCTCAGCGGACGTGAGCGTGCCCTCGCACAGTCGACACAGCGCCCCCCCCCCCCCCAAAAAAGAGCAAAAAAAAAGAAGCAAATACACAAAGCCAGTGCCTGCCATTACCAAGCTAACGGGGCTAGCTTGGGATTTTTAGACGGTACGCGGATGGAATAAAACGCTATCAGAATACAACTCAATGGAATAAGATGCTAGTAGAATAAAGCACGTTGGAATGAAACGCTATGAGACATCATATATTTTAATAACAGAAAATGTGCAATCTCAGAGGTGATACGCAGCTGCATACATGGAAGCTAGGCCCCTGGATGCCCTGTGCCACACACTGCTAACACTCAGCACCTTACCACCACTGCAACTCACACATACACGAGTCATGAGCAGTGGGGGTTGATGTGCTGTCCTTTATTATGGGTTCTTTAACACTTACTAAACATTCACTTAGTTCTCGTCTAGATGCAGGTCATTGAAGCTGTCTTTATAGTGTTTTGTCCAATGAATCTACCAAGATTTTATTTTAGTCACTTTCCACAAATTTTAAAAAGAAAGTTGGTGATCACCCTTTTGGAAATAAGAATCTGGGTAAGGTGGGTGGTTTTTATTTTTATTTCGCCATTTATATGTTGCCCATCATTCCCTTGAGCAAATTGCTATAGTTTGTTGTGTGAATTTTTAGTGCATCCCTTTTCCAGTCATTCATTTCAGCAAATAGTGGTTTGTGAATTGTTAGTGCATCCCTTCATCACCCATTCCCTTGGGCACATTGCCATATTGATTTGTGAAGTGTTAGTGCAGCCCTTTACCTGTCATTTCCTTGTGCAAATTGCCATAGTGATGTGTGAAATGTTAGTGCATTCATTTGCCCGTCATTTACTTGTGCAAATTGCCATAGTGATGTGTGAAGTGTGAGTGATTCCATTTGGCCATCATTTACTCTTGCAAATTGCCATAGTGATGTGTGAAGTGTTAGTGCATCCATTTGCCCGTCATTTCCTTGTCAAATTGCAATAGTGATATTTGACGTGTTAGTGCATCCATGTTCCCGTCATTTCCTTGGGCAAATTGCCATAGTGATGTCTGAAGTGTTAGTGATTCCATTTGGCCATCATTTACTCGTGCAAATTGCCATAGTGATGTGTGAAGTGTTAGTGCATCCATTTGCCCGTCATTTCCTTGTCAAATTGCAATAGTGATATTTGACGTGTTAGTGCATCCATGTGCCCGTCATTTCCTTGGGCAAATTGCCATAGTGATGTCTGAAGTGTTAGTGATTCCATTTGGCCCTCAATTACTCGTGCAAATTGCCATATTGATGTGTGAAGTGTTAGTGCATCCATTCGCCCGTTGTCATAGGGGTTTGTGAATTGTTAATGTTCCCCTTTGCCCGTCATTCCCTTGATCAAATTGCCATAGTGGTTTGTGAATTGTTTGAAAACTCCTCTAGCAAACTTACCGGATGCGTTGGCCAAATTGGTGGAGTGCAGGCTTCTGATTTGGAAGCTTGCGAATTTGACTCCTGGTCGAGTCAAGCCAATGACTTACAAAATCTATGCATATTTCTACCTAGCCTGGTGTTCGACATTACTAGGATAGGCAAGGACTGGTTAGCACATTGTCAGAATAATGTGACTGGGTGAGACATAGGGTCATAGTGCCAGCTGATGCCTGTTCCCCCAGTGTGGCAGCACTATAAAGGGACCACGAGTGCGCAATCTCACAAGTAGGTAGCCATCCTGATATGACCTTAGGTGTTGCCCGGACACATAATTCACAAAAGCCCTCAACAAATAGTCTGGCCAACACTAGCAGCTGTAAGTAAAACAACACCTCTTAAGCCGTGTTCAAACGGGCTATATAAATCGATTCGTAGAAAGCGACTTGCCTAGTTCGACGCACATTTCGCGTGTGAACGGGTGTCTGAGTCGAATTAGGGCTGAATCAATTTCTGTGATGCGCATACTGTAAACCACTTCTCGAGGTAGTTTACGTGAGTCGATTTTTGTGAATCGATTTATTTTGTCCGTGTGGACGCAATAAGGCGGATTAAGGACGTCACATGCATGCGCAGTCGATACCTTAGTGTGTTGACTTTCCGGTCGATCAAAAGCGCATATTATATAATTTAGTCTATTAAACCGCTGGCTGTGCACAGATATTTTTGTCATCATTTATTTTTAGGGTTTCACTGCCCAGCAGAAGTTTTGACCGTTCCAAACCAATACGATTCATTAAATACATATCTAGGTCGAACCCACTCTCTCGTGGTGATGTCGCCTAACCGAAAACTGGCGCTGGTCAGCCTGGACTTGCCCATGCGCAGATATCGACTTCCGGCCCAAGTAGTGCCCGTGTGAACGGGCAGCTAATTTGACTCCTGCTATCCGCCTTGGCTGAATCGCTTTAGATTTTGCCCGTGTGAACACGGCTTTAGATTGGTTGGTTGTTGGAGCTTTAAGTCCTGGCAACATCTAAGGTCATAACAGTATGGGCGCCTAGTTGTGACAGTGCGCACTCATGGCAACTTTATTGTGCTGTCCCACTGGGAAATCATGCCGTTGGTACAATACCCAATATCCCACTCAGTCCCGTTATCCTGACGCTGAGCTAACCAGTCCTTCCCCTTTCTTATTAATGCTAAGTATTAATTTCATAAGTCGTTGGTTTGACTCGACCGGGAACCAAACTCCCGAACTCCCCCATGCGAGTCACCATGATTTGGTCACCACACCCGGTGGCATCACTATAAAGCGGCCATGAGTGTGCACTGTCAAAAGTCACCCCCAATGGATTAAGTCTAGTTGTTGTGATAGGGGGGTCGTTAAACAAACAAAATCTCACAAGTCAGTACCCATCCTGATATGACCTTAGGTTGTTACCCGGGCGAAAAACTCCAAGAATCACCAAAGAAACAAACCCGCAAACTCTACCAGCAGTTAGTAAACCAACATTACAGCTCAGAAGCAGGTCACCAACAATATGCCAAAACTAATCAAGAAGCCGTAAATGTTTAGTTTGATTTTGTTTGTTTGTTTGTTTGAGGTTTACTTCCTGTTTAACAGACGGGATGGCCGAATGAGGTAGAGCGTCCGTCTCCCATGCTGGTAGATCGTGACCCTGGTTGAGTCAAACCAATGACTTAAAAATTGATACTTGTTGCTTCCTAGCTTGGTGATCGGCATTAACAGGATAGGGCAGCGACTGGTTGGCTCAGTTTCAGGGATAATGTGACTGAGTGGGATATTAGGTGATGGTGCCGGCAGCCTGGTTTCCCAGTGGGACAGCACTATAAAGTCACCATGAGTGTGCACTGTCACAAGTCGGTACCCATCCTGATATGACCTTAGATGTTGCTAGAATGTAAAACAACAACATTTACTTTCCGATTATTTGTTGGTAAATGTTGGCTACTTTAGTGACTAGGCTGTGTTATTGTTAGTAAGACGTTGCCCTACATTGTAGCTAGGCCTGCTTTCAAGGCCCGCCAGGCATGTTGTATGTCACGTGACCACCTTCTGTTCCCCTTTTGTTCTGTGTGTGGCAAATTCATAGCAGCAAAAAGCGAATACTGTGGAAAGCTGATATTAACGCTACATAGTTTGATGGAAGCGTCAACATTTCTTTTCAAACTGAAGCATTTAGATAGTTTTGACTCTACACATTCAAGCTGCATAGTCCGATGAAGTAGCACATTTTCAAAACCAAAGCAATAGAACCTGCCAGTTAAGCTGGAAAGTACCCGACTAGAGTGGTTCCAGATTCTGCCGATAGATGTCACTAGCTTAACTGGTGGGGTGTAATACATGTGAAGAGGGCGCTGGTGAAACACAGAAGAAAAATACAATATAGTTGTCTTTGTGATATATATATATATATATATATTATTTAGTTATTACAGGTTAACAACATGAGACATATGTAGCTGGATTGAGTAGAGACTCTGGCTGGCCCAAAAGACCTATCGTTTATTAAACACAAACATTCTTAAAGCTAGAGTTCAGAATCAAATGCACCCACTGGAGGGGAAAACCGTTGGAAGCTGGAGAAAGCATGCCAACACCCCACCCCCTCACCCCCCACCCGTGGGCTTAAGCAGCTGGCCAGACGCCAGGCTGCTGTAGCTGCTGTACCCACATAACCAGTGTGCCGGTGAGAGGATCGCAGGTTCGGATCTAGCAGACACAATACTACATAATAGGTTCCATATTAAATAATATGTGTATAATGCGTACACTGCAGATATATATATATATATATATTATAAGGGTAACATCTTGATGCATGTTGTGATATGAATATCTGAATATAATCTAGCATTTTATTATTTGTCCAAGCATTCTTTATGGAGATATAGCCTGTGGATTCATAAGTAGTCAGGGAAACGACCCGACTAGGGTGGTTCCAAATTCTGCCGATAGATGTCGCTAGCTTAACTGGCGGGGTCTATTATCTAGATTGTATGCTCCATATCTAACTTGGACATCGATGCACCTATTAAGCATTTATTGGACAATTGATTCTGCATAGAAGGGAACACTGAGCCAGTTTAATAGAACCTGTTACTGCAGGAACCTATCATATCAGAGTGTTTGGTAGATAGAAGATTCACCCGGTACTTGTAGTACACGGGTGAAGGACAACGTAGTGTAAATACAGGCGAAAATAGCTTTAGTATGGAACATAAACTAGAAACTGTCGCTCCAGTATCAAATGGCTACCCATATAGGCACAGAGTTGGTGAAATGGGCGAGAATGCAAAAAGACAACATGGCGGCCAGAGAACGCCGTCGATTTCACTTTTAAATTGCATTAAAGTATATGTTTTATTATATTTTCCAACTCATAAGTAGGGGGGAAACATGAAGACATATACAAAGAATAAATGTTGCTTCTTAGATTGTGAAATTAGGTTCTCATAAAGACTCATTTCATTAGCCCGATTTTTCGACCATTTTTATATAAGGCTGGTCTTAACCCGTGTACTGCGAGTACTGGGTGAATCCTTTATCGAAGTGTTTGGGTGCTTGTTAAATCTCATTTGACATGTTGGCACCACAAATATCTCAAAACTTAGCCGTTTAAAATATAAGTTCCTTCAAACTAAGGCAAAGTCAATAATAATGAATATATTTGTCTCAGAAAAATGACAGAAACTAAAAACCATCGGACTATGCGACTTTAAACTGAACTACTGGTGCACTTAGTAAATATTTGTACTTTTATTTTTTGTCGGTACATTAGCTGTTTAAGCAGGGCTAATTTCAGTCGCAGATGATTGGTCTTCCTTATTCCACTGCTCCTTGCCCTATCCTAGTAATGCCGAGTGTCTGGCTAGGAAGTGACAAGTATTAATCTATAAGTCATTGGTTTGACTCGACTAGGATTCGAACCCACGATCTACCAATACGGGACACAGGATTACTGCATTGAAGAAATACTATAGGGTCATACACAGTTTTCAACATTGTCACGGTCGGACAACAGGGGGTATGCAGTCAGCGTCAGTCAAGTATTACTTTAAAAAATGTTGGTATTTTGAGGTGTACTTTAGACTCTATAATAACATACAGATGTGTACCAAGTGTTGTGGGGGGGGGGGAGGAGTCTGGGGGGGGGGGGTGTGGACCAGTATTATGCTTTGTACTAGATAGGACTGGTTAGTACAGTATCAGGATAATGTGACTGAGTGAGAAATTTGGTCAAGGTGCTGGTGGTGTGGTCTACCAGTAGGGCAGCACTATAAAGTCACCATGAGTGTGCACTGTCGGAAGTATGTACCTATCCTGATATGGCCTGTTGCTAGGACGTAAAATATTAACAACAGTTGTAAAGATCTGATATAAAATACAACAAACAAACAAACAATCATAACTGAGGTATTTATTGACTCGTTATAATATTAATCTTACAATTGCAAGAGTTATTGGTTTAACTTACATATTCTCTTCTGGCTAATCTAGGCCTTAATGGGCCCCTAATGCCAGCTTGTTATAGCAAAAAAGAACATTTTGTTACACACACATGTGGTTCGAAGGCGCACTGAAGTCTTATAATTGTGGGTGTCCTCTTCAATGTCTGTACAGCCTTCTCTCAAATGCTTCTACCGTTGGTGCTTCAGCCACTTGGTCTGGGAGACTGTTCCATGGATCTGTCACTCAAAAGAAAAATGAATGCTTCCTAACCTCGAGTCTGGCCCTCTCCGTGAAGATCTTATACCACTGGCCTCTGGTGTTACTGTTTGTTCTGAGGTTTTATTGAGCAGTTAAAGTTGCATTTTGGGTCAGTCCTACTAATAAAAGAAGACAAATACAGTAGTAGGGCCTTCGACAGAGAGGCTTTCGCATTGCTGGCTTGCTTAGCTGTGAAGAGACATTAGCGACCTGTGTCGGATAGTGGAGAAAGTTTGAAAACCCTCTGGCTATTCGGGCGGGTAGAAGGTCAACTCGTCTGTCCATTGGAATATGAGTCCTTTGCACATCGAGTGGGGGAGAAAGGGCGCTTCTCTAATCCCAGCAAAATCAAACGCTGTGTGAACATTGTCAGCAATGTTTACTTCAAAATAGCGCCATCAGTTATCATTTCATGACGTCATCAACATAGTGGGTCGGTTGTAAAAAGTAATGGTTGTGAAACAGTTCACTTTTGTTTTCCTGGAGAGCTGCATTGCTGGCAAATGAAACTTGTTCCCATAATTACGTCACATTTTAGATTTCAAAAACATAAATCGGAGATGTAATGAACCATTAAATACTTGCATTAAAGTACAGTCAGTATTCTTGCACACTTTACATTGCAGTATTTACTGGTATGCAAATTGATACTGTAGGTTGCTTAATGAATCTTCTATATATTTTGGTTTCTGTTATGTTTAAGCACCAATGTTTTTATTAAATATTTGAAAGTGAGGTTCCCAAAACTGTCACATGTGCTTCAGATATTAAATTTTTTAAATGTAAATCGAATGGTGAGCGAGAATTTAACCTATTGCGAAATATTTGAATGAGTAACAGGTTATATTTCTTAATAATATATGTGGGACATATATCTGAAGCTCTCAATGCCTTTTTTAAACTGAAAGACCAGTCCACTCATACTGATGCCCTGGTCAGATCACGTTAGTGGACGTAGTTGGACATAGTGGAGGCTAACATAGTTGAACGTAGTTGAACGTAGTTGAACGTAGTTGAACGTAGTTGAACTTAGTTGAACGTAGTTGAACGTAGTTGAACGTAGTTGAACGTAGTTGAACGTAGTTGAAGGTAGTTGAACGTAGTTGAACGTAGTTGAACGTAGTTGAACGTAGTTGAACGTAGTTGAACGTAGTTGAACGTAGTTGAACGTAGTTGAACATAGTTGAACATAGTTGAACATAGTTGAACATAGTTGAGGATATTGGCATGCATATTTGTCTGTGATGTTAACTTGGTAATAACGTGGGTGAGCCATGATGTCCGATTAAATATTTGGACATGTTCAAAAGAGTGCTACATTAGAGGCTGAATTTACATCCTGGATGCTAACATACTCTACTGTACTGTAGCATATTCTAGCATAGGCCTACTCTAGCATACTCTAGCATACTCTAGTGTGCTCTAGCGTTCTATAGCATATTTATCCGTACCAAAACCTGCCATATCTTATCGTATTTCAACTTAGTTTAACATACTTACACCACGTTTGACCCATGTTAGCCTCTACTAGGTTCACCTACGTTGAACTATGTCCACTAACATGTATGTTACCGGGGTATACACCTTTAATTGCTGAATACAAAAATAATTGACCGAACTCAAAACTAATTGGAAGCAACGCATTGTAAGATGCCCAGAACATATTGCAATTATGGATGTAATATATGGTATCCCCAGATGTAGTATCTTATAAAACTATGTTTACCTATTGCAACAAATGAGGCAACCTCTTTTACCAATGAATATAATGTTTCCTAACAATGTGTGTAACGTTGTTTAACAACGGATGTAGCAACTTCCTACGATTGCTTCTTTTTGTTTGGGGGGTACATTAGTTCTTTAAGCAAGGGAAATTTCAACCCCGGACGATTGGTCTTCCTCATTCCAGTGCTCCTTCCCCTATCCTAATCATGCCAAGCGCATGGCTAGGAAGCGAGAAGTATCAATTTTTAAGTCATTGGTTTGACTCAACCAGGGTTCGAACCCACGATCCCACAATCTACCAACATGGGAGATGGACGCTGTAAGCCATTCGGCCATCCCGTACCAACGTGGGACAATATCTATCCCAATGGGTGTAGCAGCTTCTAACAATTGCTTTAACGATGTGTGACAATATCTATACCAATGGATGTAGCTGTTTGTAACAATTGCTTTAACAATGCGTGACAATATCTATACCAATGGGTGTAGCAGCTTGTAACAATTGCTTTAACAATGTGTGACAATATCTATACCAATGGGTGTAGCAGCTTGTAACAATTGCTTTAACAATGTGTGACAATATCTATACCAATGGGTGTAGCAGCTTGTAACAATTGCTTTAACAATGAGTGACAATATCTATACCAATGGGTGTAGCAGCTTGTAACAATTGCTTTAACAAGGCGTGACAATATCTATACCAATGGGTGTAGCAGCTTGTAACACTTGCTTTAACAATGTGTGACAATATCTATACCAATGGGTGTAGCAGCTTGTAACAATTGCTTTAACAATGCATGACAATCTCTATACCAATGGGTGTAGCAGCTTGTAACAATTGCTTTAACAATGAGTGACAATATCTATACCAATGGGTGTACCAGCTTGTAACAATTGCTTTAACAAGGCGTGACAATATATATACCAATGGGTGTAGCAGCTTGTAACAATTGCTTTAACAATGTGTGACAATATCTATACCAATGGGTGTAGCAGCTTGTAACAATTGCTTTAACAATGCGTGACAATATCTATTCCAATGGGTGTAGCAGCTTGTAACAATTGCTTTAACAATGTGTGACAATATCTATCCCAATGGGTGTAGCAGCTTCTAACAATTGCTTTAACAATGTGTGACAATATCTATACCAATGGATGTAGCCGTTTGTAACAATTGCTTTAACAATGCGTGACAATATCTATACCAATGGGTGTAGCAGCTTGTAACAATTGCTTTAACACTGCATGACAATATCTATACCAATGGGTGTAGCAGCTTGTAACAATTGCTTTAACAATGCGTGACAATATCTATACCAATGGGTGTAGCAGCTTGTAACAATTGCTTTAACAATGTGTGACAACATATATACCAATGGGTGTAGCAGCTTGTAACAATTGCTTTAACAATGCGTGACAATATCTATACCAATGGGTGTAGCAGCTTGTAACAATTGCTTTAACAATGTGTGACAACATATATACCAATGGGTGTAGCAGCTTGTAACAATTGCTTTAACAATGCGTGACAATATCTATACCAATGGGCGTAGCAGCTTGTAACAATTGCTTTAACAATGTGTGACAACATATATACCAATGGATGTAGCAGCTTGTAATGATTGCTTTAACATTGTGGGACAATATCTATACCAATGGGTGTAGCAGATTGTAATGATTGTTTTATCAACATGTTACAATATATATACCAATGGGTGTAGCAGCTTGTAATGATTGCTTTAACAACATGTTCCAATATATATACCAATGGCTGTAGCAGCTTGTAACAATTGCTTTAACAACATGTGACAATATAGATACCAATGGGTGTAGCAGCTTGTAATGATTGCTTTAACAATGTGGGACAATATATATACCAATGGGTGTAGCAGCTTGTAATGATTGCTTTAACAACATGTGACAATATATATACCAATGGGTGTAGCAGCTTGTAATGATTGCTTTAACAACATGTGACAATATCTATACCAATGGGCGTAGCAGCTTGTAACACTTGCTTTAACAATGTGTGACAGTATCTATCCCAATGGATGTAGCAGCTTGTAACAATTGGTCTAACAATGAGTGACAATATCTATACCAATGGGTGTAGCAGCTTGTAACAATTGCTTTAACAATGTGTGACAACATATATACCAATGGTTGTAGCAGCTTGTAATAACGGGATTTCAATATTGTAACGAGGCATGTAACAATACCAGCTTTAACTTGAATGACGAGTGAAATAAAACTATGAAAACCACTTTAATTGCCGGACAAAATATAATTGACCAAATTTAAAATTCAAAGAGGAACAATAACCAATTGACTGGATGATTGCAATGTACCAGACTGATACTTGCAACTATTGATACACGAGTATTTTTCACATCATTTTCTCTGGACTACATTTGAGTATTGGAGGACCATGGATGGAGGACCATGCCTTGCATTGACGCTGATTAAACAATTATTCAGCTAACTATAGCATATTGAACAAAGCCAGTGACAATAATATTGGATTGTAGCGAGTCCAATACCACTCTCATCTCTCTAGGAAATCCATCCACCATCGCAATAGACATCATCACACAACCCCTGCTATCGACACCATCAATACTTCCCACTAATGAATAAACAAAACATTCATTAAAATGGCTCCCATGATACCGAGCGATAATAAATTGCTGAAAATAATGCATATCCAAAGACCATTACGCAATCTGGAAATGTGATGTCGTCGAGTAATACAAGAAGGCACTGAAAATGGACTAGTAATGACTGAAACTAATTATAGCCGGATAACGCATTAAGTTTGCACCAACTGACACACCACGTGACCTGGTTCGGGGAGGGGGAGGGGTGTGTGTGGTGGGAGTATTACAATGGCCCTTTGGTGCATTCTCATTAACACTCTACCAGACGGGATGGCCGAATGAGTTGAGCATCCGTCTCGTGTTTTGGGAGATTGGGGGATCTGAACCCATGGGTGTGTGGATTGAAACCCTGGTCGAGTCAAACCAACAACTTAACAATCGATAATTGTCGCTTCCTAGCCAGGCGCTCAACATTATTTGGATAAGGCAGGGACTGGTTGGCTCATTGTCAGGATAATGTGACTGAGTGCGATATCAGGTCATGGTGCTGGCGGCCTGTTGTCCATGTGTGACAGCACTATGAAGTTGTCATAAGCGTGCAATCCCACGATCTACCAAAATGGAAGACGGTCGCTCAACTCATTTGGGCGTCCCATCTGGTCATTTCGTATGATGCAGACAGGAAATATTGGGCCCAGGACACGGCACACATCTGCAATACTCAGGGGACATTCTGGTGAATCATGCCAGTTCCCAGGGGGTGTGAACATGGACATCAAGGGTAGGTTTGTAGAATTAGGTCATTGGGTCAGACGGGAGGGGGGGACCAGGGGTCAGGTCACAATATCAGAGGGCACTCGCTAGTGAGAGGCTATAGGGCCAAACATGAGGGTAGAATGAGTGGGCGGGACTGAAGGTGGGAGGGTATTAAGTGTGTCCTGGAGTACCACTGTGTGAAAGTATGACGTCTCAACACTTTGACTTCTGGATACTGAATGCTTTATTCACCGTCCAGGGACCTGAACCACCTGCACCCTTTACCTCTGATGTCATCTCATTTACATACTCCTTTGTTCTCCACTCTTACCTGGATGTCTTTTACGCATACAGTACAGACTGCGGAGACGTGTGTCATAATTGTGTGTGTGATTGGCAGTTAATAGTGATTTGTATATTGCTTGTGATTTGCTTGGAGTTGTACAGCAAACTGTATAGGAGGACACTGGGTATTGTAACATAGATTGTTGTCTCTATCGGCATGTCGGCCACAACTTGGATTTCTGTTGTTTTGTATGCATAGTTAAATGCTGTAGCAGGCCATGTCTGGTTAGATATTTGCATACATTCTTGTTCTTTTCTTTGTTAATGAGGATTTATTTACTCTGTCCATAACTTGTTTACAATGCTGAATAGCTTTAAGCATTAGTTTGTGGTATATTTTCTTCAATGATTTCTTTGTAATGCTTCCAAGTGTATTTATCACAGAGCTACCTAGGAACTTCCTAGTCCACAATTATCAATCTTGATGGGTAGCATGTCACCATACCAAAACTATAATACCTATGTTCTCCATTGGTTCCTGGGGTGGGTCATTTTGTTGTATGCATATGTATTGTGTATGCTTCAATAGCTTTTATGTTTCTGGTTGTGCTCAGTTGTTCATTCCAGACGTCTGCTGCAATATATATGACACTTCTGTAATAACTAGCCACAGTAGATCTGACATGGGTCATTGGCGTGTTTGTAAGGCCCTCTGTTGTAGTCCTAAATGTGGGTTTAATATATAAACCAGAAGGCCATTGTGATATATGCGTAATAGGCATACAGGTGTGTGGTTAATATATGTTAACGAGATGCACAGGTTGAGACAAAGAGATATGCAAATGAGATGATGTCATGGAAAGTTTAGCCGGTGGGTCAAGCATGCCCTAGGCCGTGAATAAACCATTCAGTATCCAGAAGTCAAAGTGTTCAGACGTTGTACTTTCACAGCCATAGACAATAGTGAAGGAGTAGTACAGTCAATTCAATTTGTTGGTCGGTCATTTTTTAAACAAAATTCTGAAACTGATCTTCTGTGACAGGGCCTACAAGCACGACACCTGGCTAAAAACATGATGTAAAAGTCTCCTGCCAAGGTATTCACCAAAATAAGCCAAATCTTGAGCGCTAGTCCAGTGCAGTCCAGTGAGCAGATATGGATGTCCTGTGTTCATGGTTCCAGTCTGGGATGGCGCAGTTTGATTGAGTCAAATGAAATATTGTTGTATACTGACTCTTGACATTTGAATTCACGGTGAGGCAACGAATGTCATAATAGTGATTTTGTTTATATCAAATGCAGGTTAAGTCGGAGTGGTATACAACAAAATTAGTTGCAGTTATAAAGGACTTACCCTATGAACAACGGCTTAGAGAATTGAAACTTCCTACCCTTTCCTACAGAAGGAAAAGAAGTGACATAATTGAAGTATTTAAAATTATGAAAGGTTTTGATCAAATAGATATGAACCAATTTTTAACCTTGAATAAAAGAGAAGGCAGTCGGGGCCATACTCTCAAACTAGCAAAACCCAGAGCCATTTCAAAGTTAAGGCAACACAGTTTCTCAAACAGGATAATAAATATATGGAACAGTCTCCCACAAAATGTTATTGATGCCGAGTCAATAAATTCATTCAAGAACAGATTAGAAAAAGCATGGGCTGATGATCCAGGGAAATTTGACCCCTTATTCACCAAATGCTACTAATTATTCCTTGTGTTGCATGTTTACTTGCACTCAAGCAAAAATGAGAGACAAATAAGTGTTCACACTTCCTGCCTACCATTCGCTATTTCGCTATTTGAAGGTTTGAGACTGGATATGTATTACTCAGGCGCTCAGCCCTAGGACTTACTCCCCCGTTTCCTTAGTTATGAGGAGGGTAGCGGCAAGAACTGTAAAACTCCACCAAACAACCAACCAACCAACAAATTAAATCTAATCTAAATTTTCTTTTTGAAACCGCTGATGATCACACCAATCAATTGTAGATATAAATGCCAGTCCATCAAGAAAAGCCACCAACAAATACCACTTATGTGTCGATACACCTCTCGCGCGGGAATGTTGCGCTCTACCCACTCTGCCATGGCGTCCTTATTGCACACGAGTGGGTGTGATCCTTGGGCGGATTAGAAGGCGGCTATAGATTATATAAGAGGAACAAAGCGTGAGTCCATTATGTGCTTAGCTGAGCTGGGTGGTGCCTGGCCAGGAGGATGCCGTCACCCCTAAGGGGCCGGGTGCAGCAGGTGCAAGCTGGTGCAATGCACCGTGCTCTTCTCACCAACCAGGGTGCTTTGCGCATGCGCGAGTTCGCTGCGTGCGCATCGGTAGGTGCAATTATCCGGTTGTGGCTGTTGTCGATTTCCAGTCGTAGGTGTGATGTTATATATATATATATATATATATATAACATCACAGCTATATATATATATAACTTCTTCTAACTGTAAATCCCTATAAATAAAGACCTAAGCGGAGGACTGGTATGTTGGTAAGCCCTCATTTATTTTCTAGGGCTATGGCCGAGCAACCCTACCGTACATAATATAAAGCTAACAACTTTGAGGCGAATGGCAAGTGACTGTGGCGGTGGCGCGGAAGTGACGGTGGCGCCAATAAACCCGCACCAAATCATATATATATATATATACAATGCTTATATATATATTATAACATCACACATACCTATATACATGAGTGTGTCTCATAAAAATGGGCCAATTGGTGGTTTTAGTAACAAAATGCATAAAAGAGCGGGAATGCATCTCCAAAATATTCTGGATTAAAGTGTCCTGCATGGGAAAGGTTGTAAGGAACAATGTTGTCAAAACCATGGCTAAAAATATATTAATATGTTAAAAATAGGAATTTGTATGCGTTGCCTAAAAAGAAGAAAAAATAAGGTAAAATTTACATTTTGGTCTTGTAGTGTTAAAAAAAAGAAGGTTGCATTTTTTGGAGACCATTTATACATAGAGTCAGAATGCCGTATGATTGCGGGTTGGGTGGATTTCCTTATCAAATCCTATGGACTGTAAACATTGAGGGAAACCCATAACAAAAAGGGTGCATCAATATATTTGTCTAAATGACCTCTATTTTCAAAGAGCGATTTTTGTCAATTTAACAGATGTCGGCATCGCAATAGTTAAAGTGTAGTGCATTTCTTTGTTTCATATTAAATTATCCTAGAAACAAATAGGGTTGTTTTATTTTCTCTACCTTTACATTCAGGATAAATTTAAGAAATTTCGAACACCTCTGTCAATGCTAAACTATAGGTATGCTGTTCGACACCGACATCCAATGGTAGACACTGACATCTTTAATAGATGTCGGCATCGCAATTGTTAAAGTGTAGTGTATTTCTTTGTTTCATATTAAATTATCCTAGAAACAAATAGGGTTGTTATATTTTCTCTACCTTTACATTCAGGTTAAATTCAAGAAATTTCGAACACCTCTGTCAAGTCAAAACTATAGGTATGCTGGTCAACACCGACATCCAATGGTCAATGCTGACATCTTTTCCCCCAGGCACCAATTGGCCTATTTTCATGAGACTGACTCACATATATGTAATATTATAAGGAGTATAGTATATATTATGCGTATATAAATGAGGGAGTTAAAGTACTTATTAATATTATCGTTCTGTAATATTAATTATTCCAATATTGTCCAATCAATGCCTTACTTGTTAGGCCGGACCTGCCCTGCAGTGGCGCCAAAACGGCGGGTTCGGCCGCCGGGCCTCCATATTGGTCAGTCTTTGGCCAGCTTTCAAACTTTAACCGGTAGGCATATAATTGCTAGCCAGACAAGCAATTAAGATTGTCCATCCCATCTCCACCTTGTTTCTCCTTTTGATGTAGGCACATTTATATATGTATAATAGTTTTAGCCGTACAGTGAGTGAGGATAACGCTGAGGCATGGGTGAGCAGGTGGTGACACGTGGGGCGTTCATGAAGTACCAATAGATGACCTAATGAGTAGGTGACCAGCCGATGACTTAGTGGCTGGGGGGTGCAGATGGATCTTCCGGCATATTAGGCTCATATAATTTACGAAGGCGGAGGCGGAATGGGTTAAATCGGTCTTTATCAAGCATAAAAACATTTGGTATCATTCACATGTCATTTCAGGTCAATCATTTACAGGTTATTTCAGGTCAATTGATCACTTTAGGATCAGAAAGTGTGGAGGCAGTCCGTGTCGATCGGGAGCTGTAGTAGAAGTGCGGAGTGGAGGGGGGTTTGAGTTCGAATCTTGGGCACGTTACCGCGTTTTGGCGGGAAGTCTGCAGCCGGGTCTCTAAGGTTACTTCAGGTTTTTTCCATAAGGTGGCTCCACCATTGCGTACCCGTGCCTCCGCCCGAAATTACCCATGTTACGAATACCATGCACATATGTATATAAATTAACAGTACAATTCCTCCAGTGTGTGTGGTGCGAAGGGGGGGGGCACAAGTATGCAACTCCCGGACAGCTGGGGGTAAGGGGGAAATCCACTAAGGCGCCGATGAAGGAAGTACCAAAGTATATATAGCCCTAGCATTTATACTTGTATAAAGTCAGGCTACGTGAAAGAAAGAGGATGAGATGGGGGTTGGTGAACAGCCTAATTTATTTGATAAGGCTCTTGGCCGAGCAATAAACGCCCTACCTGTACAAAGCTTAAAAGTAAAAATGGATGTGTATGGAAGGGGTAAGTGGCAACAGTGCGCGAGTAGAAGGTGGGGGGGGGCGGGGCAGCAGAAAGGCAGCGTACTGGCCCGCAGCAAATATAATAGCATGCACAAAGAAATAATTCTCAAATCGTAGATAATAAATAATTATTATTATAAGATACATACATCCGCACATTTATATTTATATAATAGATTATATCACACATAATGCATTATGTATCACATATATGGATGGTGATAATCCCATTATAGCATTAATAAGTTCTGAACTGTCCTACCCCACCCCCTGCTCCTGGAGAGGGGTGTCCAGCATGCACCTCGCCGGCCCCCTCCGCGGGGCGCGACATGCCACTCGCTCGCAAGTTTTTTTAAGGCAATGAACAATCAATATATATATATGTGATGCATCAGCGTTACGCGAGTATAAAGGTGCAGAAGGGAGTTATTATTAGTATTACTATTATATTCACCACTATTTGTTATATCATTTGGTGCGGAGTACCCCGTCCTCCAATGTGACCACTGGCGCCACCACCGCCTTCTTGCCTAACCACTGTCATTCACGGCCACCAATTTTGTTATGAATATATATATATATATATAGTCTAACATATATGTTACTAGGAAGTAAAAGTCCTCATTATATATAACACACAAGTGGCCAATATACAACCAGCGAAGGCACAAATGGCTAGAGGAAAAAACAATGGTGGATCATTAGTTTATTTATATTTGCATAATTAATTACATAGAATATCTATGTGATGAATAACACATTATTCGAGTATAAACCACAAAAGGGAAGTATTTGTTATAGACTATATTGTACTGATTATTCTGTATAGTGTCTCCTTCCGCCATGATCATGACTGGTGGCGCCACCACCCGCCTCCCTTGGCACCTACTAAGCGCTGGAAACCTCACCCCAATCGCATCAGAGGTTTTTCCCGTAGTAAGCTGGATCTAATCTTATAGGGACTTATGCACGCATGTATATACCTTACTTTTGCCATCTGGCAGTACTCTAAGTAATTAATATCAGAATGAGTCTAGCACTGTATACATATTTAGTGTAGCCATTGCTATGTAGGGCTATGAATTGGTTGTGTTCCGTATAAGTTTTCATCCTTCTTACTATGAAAACCTACTTGTTGGATATATATATGTAAAATATAATTTATTATATATATATATATATATAAATAGGCGGGGTTCTACCTACCTTGTATTTGATTTATTTATTATTTATTCTGTACTTCTTCGTATTCGCTGCGGTCCTAGCATGTTGCTCTGCTGATACGGTGCTGCCGCCGCTATTCATTCATTTGCGCTTGCGCTCAGCTCGCTACCACACACATTTTTAGCTTTGTAATCGAAGGGCTATTTTGTTTGCTCGGCCATGGGGGCCTTCATTTCAAAAATGAAATAAGAAGGTTCCCACCCACTCCTCGCTTCGACTCTCTGTCTCTCTTTTTCACCATAGCCAGTTTTATATATCTATATGTGATGCATAAGCATTATGTGAGTATACAGGAGCGGGAGGGATTATTAGTATTATGGCGTATATTATAATATTACTATATTATATTATTAAACTGCTATTTGATTACAAGGAACCAGATGGGATGGCTGAATGAAATAGAGCGTCAGTCTCCCATGTTGGCAGACCATGAGATCGTGGGTTCGAACGATGGTCGATGCAAAGCAATGACTTAAACATTGATACTTGTCGCTTCCTAGCCAGGCGCTCAGCATTATTAGGATAGGGCAAGGGCTGGTTGGCTCAGTGTCCTGATAAAGTGACTGAGTGGGATATCAGGTCAAGGTGCTGGCGGTCTGGTCTCCCAGTGGGGCAGCATTATAAAGTTGTCATGAGTGCGCACTTTCATGAGTCGGTATCCGTCCGGATATGACCCTAGATGTTGCTAGGTCATAAAACAACAACAAACAAACAACAAACAGATTACATTCCTATCTATTATATTCGAGTTGTCTGATATATACTGATATACTAATGAGTATACTGACAAGGTATGCGGGTATTGCAGTACGTCTGATACTTAAAGTGCTAAAATACCTCAGGGAGTTTGATGCCCCTGTCTTGCAAAGTTGTAAATCCCTGTGTTGTGGTACAGGCTCTTGATAGAACCAAAGGCTAAGGGAGAAAACCCTAACAGAAAAACCATGTTACCATGGCAGCAGTAAGGGTGGTGAAGAATGGAACTCCCAGTTTGTGCCTGTCTTGACATGTTCTATCCGGTGTGATGCCTCTATTTTCTCCCCAAGAAAGTGCCGCTAGTAACTTGTAAACGCCTGCAGCACTTCAATACTTTGCACGAAGCTTTTATGAAATGTACAACCACGCAAAATAGAGACATTAAGACCGACTCATGGACATCACTCTTCAGCAGATCGCTAAATGGAGAGCGGCGGGTATGTGGAGTAATGAAAGCAGTGTTTGTTGTCTTCCGACTGACAGCATGATGATACTGATATGCTTGGATTATCATCATCATCATCATTATGCTGTCAGTTGTGATGTGACAAAGATTGCTTTCATTACTTGACTGCCGCTCTCCATTTAGCTCTCTGCTGTGAGAGTTGCGTCCATGAGTCTGTCTTAATGTTACTCAGCTTCAGGTTTCTCTTGATGGTATCCTTGAACCGGAGACGAGGGTGCCCTCTCTTTCTGTAACCAGAAGACAGTTGATAATAGAGGATCTGCTTTGGTAGCCTGTCTGATGACATCCTCATGAGGTGTCCAGTCCACAGAAGATCTTCCATAGAGGGCAGCCCCGTCCGTTCGAGTATTTCCTTATTTGTCACTTTGTCCTTCCAGGTTAGCATCATGATTGATTGCTCAATTGGATTATACCTATGTAATAATGCTGCTCCTGTTTTCTTATCAATCAATCAATAGTTCCGTCCTCTAGTCGAGGGTTGGATGCAATGGTTCTCCACTTGTCCCGATGGTGTGCTGTTCTGATAGACTGTGAATAATTCAAGCATGTCCACTGTGAAATATTTGTAAACCATGATGTTCTTGGTCTCCCTCTCCCTCTGCTGCCATTCACCTTCCCTTTCAACAATGTACGGTATATTGAACTCTGACGAATGATGTGGCCAAAATAAATAAGTTTCTTTGTCTGTATAGTGGCAAACAAGCTTTTCTTATTTTTTAATTTTTCTGAGAACTTCTTTGTTGGTGATCTTCTTTGTCCATGATATTTTCATCATCCTTCGATAAGTCCACATCTCAAATAAATCTTTGTAAGGCTGATTGATTATCCTAAGCAACATTTCTTATACCGTTACTTTATTATACTGCTATTGTTTGTTCTTGATGTGTTATTATACTCATACAGCAGGATACTGTTATTTGAGTTTGGCAAGTTCCAGAGGGAAGCGGAGAACACGGAAAACTGGAGAGAACTGGTTGCAAGGTAATCTGTGGTGCCCCAATGACCCTTACTACTAACGGAATGGTGATGACGATGATGCTGATGATGGATGATGATGATTACCGCGATAACAGTCAGGAAGATCACATCATCGTGGGATGCCAAGCAAACCCACCCTCTCATATTCCATGACAACATAACATTCAATCCAATTCAAACAACCACCACACGCAGTTTTAAATGAATATCTAGCGAAAATATATTAGTCGAGTAAGAGCTCAACAACAATAGTTAGATTAATTTAAAGGAGTCAGCTATTATAGAACAATGGGAGGCGGGTGCCTTGGGTTCCATTGTCTCATTAGGGACTTCTGCCAGGGATTGATCTCCACATCTAGCCTCGTTTCTATGACAACCCATACTGACCTAGATATGAAATCAGCAAATTCCTGACTATGAGGTGACATATGTAGCTTTGCTTCGGATAATCAGACTTACAAACATTTATGCAAATATATATGTGAAGAGTTCAGGCGCAAAACCATGTAAGCACCAATCCAAAAATTGTGGTTTAAATAAAAGATGTTCACTTGAAAATCATTTTTTAGTTCTCACTAATTCAATGTTTAAAGTCGCTGGTTATAGCTCACGCAGATACAAACGAATCCAGCATCAAAAGCTCTCCAAACATACCTTTGCTTAGTTTGTTCAGTTCATGCCACTGGACATGTGGGAGGAGAGTTGAAGTCTGTGATGTATGAATGACATCATATGTGGGATTCCCTCATCACATGACCTAGAGGGGTTCCCCACACACAGGGAAAGCCATGGCAACCACCAAGATGGCAGCCACAGAAAGCTCTCAATTAAACTTCAAAAGTATATTAATCTACATGATTTAATCAATTATTCACACAAAAATTGGCTGGTTATGATAAATAAAGATTTGAACTTTATATTTATTATTTTAGATTGCAATTTCTAACATTTATTTCTCTATATGGTTGTCTAAAAGTGTCAGTGCTGCTGGACTAAATAAAACACATCAGAAGCAAGCAATATCAGCACACTCCCCCCCACATATGTAATTGCATAAACTGAAAAACAGGCAAAGGAATGCTTGGAGAGCATTTGTCAGAGTATGGGGCATCTCTCAGCGACCTATAGCTGGTCCCTTTAATATGATCACATGGTTATGGAGCAATGAACACCAAAGTAGGAGTATACACAAATTAACTTGTTGAAGGTTTAATTCCGATATGTATCTCCATTTTTGGATTAGTGTTTATGTGATTTTGCACCCGAAATCTTCATTTGTAATATAAGCATTATTCAAATATAATTAGGATGGAACTGTCTTCTATGTACATGTCTGTGTGTAGATTCAAACCCGCTGTAAAGTTTTCCGATGTAATGGCATGAGGATATATGTGAACACTACTATAATAAATTGCAACTTGTCTATATAATGGTAAATGGTGATATATAAAATCCAAAGGCATATGAGGGATATGTGGAGTTGGTAAACTATTACTCATTAGGTATAGAAATTGTATAGTAAAATAGTAGAGAGGAGGAGTGTCACTTCTTAGATAGTCTTTGGAGGAGTCACCTCACATACCCCCTCCCCCCATGGTGTTATTTATGGATCACTGGTCACCACAAGGCACTGTAGCCGGCATGACAAGGCCTTGGATACGACAGATTGAACCCTGATTGGTGGATCAAGCCATGTGACCATTGCCATCTTGGATTCTAGAAACCTATATAAGATAATAAACCAGGGAGTCTCACTCTCCTACTTTCACTCTTTACCTACTTTCCTTCATTACCTGTATTGATTTCTCATTAGCTTGTCCACACCATTCACACCACCAGCCGACGACTTTACACCACAATACCCATGCTTGAGCACCAGAGTGTGGGTGTGTGTAGTTACATCGACCTGGGGTTCACCAAGTCTACACTAAGGTAGGAAGCAGGCTTGGCACATTTTCACCAGCGTCCAACGGTTTTCCCCTCCAGGGGGCGCATTTGAACGTGATTTCTAGCTTTAAAAGATTTGTTTGTAAATAAATAAGGTGGGTCTTTTGGGCCAGAATGTCTACTCAATAGACGTAAATGTGTCTCCTGTTGTAGAATGACTAATTATATGTGAAGTATATTACAATATGTGCTCTTTAACCTATTATGGGAATATAAACAAGGACACTACCACTTATCAGTTCTCTTCTATATATTAATCATTACCTATTATCCTACTGTCATAGGATTTACTTCCTGCTTCTGCCACTATGGCGTCACCTGTGAGTGGCTCCTGGCCACCCTGATGCCAGCTACGTCTGGTCATTACCGCCTCCAGACCTGCTCAGGTGGTCAGATTTTAATGGGTGGTGGGGATTCATTTATTATTTCTCATGTGAATATTATATAATTAGCTGTTTGGCTTTTTACATATACTGTTTGGGTTATTATTATTCATGTGTGTATTGTACATGTTATATTTAACATGCGTAATTCACGGGGCGAACTGGCCCGAACCAGAAAATGAGACGGTGGCGCCACCTGTCGGAATTTCCGCAATGTAAACCCCCAGTGCCCCCTCCCCCACGCCAACTGGGGGGTAATGAAAGAACCAGCCCAGCCACCTCCAGGGCTCCTCCAACACCCACGCATGAATCAAATTTCCCGCTAAACCCGGCCATGTGACCCCTGCCATCTTTAAAATTCACAACTGCCGAACCCGCTGCCCCGGAAGGACCTAGCCCTTCTTCCCCCACCCACCCACACCGCTATTAAGACTAGACATGCATAGGGTTGAGGGTTCTAGTCCCACCCACCTGAGATTGACCTTGAACCATTGAACTCTCATGTACTAATTGATTGATACTTAATGCTCATAACACTATCCCTTCCATAATATTCCTAAAATAAAAACCACTATTCCCTACTATCGCCTCCACCTCGGTGAATTGTTCATTTGGGACTGCGGGACGGCCATTTTCCCCGGTCCTAGTGTGATTGCAGTGCCACCACTGGGAGTTTCACACACTAGTCCAGATGAATTGCCACTCACTCTGATGATGTTGCCTTCATTTTAAGATGTACTGGTAATGCTCAGCCATGAATGAGAATAAACTTACCAACATGATGCCTGTATGAGTTGAGCACCTGATCCCGATGTGGCGTCAATGCGGGTTCACGACCTGGCCGAGTTAAGCCAATGTCATTCAAATGTTACACTGACCGCTACTTAGCCTGGTGTTACACAATACCAGAATATGCCAAGGAGCTGTGGAATGAGGAAGACCAATTACCCGCAAGAAAACTGTCCTCCGATTAACCACTGAAATTAACAAAACATTATCCACCAAAAGGAAACAACAGATCAATTGTTCTTTTTACTTAAAGCTGAAGTCATGAACTATTGTTTTGTTAGGGGGGTGGGTGTTGAAAATGAGAGGAATATTGTACCTAAAGAAGGAATAGAACGGATACTTATTACCATTCCAGGGCTAGCGCCTTAGGTATTAGTCCATCTAGGGTCCCTGATGCAATCACCCTATTCACATCTACCTGTGTATATGGACCCTTTCCTGGCAGGTCAGTGCAGACTACTACAATATTGCCATGGAGTGTCTCAAATCAAATGAGGACAACCTGCCCAGAGTGGCACTTGAACCCACATTTCTGCCATTCCATGGTGAGCCTCTTAACCATTAACGTATCTAGATATCTGATTATATCACTCCAATTACACCTACCTGTGTATGTGGTATACACCTGAGGCTTTTCACTTGAGTCATCCTACAACATCATATCGGGTGGCTATTTTTATCTCTACATACTATTCAAAGAGCAATATAATATAATATCCCCTATAAAGGATTTGTATTCATATCAAATACTATGTAAATACTCACATTGATCTGAATAATATTGCTCTAGTTATATGACACTACTTTTGGCATGTTTGGGTTGCAGAATTCCATTGTGTTACACGCTGCAAACTGTGCATTCAACAGTTATTGTATACCTTACTCTATACACCTATTGTGTAAATAATCCTGAATTGAAAATGGTTGGAAGACCAGTGCTTCGGCACTGACAAAAGACTTATTCAGCAGAATAAACATATTTACCTAAAAAAAAACCCACCAAAAGCTAGTTCGTTCATTAATAATAGAAATGAAGGGTTTATAATAGAAGTGCAGCATGGCATGTCCCCAGGTGTTCCACTTCAAAAGAACACGCTTTTAATGCCACTGAATGCCATTTAATTTATCATGATGCTCCGCTTAACCTACTTCCATGTTATCTATGCCCCGTCCTGATATGACCTTAGATGTTGCGAGAACGTAAAACTCCAACAACCAACGTGTTGTACCTGTAGTAAACTACTAACAAACACCAGTCCTGATATGACCGTAGATGTTGCCAGGACGTAAAACTCCAACAACCAACTTGTACCCGTAGTAAACTACTAACAAACACCAGTCCTGATATGACCTTAGATGTTGCCAGGACATAAAACTCCAACAACCAACTTGTATCTGTAGTAAACTACTAACAGACATCAGTCCTGATATGACCTTAGATGTTGCCAGGACGTAAAACTCCAACAACCAACCATGTTATCTATCATCTAAGTGTAATCCCTTGTAGATAAAGAACTTGTGTCTTTATATGGTGTTATTGGAAGGTTCGCATCCACTACTACACATTATATAACACGCACGATTCTCTACTTTCTCTGCGGAACTTTCTACATTTTAGGGAGATCTCCCGTGCAATCAGGAGATGTGGCGCCTCTAGTTCCATGTCAGGCAAATGGTAAGTAGTGCATGTATATTATACCCTCATCAGTATTAGTTTCCATGGTAACGCATTGGAGATGCTTCATATTAAAAGTTGCATAGTCCGATGAAAACATCAAATTTTCAAAACCAAAACCCTTATCTAGTTTTGATTCTACATATTCAACTTAGACACTGGTGCACTTATTAAGCAGTTGTTGCTGAAGTCTATGGTGTCCGAGTTTTGGCGTGCTTGCCAACATTATTTTAGCATGTTTTGACCTCAAATATCTCCAAACTTAGCCATTTAAAGTTAAACTTACTTCAAACTAAAGTAAAGTAGATTATAACAATTAGTATAATATATTTATCTCAGGAAATAGCAAAAACTCAAAAGCATCGGACCATGCAGCTAAACACATCAATCAATCAATGGGTGCCGTCTTCTCGAAGAAGGTTGGCTGCAATGGACCTCCATCTCTTCCTGTCATTCGTTCCTCTCACGCATTCCGCATAGCTCATTGCTGTCCACTCAGTGATGTTGTCCATCCATGTCGTTCTCCTTCTCCCTCTTGGTCTTTTCCCTTCTATCTTCCCTTCCAGTATTCTTCTCTGTGATTCCAGGTGTTGTATCATGTGGCCAAAGTATTTAATTTTTCTGTTTTTGATCGTTTGTATTATCTGTCTCTTTATTTTCATTCTTGTTAGGACCTCCACGTTGCTTATCATTGCTGTCCATGGAATTTTTAGCATTCTTTTGTATTGCCACATTTCAAATGCCTCGAGCTTTGTTCTTATTGCTTTCTTCAAAGTCCATGTCTCGCAGTAATATAAAAATGTAGACCACACATAGCATTTTAGCAGTCAGATTCTTGTTTTTATATTTATGTCTCTAGATGTTAGTACTTTCTGCATCTTTAGAAATGTTGTTTTGGCAATGTTTATTCTCCGTTTAATCTCTCTTTCACATCCGCCATCACTAGTTATTAAATGGCCCCGATACACAAATGACTCTACCTGCTCCAAGATTACACCATTAACTTTTATCTCTGCTCTTCGTTTGTATTCCTTTCTGCTGACAACCATGGATTTTGTCTTCTTTACATTCATTTTGAGGCCACATCTCTCACTATTTTCTTTTCTTTCATCCACTATATCTTGTAGTCGATTTGACGTTAAGGCTAGCAGTGCTGTATCGTCTGCATATCTTGTGTTATTGATATTTCCACCTCCAACATTTATTCCTCTGATGTCATCTATTTCTCTGAAAATCATTTCCGTATAAGTGTTGAAAAGACTAGGTGATAGAACACATCCTTGTCGCACTCCACATTTGATCTTCACTTCTGGTGTCAATGAGTCTCCAATTCTTACAGCAGCATACTGTTCCCAGTAAAGGTTGGCCACAAGCCGAACATCCTTACCGTCTAGACCGATTTTTTGTAGAGCTTCTATGAGTTTCTTATGATGTACTTTGTCAAATGCTTTAGCATAGTCTATATAACATATGTATATATCCTTATCTACTTCTAGGTGTCTCTCAATTATTGTTCTCATGTTAAAATTGGCTTCCCTTGTTCACATATAAGCGAGAAAAGAAAACACCCACATTGAACAGAAATGCACATTTAACTCGACATCATTTCTAATTAATTCACCAGACGGGAGGACCGAATGAGTTTAGAATCCGTCTCCATATTTTTCGTAGATCATGGAAATCGATCCAACATGTTCTAACCCGATGACCGATGACTCATAAAATTGGTACTTGTCGCTTCCCAGTCAGGCCCTTGGCATTATTACGATAGGACAAGGACTGGTTGGACCAGAGTCAGCATAATGTGACTGAGTGTGATATTGGGTGATGGTGCCTCCCAGTGGGGCAGTGCTTTAAAGTCAGGATAAGTGTGCACTGTCATAAGTCGGTAAGCATCCTGATAGGACCTTAGATATTGCCAGGACTAAAACTCCCACAACCAACCAGCCAACACGTATCCATGGTAACACATCGGCGATACTTAAGGAAATACAACTAAGGCCCCCCCCCCCGCCAAAAAATAAATAAATACAAATTAAAATAAACAGCCACATTGAAGAGGAATGCACATCCCCCGCCACGCCATTTCTAATTAATTCCAAATGACGTCACTTGCAAATTGAAAGCCCATTCAAAGTGAAATTCAAACAGCTTGCCTGCAACCGATTTGCTCTTTTTTCCCGGACATAATTACTTTTCGTGATATGAACATTGATTGTGGGGAAGGACGGCAAAGATGGTGGCTTTCAACCATCTGGTCATGTGACATGCAAAATGCCCCATGGGCATGCACGTCGGGCTCTGTGCCCTTTCACAGGGACATGCCCAAAGGAGATGGCCTAATTTATTTGTATTTATACTTTTGTAAATAGTTTTATTCTTAAGAATAATACATTTGTCAGCTAGGAGGCACTGGTCTTCCGGCCATAACATTGAGTATCGGTTAGCCATTTACACAAATCATTTTAATTAGAAATCAACTAGGAAATGAGGGAATGTGATGAGCGATGAAAAAAAGATGCGCATTGGTACTTTTTGATTGATAATGGCACTTACGGATGTCAGCCACATGATGTATACACGCATCTTGGTAGTTAGTTTCATTGACTGGATTCCGATGTTGTGTTACATGGGGCAAATGCAGAAATATTCATACAAGTTGGATAGCGCTAAGGTTTTAATGTTTGTACGAAGAGAGTGGGCACACAAGGGAGGCAGGACAAGGAGAGTGACAGTTTTCACGTTGAGACAATCAGTGGCAACCTTTAGAAAAATAAGCGCTGAAACTGTATAAGGCAACTATACTGCCAATAATAGATTATAATGATCTAATCTATGGCCTTTGAACAAAACAACAAGAACATACATTACAGAGAACCCAAAACCGAGCTCTGAGAACAGTATATAGGGGCAGGGTTCTCTCAGTGAATGAGATGCACACTAGATCTAATATCACATACCTGAGCCAAAGGAGAGCTATCTCTTATGTTTATCAGAGCCAAGGATGAAAACTACCTATACTGTACTCCCAGAGGTACCAGGCAGGGGAATGCTACACTCCTCAAAGTTCCTAAACCACTGACAAATAGACTGAGAAGAGCCCCTATCTATAAAGGGAGCAAATTATGGAATGAACTCCCAGTCAGAATTAGACATGCACAAACACAACTAAAATTCAAGAACCTGGTAAGAATTCACTAAGCCAATCAGGCCCTTCTACAGGCCTAGTGATGAGGTCGCCATATTTAATTATCTATCTATTATAATCACCTATGGCCACCCCCCCACCCCCCACCACCCCATGCGCTCCTTTACCTGCTGGCAACAAACCAAGTTACCCACGTTACAAAATATTGGAATGATTAATATTGTTATTTCAGCTGACTTGAGCTAGCTGGTGATGACAATATCAGACTACATATACATATATTGTAAATAACTGTATTGTCACATGGCTGGAAGACCAGTGCCACAGCGCTGACATAAGACTTTATTCAATGAATAAACCATATTTACAGCAACAACAAAAAGAAAAAAGAACAATGTCAGGATTCATGTGTGCAAGGTTGTGGGTGCAGATCCTAGCCGAGTGAAACCAATGACTTACCCAGTTGATACTTGTCGCGACGTAGCCTGACATTGATAATTAACTGCATCGGACACGGATTGGTTAGCTCAGTGATTGAGTGGAGTTTGGGCCATGATATCAATGGCCTGGGGCAGCACTATGGATTCACCACAAGTGAGCACTGCCACAAATCGTGACCTATCCCAATATGACCATACACGTTGCTAGGACCAAAAACCACAATATAATAGAACTGAGACAGCGTTTGCATCACTGGCTTGCCAACAAAGAGAATGGAATGCACTGGGAGGAAATGAAATGAGTACAGGGACAGTAGAAACATACAAAGTTAATCAACCTGATGCTAAATGTACTGCTAGACTAACCCCCCCCCCCCCCCCCCCCCCAAATCCCCGCAAACTAAAACCGTTAACAACATTACAGAACATTCATTGATGATTAAATCACATTTTTGGAGGGTATAAATGCCAGGCCTGATACACCCAGGTCGTAAACATTAAACTTTGAAACCAAATACTAATGACCACTAACACAACAAGGGGATGGCTGTCAGTGAAAGTATTGATAGGTAACCAAAAAACTAACCAATTGTAGAATTCACAAACTCACCGAGGGTAAGGAGATGTGAGAGAATGCTTACAAACAGCGGAATAATGTATGTGGTATATAGCTACATGACAACTGAAAGTGACGAGACAAGAGGAACCATGAGACTATGAAAACAAGCCATTAGACTTAACCATTATGGGCAGCATAAATATACCATCCCACAAAAAAAGATGGCGGTGAAGTATGGACAGCCACAGAAAAGGTGTGAAATCCTGCTGGTCAATAGGGAGGGTGGAGGGTGGCCTTGTCTATTGACCGGAAGTACAGTTTAAGGCTCACTGAATGGGGGTGGGGTTTGGGTTAGTTGGTTGCTTGTTGGAGTTGTACGTCCTGGCAACATCTAAGGCCATATGAGGATGGGCATCGACTTGTGATTATGCACACTCATGGCGAGTTTATAGTGCTGAACCACTGGGAGAGTAGGTCACCAGCACCATGACCTGATATCCCACTCAGTCACATTATCCTGACAGTTAGCGAACCAGTCCTTGCCTTCTCCTACTAATGCCGGATGCCTTGTAAAATAGTTGGGGGTTATTTTTATTTAGTGCTATGAAACCAACCAGGTGACGGCTGCATTGGTACTCTGCAGCCAATCACTGCCGGTACCAGCTAGGGTCACCTGACTGATACCCGGATATAAACCTATAAATATGGGTGCAGGTCACATGCTCTCTCTCTTTCACCACGACCACCAGCCAGTCCAGACTATGTACAGGTGCTTGTAGCAACTATGTTGATATTAAAATAACCATGTGAGTACAATATTGTCTTCTTGTGGATGTTTCAGACACTGAGCCTATCAGGATAGCAGAAGTAGATGAGGGATATGTAAACAGATACACAAACTTGTCAGCCTGGCTAGGAAGTGACAAGGATCAATTTTTAAGACTTTCGTTTGACTCGACCAGATCTCGGACCCATGGAGTCAAATTCCAAGATCTACCAAAATAGGAGAGTGACGCTCAACTCATTCGGCCATCCTGTGTGGTGAATTAATTACAAATGGTGTCGAGGTATATGTACATTCCTGTTCAAATGATCCGAGCTGATCGTAGGGGTTGGGTGGGGTTAGGATGGAGAGGGGCTGGGGAGGGGAGGGGGACGGGGAGTAGGGAGGGAGGAGAGGGAAGGGGGAGCAATTTCTTTCCAAGTCAATCATTTTGCAATGCACGATTGCAGCGAAATACAATTATCCAGGATAAATGTGCTTTGAGAGAAGTGGTGACTACATTGTATTCCAGTACCATATTTATTTTTAATTTAGCCTACTAGTTACGCACGTTTCTATTTTCAGTAATGCAGCTATGATAAAGACATTTGTGTTAATGTAGATCTTCGAGTGAGAGGTGCATGCATGTAATGTGCCTCAAGTTCAGGATCATGTTGCAAGTGAATGCAGGCGCGTTGGGCCAACAGCGAAACATTATCAGCAGCGCTTCCTGTGGAAAATGTGTAACCTACTAATAATTACCGCAAGGCTTAAATCATGCGTTGATGGTTGAAACTGAGAGCAGCGATGCTTGGCCTTGATAGAGAATGACAGCGTAAATGTGTGTATAAGAAGCGTATTATATGTGACCCACCATCTGAAAAGGTACACGTGTGCAGTGATCACGCTATCGAGAATAACATTATTCAAATGTCTCACAGCACCTATTTTGACTAGGCAACCACTATTTCGATGATGTTATAAAAGCGTTATACATTTGGAGCGAAAAAGTTAAAATTGGAAGATCCATGCTATAATAATCAGTAGAAAACTAAATTTTGGAAATTGGGCATGTTGCTCGTAACATGGCTAATTCACCCGACACGATAGACTATGGTGCCCCGCCCACCAAAATGTTAAGCAAGCCTCCCCGGCCCGGTGGTGCCATCCCGCGATTATGGGAGAACTACAAGTACACAAGATCACCTCCAGGCGGCGACACTGAGCCCCACCCACTGCGCCGGCTTCACTAGCCCACCATATTTTAATTCACCACAACCGATCCTGACCCCATTCACAAACAACCTATAATTGTCTTCACCCACCCACCCACACCTATAAACAAGAAGACACATAGGGTTAAGGGTTCGAATCTGGCCATACTATCTAAGCCGGACCATGATCGGCGGAGATTGACCTACATTTATGACAACTTGATGATAACTGACCTGAACATTGATGATAATGTGATGAAACTTGACCTGTACATTGATGATAATATGATGACACTTGACCTGAACATTGATGATAGCATGATGTAATTGAACAAAATTGATGATAACATGTACGTTCCAGATCCCTTCTGGCCAATAAACCCATTATGTACCTACATCTGTCTCCGTGTCTTGAATTATGTCCTGACCCGCCATTTTTCATAGCAGGTCACAAATGCATGTCAGAGTGTGCAAAGTGCAGCAAGAGGGTGGAGATTTCAACATTGGCGCATAATTTCGAATTGTGGTTGATTCGGGCGGGAAGCCGGGGATCCACCATGCCCCAAGCGGCAAAGACAAACACCTACCAAACCTCCCCCCTCACAGGCACTCAGTGGTGATCCTCCACAGTGGAAACATTTCACCATGCCCACCCACCCTCTTTTTTTAAGGAGTACTGCATAGGAGTCGGCTCCGGCAGCCTCAGAGCCTCCAGCCATCCAAGAGGCACCGCTCGACATCGACGAGTTGGACTAAGAACCCCCCTTGTGTAGCCCTCACTCACTGTGTAAATAAACCTCCTTACTCCCACCAGGTCTCCGGCTTCCTTACTCGAATCGATAGCGCATGGCTCTATGTTGTGTGTATGCATATATGTCATTGGAACCGATGAAACGGGAAATATGCACCTACAGCAGGAATCAAACCCACATGTAGTGTGCTAACCATTACATGACCTAGGCTACCTGATGTCATCAACCTATCTCCACATGCTATCCTGTCTGTGGGAAAGTGCATATAAAAGACCCCGTGCTGCTTATCACAAATAGTAGCCTATGTGGCGGCAGCGGGTTTCCTCCAAAGAAATATGTCAGAATAACCATACGTTTAACGTCCAATAGCCGATGTTGAAAATCAATGTGCTCTAGTGGCGTCGGTAAATAAAACTAACTTTTTCTGTCGACCTATCTGGGTCACTCTCCTGAAAACTGGCCAGAAGTGTCACAGTGGGAGTTCAAATCTAATATTTGAATGTTTAACATTGTTTGGTTTCAAATGAAAGCTGGAAATCTCCCCTTTACATCTATGTAAAATATAAATTAATGAGATAAAAAGTAAAGGCGAAGTCCATGATTAAGCTATGTCATATGGCAGTATAACATGTGTTGCTCAGAAGTGACACATGTGTAAGACAACACAGAGTCTGCTTACTAAAAATCTAAGCAGCATTAAATAATTTCATACTGAGAAACATATTAATCATGGCATAATATACAGAAATATGTAGTGCTTATATTCATAACAAAAAGTAATTCCCAGCCATGCTTTTTTGACTAAATAATTAGTGTACAATATATGTGTGGGATCCAGACACCACTGGTTACATCTGTGACAGAAATGTGTAATGGTATTTCTGAAGACGTCAAATCTTTCAAAAATATTTAAGCATGCATACATGTTAATAAAAACTTCCTTTTGATTTGGAACTGTTTTGTTTGATATATCAATGCAATACAAGATGTTAGTAAGGGTCCAACCATGTCCAATATGTCATGTTACAAATGGCTGACAATAAAATGGGTTTGTTTGTTACAAAAACACTTGATAACTAAAAATACCAATGGTGCACGCATTTTCTTTTATCGGCCAGGAGTAGAACAGTAAGAGCCTGCCACATAGAAAGAGGCAGCTCACCACATCTGGCAATCCCATCTGGCCTTAGTGACAAACTATTGAGGAAAGCCCAGATGAGCCAGATATAATTACTCCTGCACCCTGTCTCTGTGACAGGGCTGGTAAAGTTGCCTAGTCCTTTGGTTTTGAGTTTTTGTCAGTTTCGGAGATTAATATATGAAGATTTCAGGTGCAAAACCATGTAAATGCCCATCTAAAAATGGAGATAAACATTGGAATCAAACCATCAAGAAATTAATTTTGTTATATTCCTACTCCTTTGTTCATTGCTCCATAACCATGTGATCTTATGAAAAGTGGGATTTGTGAGAATTATAATTATTTTCAGATAAATATATTTGATTTAAACTACATTCTTAGATCTGCGTTTACGTGGTTTTGCGCCTGAACTCCTCATTTAAATTTTTTGTTTTTATTGAGGCTGTATTTATAGCAATCCCTCAGGGAGTTTGACGCCCCTGCCCTGCAGAGTTGTAAACCACTGCCTTGTGGTACAGGTCCTTGACAGAACCGAAGGCTAAGGGAGCAAACCCTAAACAGAAAACCATGTCACTGTGGCAGCATTAAGGGCAGTTGATGTATAGAACTCCCAACATCTCCCGACCAGCCACTGCAGGGACAAATAGTTTTGCACCTGTCTTGACATGTTCTTGCCGGTGTGAAACCTCTATTTTCTCCCCGAGAGAATGGCGCTGGTAACTTGCAAAAGCCAGCAGCACTTCAACACTTTTGCAGGCAGCTTTCATGAAATGTATAACTGCACAAAACACCATACCGGCTCGGTCGTCGCCTGGGTTACCAAGGACCGCGCTGCTCGAGCTCATCTTCCGTCGACAGCGGAAAATCAGCTAGGAGGAACACAACGCAACACATTTGGCCTGAAAATTAACATCAAGAAGACGGAGATGCTGTACCAACCCGACTCTACAAGAACCCGAGATGAGGAGATCATGGTTGACGGAAACAAGGTGAACTCTGTTCCGGAATTCACCTATCTCGGAAGCACTATATCAAGTGATGGACGCATTGATGCTGAGATACAGAGGAGGATGGCCAAGGCTAGCGCATCTTTCGGCCGACTACGCCAGAGACTCTGGAACAACCACCATGTGTCCATTCGTGTCAAAGGTAAGATGTACTGTGCAATTGTGCTATCCACCCTACTATACGGAGCCGAGGCCTGGACAGTGTACAGACGGCAGGTGAAAAAGCTGCATGCCTTCATGATGCGACATCTGCGTTCAATCATGAGGCTAACCTGGAAGGACAAAGTGACGAATAAGGAAATACTCGAACAGATGGGGCTGCCCTCTATGGAAGATCTTCTGATCAAAAAGAATCTCCGGTGGACTGGACACCTCATGAGGATGTCATCAGACAGGCTACCAAAGCAGATCCTTTATTCTCAACTGTCTTTTGGCTACAGAAAGAGAGGGCGCCCCCCGTCTCCGGTTCAGGGATACCATCAAGAGAAACCTGAAGCTGAGAGACATTAAGACCGACTCATGGACGCAACTCTCACAGCAGAGAGCTAAATGGAGAGCGGCAGTCAAGTAATGAAAGCAGTCTTTGTCGCATCGCGACCGACAGCATGATGATGATGATGATGAGTTATACTGTCCATAGCATGTAAGCTATATTAGGTTAATGGTTGATGGTTACAATCTACAATACTTCAGTGTGAAGCACCTTTTATTTTAAATGATTATTTGAAGCGCAAACATGAAACATGAATTTTGGCAAGCATGCCAACATTCTGCTACCAACATTACCATTAGATTGAGCAGTAACATATTCCAGTAAAAATAAATTTATTTTATTTATTTATTTTTTATTGAGGGTGTATTTATACTGTCCATAGCATATAAGACCGGGTACCCAGGTTTGTTTTCAATGCGGGGCAGTTGTAGTGTTGGTGTTATCTTACCGCACAGTAACTGCTGATAAGTAATTTGATTGCCTGCATTTCAGTAGCAGATAGATAATTGATTGGTATGGTTAGTAGCCTATTTTAGTTTTTTTTGATTTTCTTGGCATATATGTATTTTATTTTGTTCTACTCTTATTACTAGACTAGCCTACTCCTATTTACATATCATAGGCTTGTACGTAGCTGTGTGGTGTGTTCTCTGGCTACTTTTGACATGGTTACCTTCCATTGGGCATCCCGCTGGTGGGACTCAATTAACTCAGCTTCCCTTCTGTGTAACAACAAAAGCTTAATAAAGTGCATCAGTCTGGAAGTAAGATATGAGGAGTTCAGGCGCAAAACCATGTAAACGCTGATCTAAAAATGTAGCTTAAATCAAATATATTTACCTGAAAATAATTATAATTCTCACAAATTCCACTTTTCATAAGATCACATGGTTATGGAGCAATGAACAAAGGAGTAGGAATATAACAACATTTATTTCTTGATGGTTTGATTCCAATGTTTATTTCCATTTTTAGGTGGACATTTACGTGGTTTTGCACCTGAACTCTTCTGTGTAGGATCAAATCTAGGTTATAGTTTTGCTTTTGAAAATTTGATCTATTCATCCAACCATCGGTCCACAACTGGTTCATCAAAGACTGTGGTATGTGGTATCCTGTCTGTGGGAAAGTGCATAAAAAAGAGCCTTTGCTGCTTATCGAAAAGAGTAGCCTGTGTGGCAGCAGCAGGCTTCCTCCAAAGAAATATGTCAGAATGACCATATTGTAAATTATTCCGATAATGATGCATTGGTGGGGGAATGCAAATGTTCTATTTGTGAAAAAGGTATATAGGGCCAGGTGCATACATGTGTATATGTAGTTGTTGGTGGTACTTGACTCATTGGTAAATAGACATTGTGGTGCTAGTAAGATAGTGTGTAAGGGCACTACCGCCTCCCCCCTCTGCTAGTCATGGATCACCACACACTGAGCTCAGGGCAGGTGACCAAGGGAGCCACGCTGCTTGGTGGTGGTGGGCAGATCACTGTAACCATGGGGACTGGAAATGCTTGTTTCTCATTGGTAGAGCTGTAGATGCTTGATTCTCATTGGGAGAATGTGGTCAGGGGATATACTATACTGGATCCATGTACCATATAAATAATAAACCTGAGGGATTGGCTCTCTCTCTTCTTTCACTCTTTATACTCTTCCTTTCTCTTTTTGCCTGATTTGATTTCACTTAATAATATGTTTGCTGACCAATAACCGATGATAAAAATCAATGTGCTCTACAGGCGTCATTAAATAAAACAAACTTTCCTCTTTTTTGTTGATGCTTTCATCGGACTATGCAGCTTTGTGCTAGGCTTTAGACTAGAATGGCATTCAGCCCTAGGGCATACCCTGTGTTCGGGTGAATCTGTTATCTAGGTCTGATGCTGACTGTACTCCCAATAACCAAAGGCAATCAGGGTCTGATTACACACTGGGTTAGTACTCAGTGATACTACCTTCACTACCGCCACATAACCAGGTCTGGTGAATAAGTCTCTCATACCAGAGTCTCCCCCCCCCCCTATAGGCTTACTACTTTCCATTTCCTCAGGCTACACACGCCTCACTCTACCTAATCCTTTGGATTTCCACCGTTGTGTATAACTTACAATGTCATCAAAGGCTGGTTGCTCTCATACCATGTCTATGTGGTGTCGGAGGTTAAAAAATCCCTTGGGTCGGTAAAAGTGTAGGCCTGGGCTTTCTATCGACAAACTGGCCACAGGAGGAGCATCCACATCACGGCCCTGGAAATCAGCTATCTGATTGCAAATCCTGCTACCACCATCCACCACCGAGAGCACGTCCCACGAATAAAGATCATACCTCTGCTCAAAAATCCCTTTGAGATAACTGGTGGAAGGACACAATGAAGAAGACTCTGCCTAACTACGCCCACCCAGCCCCACTCCCCACCCCCTCACACACAGATTTACTCCACGTCTTTCTCACTGACTGAGCTTCATTAATGTGGAAGAGGAAACTTAATTGGCAAAACAAGTGATTAAATATGGGTTTTTGTCATGGTTAATTATTTGCATTAATATGTCATTACTAAATGTCATAAGACTAGTCCTCCATCTGTGAGTGGTACAGTTATACATGGATAAAGCTCCGCATCAATCTCTTGACCAAAATTGTGTTGACCTGTCATTATATATATATATATATATATATATATATATATATATATTCGCAGTCTCTGACTATATTCAGAGACCGTGTATATATCTACATTATTTGCTATGTTCCAGACTTGTGCACGGTCTCATTTCAAAATAGTGCTGCCATCTGATGTAATCCATCAGTACCATTATGTGGTAAGCCATACTGGTAGTACCATCTAATGGTGGAGTTAACAACACTCATGGTTATGTGACTCAAAATGGATGCCACTCTGGCTGAAGTGACCAAAGTTAGTAAAAAAAACCATCAAAGTTAATATGAAATGTGTATGGTAGGCATGAACGAACCATGCTATGAACAACCCATACATGGCGAAGTATCAGTGGAGTACGATGATGCATGTTGGCAGCACCGATTAACAGAGGAGTAGTGATCAGAACGACCCTAAATCTTAACCACCATTTAGTATTATATATATAATAATTCAACCAACGCAAGACAAGTACAGTATACAGTGGCATTTATTCTTACTATTTCGTTGTTACATTTAGGCCATGAGATGCTTGATTTATTAAGATTTCGAGGATTTCAGGCACGTAGCCCTATGAATGTCACTTGTAGTTTGGGTGGGTGGGATGGCAAATCCAAAGGAGAGAACACGTCCTGTCGATCGAAATGCTCTGGTGGAAGTGTCTATAATGAAACTGGGTCGCATCTTGTTATGCCAATTTACAGAAGATGGCGCCACAATCGGAGCATTATTAATTAAGAGAGAGATTATAGATGGCGCCAGTAGTCGCCTCCATATTAAGTATGTACTTTTTATTGCGGGTTAAATTACCCATGTTGAAATCAACATCGACAATGTAGTAGTCTGCACTGACCTATTAGGCATGGAGCCACATAGACAGGTAGGCATGGATAGTTTGGTGGTATCAGGGAGCCGAGGTGGTGTATTGGTTACCACACTGGCCCAGAATGCAAAGACATGTGGGTTCGAGTCCCGCTCTAGACACAATATTTCCCATTTTCATCACCCCCATGACACTGGTTGCAATGACCATGATACTGTACAAACTATGCGCTGTATGGTGGTTGAACCTACCCTGTGTGTATGTGAGTATGTGCATGCATACATGTGTGTATGTATGTATGCATGTGTGGGTGTATGTGTTTATATGTGTATATACATGTGTACATGTCTGAATGTATGTATGTGTGTATGTGTGTACATGGGTATGTGGTGCATACATGCGTGTACGCATGTATGTGTGTATGTGTATATGTGTGTATACGTGAATATGTGATGTATGTATGTGTGTGTGTGGAACACAGTTACGTAGTGAACATATATGTCTCATTCAGCAGTGGTCAGAATTGTTCGCTCCCTGAATATACCCCCCCCCCAACCACTGCATAGGAATGGGCATGTTCTGCATAGGCTATGTAGTAAGACCAGAAAACTGCCTGTACACTGCACCGCTCCATTACCACGTGACCTCGACCATGGCACAGACAGTGGCGTTAATATAAACAGTTGGTCGGCTATTTATAGTGGGGGCCACCTTTCCACCTCCTGTGTGCATGTGACCAACCCTCCGTTGCTCCGTCGGGTATTTAAGAGCCCACGACACACTAGGAGGTCAAACCATGACCAGCTTCTGCCCTGAGCTTTCGGGAGAATAGAGATCTGACCTGACCTTCTGGTTACAAGTCTTTTCTGTTGGTTCTTACTGTAGTGAGCGATAATAGGGTTGCATTATAAATCTGCCTCGAATGTCCCCCCTGCAGCTATCACAAACTGGTACTGGTATTTCAGTATCAATTCCTCTTCCCCAGTCATTTATCCTGGGAACATTACCCTGGAACAAATATGTCCGAGGACAATTCAGTCCGAGGAGAAAGGACAAATCTTACTTCCAGTATGTGTGATTTTGTCATTGAATAATGCCTTGTGTCGTTTTTTGTATTTAGTAACTGCAATGTATTCATGGAACAATGTCTTGTTTTACTTTCTCATTGTTTTACCCATTCAACCACTGAGGACACCACAAACAAATGCATTGCAACTCAAATGCCTGCAAGAACATCCCATGACGCTGACAAAACACTTTATTTGATGAATAAACTATATGAAGAGTTCAGGTGTAAAACCACGGACACGCCAATCCAAAAATGGAGATAAACATTGTAATCAAACCATTCAAACTTATATTCCTACTCTTTTCTTCATTGCTCCATAAGCATGTGATCAGTATGAAACATGGAGATAGTGAGAATTACAATTATTTTCAGGTAACAATCTGTTATTTAAACGACCCTTTTGGATTGGCGTTTTCAGGGTTTTGCACCTGAACTCTTATTATTATTATTTTAGTATCCTCTTCTTTGATGCAGGCTTGTTGTAGCCTATACAAAGCTTGTAGCTCTCAGCTCTAGTAGTATGCAGCCTCAAAATAATACAGGAATGTTTCTCTGGCCCAGGCCCTGTCCAGTGCATTCTTGAATTGATTTATGGTAGCTGCTTCCACCACTTCTTCCGGTAGCTCATTCCACATGTTTATCACTCGCAGTGAAAAGAAGGCCCCTCTGAGTGAGCTGTTGTACCTTGGATTGAATGGCTTCTTGGAGTGACCTCTGGTACCGCTTCCCTGTATGTGTCTGAATAGCAAGGCCTCATCCACATTATACTCAGCATTCAGGAACTTCCACGTGTTAATCATGTCCCCACAAAATCTTCTGTGAATCTATTCATATTTATTAACAAAAGCCACAACATAAAAGCCACTCCATTGATGACATCAAACATCCACGCCTCCACACATTACCCCTACCATAATCAGCCCTGATAGATGGTGTCTACTGCAGGAGAGGAGGCTTACGCCATTATAATTAGTGACAATATTATGAATACCAAACACCTCACTTCCCCGCTGGTAAGGTTGGGTGGTTGGTTGTTGGGGTTTTACGTCCTGGCAACATCATATCAGGTCATATCAGGATGGTTACCCACTTGTGACAGTGCGCACTCATGGTGACTTTATACGGCTGCCCCACTGGAAAATCAGGCCGCCAGCACCATGCCCCGATATCCCACTCAGTTGCCTTATCCTGACACTGAGCCAACCAGCCCTTGCACTATCCTAATAATGCCCGTCGCCTGGCTAGGAAACAACAAGAATCAATTTGTAGGTCATTTGTTTGACTCGACCAGGGTTCAAACCCCTTCATTTGAGAGAAGGCTGGACAGAAATTGGAGAGGACACGCACAATTATGGCACCGTCGACCCACATATGGGTGCAAAATAAAGTTCTTTTTTTGCCATAAAGAGCTGGCATTGTCCATGTTTATTCGCAACATGGGTAATTGAGCGCGTGTGCCAGCATTCGTGACCATGGACACTATCACTACTGCCCCCTCCCAACATAAATTCGAACTAATAATGGCCACCGATCGACACGCCACCTGGAGTAAAATTAAGAACAATTCTGACATGAATCGCTTAAGCTCACTTTGGCCAGAACATCTCGTTAGATCGGATCTGTACTTCTTCGGCTCAAAATTCACCACCCACCCAACCCAACTATTAAGATCTAGACTCATGTCATGGTTAAGTGCTTGGAACCTCAAACTCTTAAATCAAAAACTATGACTCAATACTGTAACAAAGCAAAAGAAAAGAAAACTGCCACTATATACTGATCTGGTCTTGTGTCGCTCAATTAGAGACCCATTAGGGCCTAGATCAACCAGAAAAGGAAGAGTAATTTAATCTGTAAGTTAATTCGAATCCAAGGAATTTACCAACACAGAAGACGTACGCTCACCTCAGCTCATTCGGTCACCCTTTCCGGTGTACCTGCTGGTAAAGTGTGCAGATTCTAAAAGCGGTAGCAAATACTGCAAATTATTGCAACAGCCACCCTATGTTACTTACTGTGCAGGAATGGTTCGTGGTGGTTCGCCAACATGGGTAATTTGCGCGCGAACAGGGAGTCCTACGGTGGCGAACAATCACACCGATCACAACATCTACCTCTCTACTGTACTGACTATATATATATCAACTGGTTTTCAATAAAATTCCATATCATGGGCACCTTGTTCGCGTTGTAAATTACATCGTGATCCTACCGGAAGTTATTGCTATTACTACCGGAAGTGCCTCATGCAAATGACTTCAGACGCCAAGATTTGCACTGTGTTTCCTATAAATAGAACTTCATAGGGATTCATATTCGTCAGGGCAATCAGTCAATTGAATGGGACAATTTACGTAGATCATACAAGAACCGTGTTCCAGGCATTTGAATACTTATTCTATCTACATAATTATGTAGAGTTCCATATTACAATGCTTTTGAGGTTGTACCAGCTGTTGTGATATATATACCGTGTATGTCCCAATAGACACACACTGGGCGAGTGTAGACACTTGGATGCGCGTCTATTCAAAGTTAAAGAATTTCATGGATATCTTTTTGTCGTGCCTCTGAAATAAAGTGGGATCGGCTTATTTTATTTGCATTCAGTCTGAATTTGATCGTAAATGTGTGCTCACTTTCAATCTTGAGATTGGGGGTGTGCTTCTATTGGGTAGCATGTTTCTATTGGGACATACAGTATATATAATTATATATATATATATACAATATATATATATATATGGGTCATTCTATAAAGCTGGGCATCACATATCTGCCAGTGCTGCGTAATAATGTGTTCCCTTAAGACCTCGAATTGTGCTCCTTTAAGCCCCTACCCGATTATCCTAATTATCGTGATAATTCACCAGTGGCCTGTATTGATCTGATCCCTTAACAGTTCAGATTATGTCCCTTTAAATCCCCAACCGGTTATTCCAATTATGGTCACAATTCCTAAGTGACGTGTAATAGTGTGCTCCCTTAACAGCTCGAATTGTGTTCCTGTATCTCCCTAAACCTCATGTGACCATAGAGGTTGCCAGGAAATAAAACTCCAACAACCAACCACCCCTAACCAATTGTCCTAATTTTGGTCACAATTCACTAGTGGCTAGTAATAATGTACTCGCTTAATAGCTAGGCCAATTTATGATGCAATAGAACCGAGGGGGATCAATTCCTGGAACGTGTTCCCTGTGAAACAAAAGATTCCCTGGGACATTGAACAACTTGGGCTCACATTGTGCTACACTTGCTGACTCGCAGAGATAAGCTGCACTGTTAAGACCTTAGCTGACACTAACAGGCATAGCTTCTATCCTTCCCCATCTGTTTTCTTGTTGTCGTTCCCTTTAAATCTGTCTCATTCTTCAGAATAACATGTCCAAGTTGAGGGTGTGGTCAGGCCTGCACTACCATTAGGCCAACTAGGCAGTCGCCTATTCTCAGAGGGGCGAAGTACTGTCCTTTTGAGGGGTCACAGTTTAATATAAACATAATTTTAGTTTTAGGAGGGGGGAATATAATATATACAAATAGTATACCTTGCACAAAATAGTCCAACATGGCCCTGGGTACTGTCCTCTAGGCAACATGCTCACAGTGTTTGTGTGTTTTGTTGTTGCTACATTAGTTGTTTAAGGAGGGAAATTTCAATCAGGGACAATTGGTCTTCCTCATTCCAGTGCTCCTTGCCATATCCTAATAATGCCAAGCGCCTGGCTAGGAAGTGACAAGTATACATTTTAAAGTCATTAGTTTGACTTGACCAGGTTTGGAACCTATGACCTCATGGTCTACCAGCACGCGAGACAGTGCTCTAACTCATTCGGCCATCCCATCTGGGTGAAGAAATTAATTAATATTTTCGTGATTAATGAAGGAGATCGATGTAGATTTATTTATATTTACCCACTTTTGATTCACGATGGTGTTATGGAAATTAACTGTGCAACATGCTGCATTAGTCTGAGGGAGTACATATATATGGTTGCTTTCTTTGTGTAGAAAAAAAGAGCGGCAGTCAAGTAATGAAAGCAGTCTTTGTCGCGTCGCGACCGACATCATGATGATGAAGGCCCACTAAGTTTGCTGCCCCGTCCTTTCATTGTTCTTATAGTTGTCCTTCTACAATGTTGGTTATATATATAGTTTTGAAAGTGAGCAGAGTAACAGTTGGCTCCGGGTGTAGAGGAGGTGGGTAGGAGAGAATGCCCGTTCTGCAGTGAATAACATGCAAGTCAAGGTGGTTTGGGAGAAACAGTAAGGGCGTATTCGATTAAACAACTCTGGTGAGTCGAACCACTTTTTGGCGCATGCGCCGGCCATATAACCTCGGGTTGCATTAACGAACATGCTCCGGGTGAAAACAATGTTGGCTTAATCCAAAATTTTGTTGTTGTTAATAACCAATATAACTATAGTAAAATAGGGTTTAAACTATTGTATGATTGCATATATTAGTTATATTTCCATTTCATTAATCTGGGTTATTACCAAAATATAACATTAACAAACATGTAGGACTTGTACTGGTGGTAGCTGTTATCCTACAGGGCCCGTATGCATGGAGCGGTGTTAGCGAGCCAAACCGCGTTTAAGGCGGAATTTCTGGTTTAGCGCCGAAAAGTTGGTATGCATGGAGCAGTGTTAGGCCTAACACCATGCGTTTAAACTCGGAAATTCTAACTCTGCTCATAGCAGGTTTACAGCAGTGTTAGTGTTAGGTTAGTGTCAGGATGATTGATTGATTGATTGATTGGTGGTTGCTTTACGCCGTGTCGGCAGCATAGGCCATATTCACGGCGAGAAATCTTTGTATTTTGTTCAAATCATCACTTTTACATGTAAAAGCAGACAATCAATTATGTGCCAATAGACACTCATTAAATTAGAAAGCTCACAATCATATATTTGTGGTCAAGGGAAACAAATTCCCATAGAAAAAGAAAAGTTGTATTAATAATTGATAGAATCTATTTAGTAAACTATATGAGGTGGTACAGTCCAGCTGCCCTCAAAAAGGCTCAAATGTTTTCCAGTTTTACCTTAGTAAAAAGGTCATGTAGAACCGTTGGCGCAGGGCAAAAAAATCAACGCAACTTAGTAAAAATGTGTTTGAGTGTCAGCGGGGACTGACACCCAATACATTCAGGGGGAGGTTCCCCCTTGAGCAGAAAAGCATGTGTAAGCCACAAGTGGCCAATACGGCAGCGGCCAAGGACCACTTGGTCCCGCCGACCTCCCACATGAGTCTGTGGTGGCTTTCCCACAGATGGTTAAATTTCTTTAAGTTTATAAATGTTTTCATCCCACTCATGTTGCCATTTGGATTTTATGTGGGTGGCTATTAGTGGTTTCAGATCAGAGTGAGGGATCAGACATGGTTCAAGATCACAGTACAGGGCCTTCTTCGCAGCCTGATCAGCTCATTCATTTCCTTGTATGCCGGCATGGCCAGGCACCCAGCAAAGGTGGATGTCATACCCATCCGTTGTCAGTTGGTTCATTTTATAAATAACCGTTGCTAGAATAGGGTGATTCATTTTCAGTCCAGCAACAGCCAGGAGGCAAGAGAACAAATCACTGTATATAACATAGTTAGTGTGGTTGGATACCTCGATACACTCCAAAGCGAGAAGGTGTGCTTGGGCTTCTGCAGTGAAAATTGAGCTCTGATCGGGCAAACGTACACCAAATATTTCCCGTCGCAGACTGCCGCAGCAGCTACCCAGCTTTGGTCTTTCGAACCATCAGTGTACATGGAGAGGTGGTCTGCAAACTGGCCTTGAATCTCTGCATGCAGTCCTTGGTACTCGAGTGGATGTGTCCCAGACTTCCTCAGTTCCGTGAGTCGGAGGATAACCGATGGCTTTCTCAATGACCACGGGGGATGTTCTGGGACTTTGGAATCCTCCAACACCTCCAAATCCATGCACAAGGCCTCCAAATGAGGTTTCATTCGGAGCCTCAGTGGCCGGATGTAATTCGGCCTGGCTTCATACCTGGATTTGTCATGTTGCTCGAACAGACAATTGTGTGAAGGATTCAATGCATTAGTTGTTATCTTGACTACATATTGCATGGCCAGTTTGATTCTCCTGTTGTTAAGTGATGGTTCATTGGCTTCGACATAAAGGCTCTGAACTGGTGAGGTGCGGAAGGCCCCAAGGGCCAGGCGCAGTCCCTGGTGGTGGATCGTGTCTAGCAGCCCAATACATGATTTCCTTGCGGAACCGTATACTATGCTGCCGTAATCCACTCGTGACCGAACCAAGGTTCTGTACACGGAGAGCAGAACATCTCTGTCCGCTCCCCACTCTGAGCCGGACAGCACCTTCAGAATATCCAGCGCTTTCAGGCATCTTGTTTTCAGGTACTTTATATGTGGCACAAAAGACAGTTTTGCGTCGAGAATGAGGCCCAGAAATTTGGTTTTCTCAACGACTTTAATGGGATTCCCATCCAGGGTCAGCTCCGGTTCCGCATGCATTCTACGCAGCAGGCAGAAGTGCATGCATACTGTTTTGGTCTTGGAAAATTTGAACCCATTCAGAACTGACCATCGATGGATCCCATTTATGCTTGGTTGTAACTGTCTCTCTATGACATTCATGTTAGCACCGCTGTAATATAAAACAAAGTTGTCCACGAAAAGACTACAGGAGACCCCCCGCTTCACAGCAGCAGCAATACCATTGACCTTGACCCCAAAAAGGGTCACGGCCAGTATGCTGCCTTGAGGTACTCCTAGTTCCTGTGAGTGTAGGTGGGAATAGGTAGTCTTGACACGGACGCGGAAATGCCTGAAGGCTAGAAAGTTCCTGATGAAAATTGGCAACTGGCCACGAAGGCCAATCGCATGAAGATCCTCCATGATGCCATGCTGCCACGTTGTGTCATAGGCTTTTTCCAGGTCGAAAAAGACAGCCACAATGTGCTCCTTCTTAAGGAAAGCATCTCTTATGAAGGTCTCCATGCGCACCAAATGGTTGAGGGTGCTGCGGCCCTGTCTGAAGCCACATTGAAGGTTGGACAGGTGGTGTCCTGGCTCCAGTAGCCAGACGAGGCGGTTGTTTACCATTCGCTCCATGGTTTTACAGATGCAGCTTGAAAGGGCTATGGGACGATAGTTGTGCGCTTCACTCTGGTCTTTACCAGGTTTGGGAATCGGTATTACTGTCGCCTCCTGCTAAGAGGCGGGGACGACACCCGACTCCCAGATGTTGTTGAAGAGTTGAAGCAACAGTCTCAGTGCATGTTCAGGGAGATGTTTCAAAAATTGATAATGAATTCCATCAGGTCCAACTGCTGTGTCATGCAAGCTTTCCAAAGAACACCTCAACTCACCCATACTGAATGGGGAGTTGTAGTGCTCCTCACCATCGGAAGTCCAAGAGCTTTCGCTCTTGGCGTTCCTTGACCACCCGAAAGCCTGGGAGGCAGTTTGGCAAAGACGAGTTTCCAGCAAACGTGCGAGCCAATTCTTCACTTATTTCGTCGAGTGATGTGAGAATGGTGCCGTTGTGTTTCAAGTGCTGGACTACAGAAGAATCACCTCCCCTTCATTTGATTCTCCTGATCATTGTCCATACTTTGCCCAATGGCGTGTGCATGGTGATGCTAGAAACAAATTGTCTCCAACACTGCCTCCGTGCTTCTTTGATTGTTCTGCGAGTGCGAGCATGCAGAATTCTAAAGAGCGCCAGATTTTCAGCAGTCGGTCTCCTGTGGAATTTACGCTGAGCTTTCTTGCGTTCCTTAATAGTCCTCCTACAGCTGTCATCTAACCATGGAGGCGTCAAATGCTTGGGAGTTGCCAAGGTCTTCGGAACAGTTTTCTCCACGATCCATCTCAGCATGTCAGTGAAGGCATCGATGTCACTGATGTCTGGAGTGAACTCCTCGCAACATAGGGTCTGGAAGGTGGGCCAGTCGGCTTTACAAAGCCGCCAGCTCCTCTCTCGCTCTATGGGAGATGCCTCCCCGCAATTAAGAATAATTGGGAAGTTGTCGCTCCCGCAGAGGTCATCCCAGACCCTCCACAAAAAGTCCAGCGCCAGTTCTGGTTCTACAATGCTGAGATCGATGGCGGAGTATGTTCCATAACCGGGATGCAAATATGTGTATGAACCATCGTTCAATACACACAGAGCATGAGTGGCCACAAGGTCCTCAATTCTATTGCCTTTAGCGTTCCTATTGTCCCTCCCCCCCCATAATGGGTTGTGGCCGTTAAAGTCACCCATAAGTAAATATGGGGACGGTAACTGGTCCACAAGGGCATCCAGTTCTTGTAAAGTGAGAACAGAGCTTGGAGGAATGTAAATGGAACACAGCGCAATACTAGTATTACTATTTTTACTTTTGATCGAAACCGGCGTCGGATTTGGGACTGGGGTGAAGGCAGTGGGCTTCCCTCCAGTCAACCATGTCAGTTCAGTCTGGCATTCAATTGTCCTGTTGGAGGCTTTGGCTGCCGCAGCATAGCTCTTGGTGATTGGCGAGGGAGTATTCACCTCAGCCAGCCTTCGAGCTTCTGGGTAGCTTAGCCGCTTCTCAGTCTTGATCTGCTGAATTAGTTTTTCTTTTTTCCAGACAGGACAGTCTTCAGATATGGCCATATGGTCAACCAGGCAATTGGAACATTTTGCCTGGTTTTGACAACTGGTGTTGTCGTGACCTTTTTGACCACACTTAAAACAGATGATTTCATCTTTGCATCTATCCTTGCCATGACCAAACTTGTGGCATTGGAAGCATCGAAGTGGGTTTGGGATGAAGACATCCACATTCACACTAAGGTATCCAATTTTCAAATTCTTGGGCGGAAAAGGCTTGGCAAACATGAGGATATATGTCCCTGTTTTTATGGACTTGTTATCCCTCTTTATAACTATTCTTCGTACGTTTAACACTCCTTGAGACTTGAGCTCATGTGCTATCTCATCCTCATCAACACCATCAATATCTCTAGTCCGGATTCCTCCTTTGCTAGAGTTGAGAGTTCGATGAGGAGAGGCCTTGATGCCGACGCCTGCTAGCATGCTTGCACGTAGCAGATTGTCGGCATGCACTTTCTTAGCACACTCCACCAGAATATGTCCACTTCGTAGTTTCTTCACGTCTTTGACTGTGCCAGCAATTCCCATAATGCTCTTGTGGATGGCAAAAGGGGAAAGTTTGCCAACTGATGCCCGGTTATTCAATGATTCAATCATAATGAACCGTGGCCAATCATCAGCGTTCGGACGTGAGTCCGAATCAGAGTCCGATTTCATTTCCGTGTCTGGGAATCTTTTCTTATTATTTGGGGGGTTTTGAGTATCCATATTTAATTGTTTTTGGTTTGTCATCCTCGCTTCCCACCCACCACGGAGCCCTCACAATTGGGGTGTGTAGCACTGTGGTAAGCGACAGATACACACCAGGGATACAAGGATAATATACTCTAGTATGGAGGCAAAAAAGCATAACCAGTACTAGATTGACCCTAGCCACCGCCTTCTAGGAACTGAAGAATGACTTGGTAATTGTGTAAATATAAATATAAATACAGTTGTTGTACTATATATATATATCCATTCTCCATTAATCTACCTAGGGCTTGACATGACCAGCCGATTGTTTGGAACGGGCCATTCCAACCTCTCGCCTAGATGAAGTCGAGGCCAAAGTGAAGTGTTGGTCCACAAGGAGCCTTGGCCCCTTGCAGTCCTCATGCACCAGGATCCCTTTCTCCACCGACACGAGTCGCGACTCACGGCAAACAAGCCGCCCCATTTGTCACCTTTTACGATCTGCAAGGGGGTGCAAGGGAACTATTCTACCCCGGTTCCCCACGGAACCCCCACCCAACCACCCAACCAGCCACCCCACCCACCCAACCCAACCATCCACCCCACCCAACCAGCCACCACACCCAACCAGCCACCCCACATACCCAACGCAATGAGCCACCCCACCCAACCAGCCACCCACCCAACCATCCAACCCACCCAACCAGCCACCGCACCCAACCAGCCAACCCAACCCAACCCAACCAGCCAACCCAACCCAACCCAACCAGCCAGCCCAACCTAACCCAAACAGCCAACCAGCCACCCAACCCAACCAGCCACCCAACCCAACCAGCCACCCCACCCACCCAACCCAACCAGCCACCCCACCCAACCAGCCACCCCCCCAACCAGCTACCCCAATCATCCAACCCAACCAGCCACCCCACCCAACCAGCCACCCCACCCAACCAACTACCCCACCACCCACCCAACCCACCCAACCAGCCACCCCAACCCAACCAGCCACCCCACCCAACCAGCTACCCCACTCATCCAACCCAACCAGCCACCCCACCCAACCAGCCACCCCACCCACCCAACCCAACCAGCCACCCACCTAACCACCCACCCAACCACCCCACCCACCCAACCAGCCAGCCACCCCAACCATCCGCCACCCCACTCAACCAGCCACCCCACCCAACCAGCCACCCCACCCAACCAGCTACCCCACTCATCCAACCCAACCAGCCACCACACCCAACCAGCCACCCCACCCACCCAACCCAACCAGCCACCCCACCCAACCAGCCAGCCACCCCAACCAAGCACCCCACCCAACCAGCCACCCAACCCACCCAACCCAACCAGCCACCACACCCACCCAACCCAACCAGCCACCCCCAACCAGCCACCCATCCACCCAACCCCAACCATCCACCCCACCCAACCAGCCACCCCACCCAACCGTCCACCCCCACCCAACCAGCCACCCCACCCACACAACCCAACCAGCCACCCCACACAACCAGCCACCCCACCCACCCAACTCAACGAGCCACCCCACCCAACCAGCCACCCAACCCAACCAGCCACCCCCACCCAACCAGCTACCCCACTTATCCAACCAAACCAGCCACCCCGCCCAACCAGCACCCCACCCAACCAGCCACCCCACCCACCCAACCCAACCCAACAGCCACCCCACCCAACCAACAACCCCACACCACCAGCCACCCCCCCAACCCAACCAGCCACCCCAGCCACCCCACCCCACCAGCTATCCCACTCATCCAACCCAACCAGCCACCCCCACCCAACCAGCCACCCCACCGACCAACCCAACCAGCCACCCCACCCAACCAGCTACCCCACTTATCCAACCCAACCAGCCACCCCGCCCAACCAGCAACCCCACCCAGCCAGCCACCCCAACCAGCCGTCTCCCCACCCTACCAGCCACCCCACCCACCCAACCCAACCAGCCATCCCACCCAACCAGCCACCCCATCCACCCAACCCAGCCACCCCACCCAACCAGCCACCCCATCCACCCAACCCAACCAGCCACCCCACCCAACCAGCCAGCCCACCCACCCAACCCAACCAGCCACCCCACCCAACCAGCCACCCCACCCAACCAGCCACCCCACCCACCCAACCCAACCAGCCACCCCACCCAACCAGCCACCCCACCCACCCAACCCAGCCACCCCACCCAACCAGCCACCCCACCCACCCAACCCAACCAGCCACCCCACCCACCCAACCCAACGAGCCACCCCACCCAACCAGCCACCCCAACCAGCCGTCCACCCCACCCTACCAGCCACCCCACCCACCCAACCCAACCAGCCACCCAACCCAACCAGCCACCCCAACCAGCCACCCCCACCCAACCAGCCACCCCACCACCCAACCCAACCAGCCACCCCATCCACCCAGCCACCCCACCACCCAACCCAACCAGCCACCCCACCCACCCAACCACCAGCCAACCCACCCACCGCCACCCCACCCAACCAGCCACCCCACCCACCCACCACCCACCCCACCCACCCACCCAACCAGCCACCCCACCCAACCAGCCACCCCACCCAACCACCCCACCCACCCACCACCCCACCCAACCAGCCACCCCATCCCAACCCAACCAGCCATCCCAACCCAACCAGCCACTCCACCCAACCAGCTACCCCACTCATCCAACCCAACCAGCCACCCCACCTAACCAGCCACACCACCCACCCAACCCAACCAGCCACCCCACCTAACCAGCCAGCCACCCCAACCATCCGTCCACCCCACTCAACCAGCCACCCCACCCAACCAGCACCCCACCCACCAGCCACCCCACCCAACCAGCTACCCCACTCATCCAACCCAACCAGCCACCCCACCAAACCAGCCACCCCACCCACCCAACCCAACCGGCCACCCCACCCAACCAGCCACCACACCCACCCAACCCAACCAGCCACCCCCAACCAGCCACCCCATCCACCCAACCCAACCAGCCACCCCACCCAACCAGCCACCCCACCCAACCGTCCACCCCACCCAACCAGCCACCCCACCCACCCCACCCAATCAGCCACCCCACCCAACCTGATTGATTGATTGATTGGTGGTTGCCCCACGCCACGCCGGCAGCACAGGCCACATTCACGGCGAGAAATGCCCGCACCTTGCCCAAGCCATCGCTTTCACATGCAAAAGCAGACAGCCAACCATGTGCCAACAGACACTCATTAAATTAGAAAGCTCACAATCATATATTTGTGGTCAAGGGAAACAAACTCCCATAGAAAAAGAAAAGTTTTATCAATAATTGATAGAATCTATTTAGTAAACTAGTCCAGCTGCCCTCAAAAAGGCTAAAATGTTTTCCTGCACCACCTTAGCAAAAAGGCCATGCATACTGTCTGCAGTGCAGAACCGTTGGCGCAGGGCCAACAAATCAACGCAACCCAGTCAAATGCGTCCGAGTGTCAGCGGGGACCGACACCCAATACATTCAGGGGGATGCCCCCCCTGAGCAGAAAAGCATGCGCAAGCCACGAGTGGCCAATACGGCAGCGGCCAAGGACCACTCGGTCCCGCGGACCCTCCACATGAGTCTGTGGTGGCTTTCCCACAGACGGTTCAATTTCCCCAAGTTTATTAATGTTTTCATCCCACTCATGTTGCCACCCGGATTTTATGTGGGTGGCTATTAGTGGTTTCAGACCAGAGTGAGGGATCAGACATGGTTCAAGATCACAGCCCAGGGCCTTCCCCACAGCCCGATCAGCTCGTTCGCCTCCTTGTATGCCGGCATGGCCAGGCACCCAGCACAGGTGGATGTCATACCCATCCGTTGTCAGTTGGTTCATTTTACAAACGACCGTTGCTAGAATAGGGTGATTCGTTTTCAGTCCAGCAACAGCCAGGAGGCAAGAGAACGAATCACTGTATATAACATAGTTAGTGTGGTTGGATACCTCGATACACTCCAAAGCGAGAAGGAGTGCTCGGGCTTCTGCAGTGAAAATCGAGCTCTGATCGGGCAAACATACACCAACTTTTTTCCCGTCGGCAGACTGCCGCAGCAGCTACCCGGCTTTGGTCTTTCGAACCATCAGTGTATATGGAGAGGTGGTCTGCAAACTGGCCTTGAATCTCTGCATGCAGTCCTTGGTACTCGAGTGGATATGTCCCAGACTTCCTCAGTTCCGTGAGTCAGAGGATAACCGATGGCTTTCTCAATGACCACGGGGGATGTTCTGGGACTTTGGCATCCTCCAACACCTCCAAATCCACGTCCAAGGCCTCCAAATGAGGTTTCATTCAGAGCCTCAGTGGCCAGATGTAATTCGGCCTGGCTTCATACCTGGATTCGTCATGTCAGGATGAAGTCGAAATCTAATCAATGCTATCATATTTAACTGAATTAAATACGCAATAAGTGAAATTTAATCAAATTAAGCGATATTAACGCTACCGCCGCATTGGCGGTGATATTGATATTGTCGAATCGATGAATGCAAGCAACCCCTGCTTCGATGTCGATATCCATACTGTCGCATATCAACAAAACACACATCGCCGCCGCCGCTGCCAAATCGGCGGCTATATATTAGGCCCAAATCTATTAAATGCTGTCATATTTAACAGAATTACATACGCAATAAGTGAAATTTTATCAATTTAACCCTAAATTACATTGGTGGTGATATTAATATTGTCGAATCGACAAATGTAAAGTAAACAAAACGCCGCCGCCGCCGCCGCCGCCGAATCGGCGGCGCGTTATTCATATTGTCAAATCGACGAATGTAAAATAAACAAATCGTCGCCGCCTCAGTAATAAGCGCGCTGGTTCCCGGTGGGTATTATATTAGCCCCAACCAGGTGCTCGCCGGCAACAGGCTCAGAGAAATTTCCATAATGAATAAATGAATTCACGTTTAGCTAACGGCTTGACATAGTTCTCGACGCCGCCGATAACCAGTGTGAGCTACCCTGTGTTAGAGCGATAACACCACACGCCACTAACACTGCTCCATGCATATGGGCCACCCCACCCAACCAGCCACCCCACCCAACCGTCACAAATGTGACGTCATTGCTCCTGGTTCTCCCAGCCAAGACTTGGGATACTGGGGTCCGGTCGTTTTGCACATGGCTCTTGAGGCTCCACTCGCCGTGTTCTATTTGAAATCCCGACGACTCGGATCATCTGAGCGTCATAATCGAATACGGTCTAAAAGACTGCTGTTATTTATATCAACATAATACATTACATAGTACATTTATTTATAGGAATAACATCAATTCATTATGGCTAACACCAGCGATTCATGCATTGTATTCGCAAACATATCGCATCCAGGAAATGTTAACGGTGTACATGTGCAGTCCGCCCGTCCTGGTATGACCTTAGATGTTGCTAGAACGTAAAACAACAACAAACAATCATGTGCAGTCCACTCAAAGCTTGGACCTTTCAAAACAAAAATGCATAGCTAGATTTGATCCGCCACTGTGGTGGTTTCAGCGTGTTCCCGTGCTCAGACGTGTCCCGTTGCTTCTGCGCATGCGCGGATTTCGCATCAACTCGGGTCACCCCAGCCACTTATTGGCGCATGCGCACATCCTACAAACTCGGGTTGAATAATCGAATACGCTCGGGTGGACAGTTTGTTCTTTTTTTTTTAATAACCGATAAATGTACAGCAAAATAGGATTTAAAGTATTGTATCATGGCCCAGTTTACCTATATTTCCATTTCATTAATCTAAGTTATTCTTTTTTTGCACACGGGATGTGTATTTGTCGACTCCACTCGCGTGTTCTATTTGAAATTTGGATGACCCGAGTCGCCCGGTTTGTGTTAATCGATTACGGCCATGTTTACTAGATTCTGACGCATGCGCAGAAGCGAGGGACACGTCTGAGCACGGGAACACGCTGAAACCACCACACCGTATCGATCTTTGGTATTGCTGCATTCATAAAACAATGTTTGCTGCATAGAATGGGACAGAATGGGACAATGGCCGAAGCAGCAAGAACGCAGGCTTCCTATGTGGAAGATCAGCAGTTTGAACCCCGGCTGAGTCAAACCAATGACTTTTTAAAATGATGCTCGTCGTCACCTAGCCTGGTGCTCTGTAATAGTAGGATAGGGTAACGACTGGTTAGGCTATGTCAGGATAACGTGACTGAGTAAGGTATTGGGTCATGGTACAGGTGCCTTGGTATCTCAGTGGGGCAGCACTATAAATTCGTCCTGAGTAGGCACTGCCACAAGTCACTACCCGTCCTGCTATTATCTTAGATGTTGCCAGGACGTAAAACACCAAACAAACAATCAGATCAATTTGATAGGAATACTAAGTCAATTCAATAATATTGATCTAGCTTATTGTATCACGTTATTATTCCGAGTTTTCCCTTTAAATATTTAGTCGGTAACAAAACAGTTACCTCCCACTAAAGTGAGACAGAATCGATTGATCAACTCAATATAAATTAGCCAAAGCCTTTGGACGATGCCACTTTAACTAATTCTACTTCGGCAAATGCAATCAGCAATTTGCAGCTACGACAATAGACTCCTGAGACTTTGCCAAAGAGGCAGCCTCCTATAAATGGTTCATTGATTAATCCAGCCATCTAAGTAGTTAATTGTAAATATTATTATTTAGCGGATAATTCAGGACGAGACAGGTGTGGTATAATTTGCATTTTATTCAGATGACAGATGAGAACAGTCTGACAGTTTAATCAGACAGATGACAGTTTAATCAGGCGAATGGACCACTGGACAATCTCAACCATAGCGATCTACGTTTTGTTGGAGTTGCGGGGTGGGCTACAGCAAAATAGCTTAGCTTGAATTTGCGGGTTTGTGTCCAAGCGGCGACCGAGAGCTGCGGGCTGTGTTGTGACATCAGTGACCGGCGGATCAAACCCATTAGGTGGCGACAAATTAGTTTTGTATGATGCAAAGTCATGCCGATAGGCAGTGGCATTGGGAGGGCAGGGGGTCCTGGAGTAGCTTTTGATTAACACTAGGCGGCGACACTTGTACTGAGTTAGTTAGTTAACGCATAAGCCGGCAGATGGCGTGGCAGTGTCCATCGGGAGGAGCTTGAAGGGTCTACGATCCCACATCCCGCCGCGAATTACCCATGTTAGCACTGACATGGGCAGTGCATACTGCTCAGGGGTTTCAAGTTTTAAATAATAAATACACCAGCAGTATTAGTTGACATTCATGAGCTGAATTATGCTAAGCCAGAATGGGTCTTTTATATGCACTTTACCACATACAGGACATCATATATATACCACTGCCTTTGATGAACCAGAATTGTGGACCACTGGTTGGGAACATCACTAAAATGCTCATAAAACATGACAGTCGGCCTCAGGACGCCAACACATTTACTGTCTCTAATTAAATAAAACAAATCTCAGAACCATACGCATACAGGGCGAGGTGGCCGAATGAGTAGAGCGCGAGCCTCCCATGCGGGATATTGGGAGTTTGCTTCCTGTTTGAGTTGACCCAATAACTTACAACATTGATACTATTCACTTCCTAGCCTGGCACTTGGTATTACTAGGATAGGGCAAGGACTGGTTAGCTCAGTGTCCGGATAATGTGTCTGAGTGGGATTTCAGGTCATGGTGCTGGTGGCCTGATTTCCCAGTGGGCCAGCACTATAAAGTCACCATGAGTGTGCTCGGTGACAAGTCGGTACCCATCCTGATATGACCTTAGATGTTGCCAGGACGTAAAATTACAACTACCAACCAACTAACTTCAATGAAACAAAGCTCAAACTCTCTCTGAACCATATGCATGTGTAAAATGGCTAAGGCTCGAATATGTGGTTGTATAGGCAGGCTATAGTGAAATCAATACAGACAAAGAGAAAGGAAGAGTATAAAGTGTAAAAAAGAAGAGAGAGTCAAGCCCTCTGGTTTATTATGTGTATGCTTACATGGGTTCATTGTAGAGTATCACCTCACCCCTTTCCCGCAATGGAAAACAAGCATTCCTTGTCCCCATGGGTACCTGTGGTCCGCCCACCACCACCAAGCTGTATGGTCCTATGGCCACCACCAACCTTGCCCTTTGGGTGTGTTGATCGCTATCCCAGCAGAGCGGGTAGGCCTTGAGTGCAATCACACTCAGACCGGCCAGTACCGCTATGTCTATTTACATCCCACTCAGGCACCACCAGCCCATACATATATATATATATATATATATATACATACATGGGCCTGGTCACATACACCGATCAGTAATAGAACATTTGCATTCCACATATGCTATATATCGGAATATTTTACACATGGCTGCCAACACTTGAAAAAGGGGAAGTATAATCTTTTGCATGCGCACGTGGCACATTCGGACTTCGGATTTTTTACCTAGAGAGCCTAATAATACATGAATTGATAGATGTAGTACTGCTAATATACCTAAGACACATAGGTAACAATATGTATTTGACTTGCTATTAAAAAAAGATAGGATTAACTATGGGCATCCTATCATGACCCCAAGATACTTGGTAGACAGTGTCATAGAACAAACCATATATCTTACAGTTAGACACATATGTATATATATATGCTCTATCGCCTATTATGGGAATATAAACAAGGACACTACCACTTATCAGTTCCCTTCTCTATAGCCCCGTTCACACAGCTAGTTTACCTCATCTAATCCATCTTGCGAAGCAGTCTACATGAGGTGAACTAGTTGACTCAAATCAGCAATAATTTTCTCAGCATTCACATTCACCATCTGAGTCAACTTAGATGAGCCGAAATAGTTGAGGCGACTTCAGGCTTGTGTGTGAACGGGGCTTATTTGAGTTATTATCTATTATTCAAATTCCACAATAGTTAGATTGCGCTTCTGCCACACTGGCGCCACCTGTATCATCTATTATAACTTTAAGTTATAAGTGCAACAACATCATCCGTTTTAACTTGATTCTTAGTACCCTTTCCCACAATGCTTTGCAACTGATTGTGAGCCTTCAGACTTTATGTGCGTACCATCTGCCATAAATAATATAATTGATTGGAACCTTTTACATTCTCGTTAGAAAATAACATGGTCATAACATTTAAACACTTCACACTGTGAAACTGACCTATGGCGTAGACTCGGCATAAACATCGTAATCAATCAATCAATCAGTAATGTGCACCAAGCCATTTTTCAATTCAGTGTTATTTATACAAAAGGTATATAGAATAAGGTGTACAATACCTGTTGAATAGACAATTTGCACCATGTAACACAATAACATTCTGAAACCCAAAAGTTCCATAACAATATGGTACAGTAGTGTCATATAACTAGATCAATATTAGTCAGATCAATGTGAGTATTTACATAGTATTTAGAATGTAGGCAGAAGTTATCTTCTGTATTCAGTTGGTAAACTTGTAGTAAGTTTTAATGTTCAGTTGCAGTTAGGCAAGCGGTATATAAATGTTGGTTTGTTAGGAAAATTCTAGTGTAACTCTAATGTAGCTAGTTATGTGAGTTTATGAATTATGTTGTTAGGGAGGGGTTGCTAATACTACACTGGACCATCTGTGACCAGTGAAGCAGTGGGACCAATCCCAGTGCATTTAGGTCTTATATTTTACATTTTTACCTGGACTGTCTCTGTCATCGTATATGGTTGACTGGAGATAACAGAGGAACAGCAATAAAGTTTGGTTTTCTTACTTCTGCTTTGTGGTTGTGTTCTCTGTCACTGTGCCCTGCAAGCACCATCTCAATCAATTGGCAACTTCAGTGGCAATCGTCTGCACTAACTGGGGTACTTTCTGATGTATTGTGCAGTTATTGCCGGATATGCTGCTTGATGTGGCCCTGGGGAGCGGGACGTAGCTCATGCGGTAGAGGTTCCACCTTTGAATGTGTTGCTCATCCCATCGATCCTGCTGAGTGGGCCCATTTGCAGTTTGGGCTATTTTCTGTTCCAACCAGTGATCCACAACTGGTTCATCAAAGGCTGTGGTATGTGCTGTCCTGTCTGTGGGAAAGTGCATATAAAAGACCCCTTGCTGCTTATCGGAAAGAGTAGCCTATGTGGCGGCAGCGGATCTCTTCCAAAGAAATGTCAGAATGACCATATGTTTGACGTCCAATAGCTGATGATAACAATTTATTTGCTCTAGAGGAATCATTAAATAAAACAAAATCTTTCTTTATGAGGCCTTATCTTGCTGCACTGGAAAATACATCAGCCTCGACTTCAACTCGCACAAAAAGCACAAAACACACAATTTGCCGTATGTATATTGGTACAGGGTTGAACCCACAATCCTTGCTGTTTCCCGAGATAGTGTTCTAACCATTAGACTACCTAGGCTCCCTGATACAATTAATCTGAAAATCTTCTTCTTTTTTTTCTTGAAGATTTATACTGCCTATTATGGATAAGCCTGAATAGACTTGTTTTCACCATTAGACAATTTGTCGATAGAAAGCCCGAGTCTACACTTTTACCGACCCAAGGGATTTTTAACCTCCCACACCACATAGACATGGTATGAGAGCAACTGGCCTTTGATGACGCTGTAAGTTATGCACAGCGGTGGAAATCCAAATTGGCAGAAGTGGGGGCACGGGGGATCGAAACCACCAACCTTCAGATTAGGAGTCTGGCCTAGAAAAAGGTCAGACACTCTAACCACTCTGCCACAGAGAACACCTCGTTAAATGGTTTATGGTTATAAGTTGCGTAATGCTCACTATTATCCACATACTGACAATGGACTTACATATGCCCCGGTCACATACATGTTTGTGGACATAGTTCAATATAGGTGAACGTAATGGAGGCTAATGTGGGTCAAACGTAGTGTAAGTATGTTAAACTACATTGAAATGTGTTAAGGTACGGCAGGTTTTGGTATGGATAAATGTGTTACGGTACAGATACATATGTTACAGTACAGATAAATATGGTATGGTATGGACACATATGTTACTGTACAGATGGCAGTACGGTCAACCACATTCAATCACGTTCAACTACGTTCAACTATGTTAGCCTCCACTATGTCCACCTACATCCACTAAGGGCTATGTGACCAGGGCTTCATGCAAGTACGCTAGAATATGCTAGAGCACGCTAGACCATGCTAGAGTATGCAAGAGTATGCTAGAGTATACTAGAGTATGCTAGAGTATGCTAGAGTATGCTAGAGTATGCTACAGTACTCTAGAGTATGCTAGGGTATGCTAGAGTATGCTAGAGTATGCTAGAGTATGTTAGATTATGCTAGACTATGCTAGAGTATGCTAGAGTACGCTAGAGTACCCTAGAGTATGTTATCATCAAGGATGCAAATTCAGCCTCTAACATAGCGCGCCTTTGAACACATTCACAAATAAAATCGGACATCATGGCTCACCCACATTATTACCAAGTTAACATCCTGGACAAGTATGGATGCCGGTAAATTCAACTACGTTCAACTACGTTCAACTACGTTAACCTCCACTACGTTCAACTATGTCCACAAGTGGTGTTCTCTGTGGCGGAGTGGTTAGAGTGTCTGACTTTTTTCTAGGTCAGACTCCTAATCTGAGGGTCGGCGGTTCGATTCCCCGTGCACCCAGCTCTGCCAATTTGGATTTCCACCACTGTGTATAACTTACAGGGTCATCAAAGGCTGGTTGCTCTCATACCATGTCTATGGGGTGTGGGAGGTTAAAAATCCCTTGGGTCGGTAAAAGTGTAGGCTTGGGCTTTCTATCGACCAGCAGTGGAGTGGGGAACACCAGTTGTCTGTGACTGTGATTTCCCCTGCTTGGAACAAATAATGTACAAAACAAGAAAATGACGACAAAAATGAGAGACAAATAAGTGTTCACACTTCCTGTCTACTATTTGCTATATTCAGTATATATCGTATGTGACCAGGGCATTTCTTACAAAGGGTAAGTTTACTGACAATACAGGCCATAGCTTGTACAGGGTCCTGGTCCAACAATATGATAATTATGCAATTCACAACATAGTAGGCATACAAACCTCTGAAGGGAAACTATGCACCTAACCACTCTGTAATGTAAAGGTCTAATCAATACACATGTATGTATATACGTATGTATGTATACAACATATACTTACTATCTTATATGTATTGAAATGATTAATATTGTTATTTCAGCTGACTTGAGCGCGCTGATGATGACAATATCAGACTAGTAATGGCAGTATCATACTACATATACATATATTGTAAATAACTGCATTGCCACATGGCTGGAAGACCAGTGCCACGGCGCTGACAACATACTTTATTAACTGAATAAACTATATTTACACAAAAATAAATAAAGACAAATAAAATAAAATGTATATGCACAGGACAGATTCAACATCTATACAGCACATAGCTTTACAGGACACTGGTCACATCACACATGACATGGGGCGATGAAACCGGGTCCCATTTTGTTTAGAGCAGGATTCGAACCCACATCTATCGCATTCCAGGCCAATGCGCTAACCATTACACCATCTAGCATCCCTGATGAAATCACCACATCCACGACTTCCTATCTATGTGGTTCCTTGCCTGAGAGGTCAGTGTCGATACTACACTTTCCTGAGAGGTCAGTGTAGACTACTACACTCTTCTGAGAGGTAAGTGTAGATTACTATACTTTCCTGAGAGGTCAGTGACGACTACTACACTCTTCTGAGAGGTCAGTGTAGATTACTATACTTTCCTGAGAGGTCACTGTAGACTACTACACTGTTCTGAGAGGTCAGTGTAGACTACTACACTCTTCTGAGAGGTCAGTGTAGACTACTACACTTTCCTGAGAGGTCAGTGTATACTAATGTGCTCTTCTGAGAGGTCAGTGTAGACTACTACACTCTTCTGAGAGGTCAGTGTAGAATACTAACCTCTCCTGAGAGGTCAGTGTAGACTACTACACTCTCCTGAGAGGTCAGTGTAGAATACTAACCTCTCCTGAGAGGTCAGTGTAGACTACTACACTCTCCTGAGAGGTCAGTATAGACTACAACAGACACACATATCTTATTCTAACCCTAACAATATATCCAGGGTGGTTGGGAAGGTGAGCTTGCAAGGAGTCTCGCAGCAAGACTTAATGTCAAGTGAGGAGTGTATTGGGTGCCCGTCACGAGAGGCTTCAGTCGAGGACTCCTTTGCAAATATTCATGTTATTTGTTCTTGTTTGTTGGAGCTTTATATCCTTGCAAGAACTAAGGTCATATCCCGACATATCCCGACTTGTGACAGCGCACACTCATGTCAATTTTATAGTGCTTCCCTACTGGAAGATCAGGCCATCAGCACTATGTCCAGACTTCCCGGCCAGACATATTATCTTGGTACTGAGCTAACCAGTCCTTGTTCTATCCTAGTAATCCCAATCGTCAGACTAGGAAGCCACACATGCAATGTGTTTAAGTCATTGGTTTGACCCGCCCGGGAATCAAACTACCGACCTTCCATACGGGAAGCAAGTGCTCTGCCGTATTGGTCATCGCATCTGGTACTTACTCATGTCTCAATCCATCAACATTTCAAAACCAAAACAAATATTTAGAATGCGTTCTACACATCTAAGTTAGCTACTCATGCAATTATTAAACATGACATTGCGTTACTACATAAATGGGAATACTGCATCAATTGAATAGAACCTGTTACTGCAGAATCCTATGGTGTCAGAGTTTTGGCGTGCTTGCCAACATTAATTTCACATGTTTGCACTTCAAATATCTCAAAGGTTAGCCATTTAAAATAAAAGTTACTTCAAGCTAAAGTAAGGTAGATTATAATTATCAACCAAATCTAGTTATCTCAGAAAATGACAGAAACTCAAAACCATCTGACTATTCAACTTTAAATCAAGTAGCGTAATGTGTGTCAATGAAGCGCTGGGGAAGTGGTTCTCTAAAATGACTAAGGAGTTTTACCAAGGGCTCCATTATCTTTGTTTATTATTTAATGGGAATTCACATGCCTAGCCACTTGACATAATGAGAAGGCTAGCAGTGGCCACAATTTCAACGGCATCTGAAAAGGTTTTTGCTATTAAGTGCATCTGTGCTACTTATGGGACATGAATGATAATAACAATGCAAAACCACCCTTCAATATTAGCATGGGCGTGTACTGTCACAAGCTGGTACCCGTTCTGATATACCCTTATATGTTGCTAGGATAGACAGCTCCAATCAACAACAAACAGTAAAGTAAAGCATGTTTTATTTAAAGATGCCTTTAGTGCACATTGATTTTTGTATCACCAGCTAATGGATGTCAAACATATGGTCATTCTGATATATTTCTTCAGAGGAAATCCGCTGCCGCCACAAAGGCTACGTTTTCCGATAAGCAGCAATGGGTGTTTTATATGCACTTTCCCACTGACAGGACAACAGTTACCACCGCCTTTAATGGACCAGTTGTGGAACACTGGTTGGAATGGAAAATAGCCGAAACTGCAAATGGGTCCACTGAGAAGGATCGATAGGATGACCAACACTTTCACAGGTCGACACTTTACCACCTGAGCTATGTCGCTCCTCGCTCCAACCTACAAAGAAACTGTCCATGAACATTCACCGTCAGCATAATAAGTGCAACAATCAGGAAGACCCAACCAGCATGGCTTGTTTAGTCGGCGCTTGGTTAGGTCGACCTAACAAGCACCAAACAAGCAAGGAAGTGCAACTTCCGGAAACAAGCCAGCACGCCCTTCTCAGTGGAAATCAGATGTAGTCGGAGTTTCATATTCAGACATAATCACCTATCGTTTTTATGTAACAACAAAAAGTATTCGTACCCACTACAAGGACGATCAGAAAATAAAAACAATATACTTATCAGAATACCTGATATTAAATAATCACCATGTACCTGCTATTGTGTGAGAAACAAAAACATCTTATCACCTCCTACTGTGTGATAAGATTAAACCACTACTACAGCTGGCCAGCATTGGAAACAAGTCTGAGATCTCAAGCTTACACGATATGGGCAGTAAAACACAGCATCAACAAACAAACACACAACAAAAATGTAGTTATGTATTTATGTTTGAAATTTTCTATTCTTCCGCAACTGCTAAAAATCACACCTTATCAGTAATGTAAAGAATTAGAGAATTATTGTCTAAATGTATGCTCAATAACGTGCTTGATAAACCAATCGGAATGCCCACATTAATTGGGTATCCACCTCCTATCTTGGTAGGTGGTCATTTGAAGCATTGTGTTCAAATCGATCTGGCAAAGTGGATAGAGTGTCTGCCTTTTGTCTAGGTCGGACTCCTAATCTGAAGGTCAGTGGTTTGATTCCCTGTGGCCCCACCTCTGCCAATTTGGATTTCCACCGCTTTGTATAACATACAGCATCATCAAAGGTCAGTTGCGCTCATACCATGTCTATTTAGTGCGGGAGGTTAAAAATCCATTGGGCTGGTAACAGTGTAGGGTTGGGCTTTCTATCGACAAACTGTCTAATGGTGAAAACAAGTCTCTTCAGACTTATCCATGATAGGCAGTATAAATCTTCAAGAAAAAAACAAGCAAACAAAATTGATACTTTTGACTACATAGCCTGGCATTCGGCATTAATAGGATAGGGCAATAAAGAATGAGAAAGACCAATTGTCTGCAATTGAAATTACCTCTGCTTAATCACCTAATGCACACAGACAAAACAAAAACAACAAATCATACAAATTAACAAAACTTGAACCCAGTGGGCATGTCAGAAGAGCTGGTTGGGTCTCCTCTTTTCGTCGCTGTTAACCCTTCTCGCATTCTCAGCGAGCGCCAATGCCAAGAGACAGCAATCATATCGGACAAGTACCCAGCGTGCACCGGGGCAATCCTGAGGCAGCCAATTACCGGGCACCACAAGGTAATTTGCGCCCCTTCGCCGGGTACCAGCGACACTGTCTCCCCACACTTCCGGTTCCAGTGCCTGGCAGGCGGCGTCACTGAGAAACTGACCACTGTGGTGGTGCTAGTGGTAACTAGTTATTCCCACAGCCCTGTGATGGCGCTGCTAAGCGACTAGTGTTATGCCCCGCAGCTCTGACTCCCAGACAAGGGTGATGAATGACGCATTACAAAAGAAAAAGTGTTGGGAAACTGGATATAAATATAAATATATATATAATACTCACATTATTTCGTAATCGTCACTTCAACTAAGCATTCATTGTGACTGCCGTAACACAATATTTGTCAAAGGCCCTATAATACGAAGACGGCGCACTTAGCCTGTACTGTGTAATCAAAATGATCAAACCCACCACTTAGTGCGCTGGCTGTTCTCTTGGTTAACCAGTTGCTATATTATATGTATACATGTATATATTAATGTGAAAGATGTGTGATGATGGCGATGATGATGATGATGATGCTGATGATGATGTGTAGTTGTTCATAGCAATTTCATATTCAGCTGTATTCATACTTATCTATCTCGTGTATATAAGTCACTGCGGAAGAAAAGTAGACAAATGAGAGTTGGGCTGAGTACTTATTTATTATAATTCTCTGGCGGGGATTATAAATATGCCCACCTACAAAAGAAAATTGTAGCAGGAGTGAAGTTGATTTCGGCGCTATGCAGCTGGCGCCTCATTCGCATGTGCATCAGATGCACTGGTGCGTGACTCGCGCCTCATTCGCGCGTGTCAGTTGCGTGGGCGCGCGACTCCTAATACATGTAATACAGTCAAACAATAATAATAAATAATAATTAAACCTTGGTATACGCTGCATTCTTTATATTATTATAATTAATTATAATACACATAAGTCACTGCGGAAGAAAGGTAGACAAATGATTCAGACCCTATTATATATATTATTACGCAATTAAAAAGGGAGTGATAATAAGTTTGGTTGAGCGAACTCTGGCTGGACACAATTGGCCGCTCCTTTATTAAAGTTAAAAATCTGTGCGAGTGAGGCGGAGAGTGGGGATGAGCGCAGTCACGTGACATCGCCCACCATTAAAGTAGCATAGTTTAGAGCCATGGAGCAGTTACCCAAGGCGCTCAGGGCCTGGATAACAAGGAGTAGTGAGTTCAACCTTAGCAGATAGGCATCGGCTGGCAAGTAGAGAAACAATAAGGTTACTGAGTAGCATATATAATAAACACTTTGCAAGTGACTTAATAAGGTCATTTACCTGGACTTGAATTGGATATGTGGTGCATTAGAATAACACTACACTATGGTAACCAGTAACATATGGACTATCAGTGTTTGGCTGATTCCCAAATAATAAATAAATTATACCTCAAATTGCAGTTAGACTGCACTTTGAGCATAGACTCTACTATCCGGATAGTGATAAGCCCCTTATCGCCTGTAATAAGCTCTGTAATGCTCCTCTCCTATCCCACCCTGGATCGGGGGGTGGGGGGGGGGGTCTGGCATGCACCGCTCCACCTCCTGCGTGGGCCTTGACACTCCACTCGCTCAAATGTTTTTTTTTAATAAAGGACTTGGGGTTTTTACCGCCAACTCATATCGCACTACTTGTCTTCTCCGTCTATACCATACTTGTCTTCTATATCATAGGTAGAGCGTAATAACTATTGCATATTTAAATATAGCAGCAGAATGTATTCACTCATCTATTATGCGATCAGTACCTGTCGCCTGCCATAAAAATGCATGACCGTTATTACGAACAGAAGAAACTCATTGGCGTCATTCCTGCTAGATGTGTTATTAATAATGCAAATATGGCATGCTGAAAGAGTACACAGGTAAGTATGTGTTGGATGATAACATGGAATATGCCTAGAACGTATATGAGTCATGGTAAGGTGATAGTAATCACAGAAAACATCACAATTATGTATGGATATGAATGACTGAAGGTAGGAAGGTTTGATTGATTGATTGGTGGCTGCTTTACGCCGTGTTGGCAACATAGGCCATATTTACGGCGGGAAATGCTTGTTTTTTTGTTCAAACCATCGTTTTTACATGTAAAACCAGACAATCAATTATGTGCCAATAGACACTGATTAAATTAGAAAGCTCACAATCATATATTTGTTGTCAAGGGAAACAAATTGCCATAGAAAAAGACAAGTTTTATTAATAATTTATAGAATTTATTTAGTAAGCTATATGAGGTGGTACAGTCCAGCTACCCTCAAAAAGGCTAACATGTTTTCTTGTTTTACTTTAGTAAAAGGGTCATGCATACTGTCTGCAGTGTAGAATTGTTGGCGCAGGGCCAAACAATCAACGCAACTTACTAAAATGTGTTTGAGTGTCAGCGGGAGGTCACCCCCAGTACATTGAGGGGGAGGTTCCCTTGAGCAGAAAAGCATGTGTAAGTCACAAGTGGCCAATACAACAGTGGCTAAGGACCACTTGGTCACGCCGACCTCCCGCATGAGTCTGTGGTGGTTTTCCCACAGATGGTTCAATTTCTTTAAGTTTATTAATGTTTTGATCCCACTCATGTTGCCATTTGGAATTTATGTGGGGGGCTATTAGTGGTTTCAGATCAGAGTGAGGGATCAGACACGGTTCAAGATCACAGTTCAGGGCCTTCTTCGCCCTGAACTGTGATTTTGAACCGTGTCTGATCCCTCACTCTGACACGGTTCTAGGTAAGAAGGTAGTTCGCCTGGCAAATCACCATCAGAGGCAATAAGCAAAACCCTTTCATAAAGTCTGGCATTTCTCTTAATTGTCCATGTACCCAAGTATTTAGTGTACTGTATGCAATAAATATATAACAACATTAATTAATAATATAATGTGCATACCATTATATTGTTCAGATACTTATATTTAGAGTATTGTATACAGTAAATAAATAGCAACATGACTTTAGAATCTAATCTGCAGAATATATTGTTCAAATACTTTATCTCTCATAGCCGGATAATTTTGAAGCGAATAAATAATGAAATCATGTAGCTTAATAAACTTTCAAAGTAAAATCGAGAAAACTCAATAACCACCGGTTTGTATATTTTTCATTCTCTCTCATTTCATCAACTTTACTCAGATATAAATACACACTGGATCGTGGAATCAGGACCAGCATCTCTTAATTACAGTCCAGGTCATATCAGGATGAACTCAACCAAACTTTGATGTGGTTATAAGATCATCTGAAACCCCACCAACTTTTTGATATGATAAATGGTAGTATTTTGCCGGGCCGCCAACAAAAGTTTGGATTAACTGATCATTTGGTTTAACTGAGCTTGGCTTTTAATGGGGTTATTCTGTACATACATAAAAACACAATAATCAAAGTGTCCACATTCATTGTATATTACATTCATAATACACCCACGTGTTGACCAAATCCGAGTCAAAGTCGAAGCCAAAGCTTGGTTGAACCAAAGCAGTTTTCGCTTAGATTTAGACACAGTTGTATTTACTAGCAGGGATATTCATTCTCTGAGAGTTGATGGTAATGGGCGATGAAAATAGCTAATATTGCGCCTCGAGAGGGAATCCAACCCAAATATCTTGTATTCCGGGTCAGTGTGCTAACCATTACACCACCTAGGCTCCCTGATGTCACCATCAAACCTAAGCCTACCTGCCTATGTGGCTCCTTGCCTGAGAGGTCAGTGCAGACTTCTACACTTGTCTCCCTGGAATTGTAAGTCTGTTAATGCTTACACATTAAATAATTACATAAATACAGGCAATGGCGTTACACATACATACATAAGGTAGGTTCAACAACCATACAGCACATAGCTTACACAGGATCCTGTTCATGACACGAGTATTGTGGGGGTGATGAACATAGGAAATATTGCACCTCGATCAGGAATCGAACCAGTGTGTCTTGCAATCCCTATCAGTGTGGTAAGTATTACACCACCTAGGCTCCCTGATGTTATCACCCTACACACCTAGCTGCCAATGCTGCTCCTTTCCTGAGATGTCAGTGCAGACTACTACACTCATCCCTCGGGAATTGTAAGTCTGTTAATGCTTATAATTTCAAACATGTAGGCAATGACGTTACGTGTACATACACTGGGCAAATTAAAAAAACATGCAGTGCATAGCTTGTACAGGATCCTGGTCACGGAAACCACTATCATGGGGGTGATATTACAATGGGAACCATTGTACCTAGAGCAGGAATATAACCCATATCTCTTTGTAACATTTTCCGATATTATGAGATATGGGATATATGAACTCTACTATAATAAATTGCAAACTTGTCTATAAAATGGTAAACAGTATATAAAAACCAAAGGCATATGAGGGATATGTGGAGTTGGTATGCTATTACTCATAAAGTATAGAAATTGTATAGTAAAATAGAATAGAGAGAGTGTCACTTCTTAGGTGGATAGTCTTTGAGAAGTTGCCTCACATACCCCCTCCCCTCTAAAGTTATTTATGGATCTCTGAAAGCAGTCTTTGTCGCATCGCGACCGACAGCATGATGATGATGATGCCCCAGAGACAGACCTAACCATGTCTTGGCAACAGGGATATTGAACCCTCATTGGTGGTTAGAGGAATACTTGTTAGGGATTGGAAGATTGGATCATGTGATCACCACCATCTTGTTCTGGAACCTATAAAAGTAATAAATGAGAGAGTCTCACTCTCCTACCTTTCACTCTTTATCTACTTTCCTTCCTTACCTGTATTGATTTCTCATTAGCCTGTCCACACCACTCACACCGCCAGCCGTCGACTTTACATCTTGCATTCTGGACCAGGGATTAATCATTACACCAGCTGGGCTCGCTGATGCCACCACCCTACCCATGCCTACCTGTCAATGCGGCTTCTTGTAGTTTCATCAGGGATCCCTACATTGATTCAGTCCATGCGGTGTATTTTGGTAACCTAGAGCTTGCCGAGTTAATTACCAGCTGATGTTGCCTTCAGTAGTGAAAACATGCCCCTTGATCACATTGATATGCATACCCTATGCGCATGCGCGTAGGGGACAGAATAGTTTACGGCATGCTCTCCCTCTTCAAGGCTACTTCCGCCGCTATTTCCGGTTTGCAAAGACCGCCTCATAAGAGTTGTTTTTTCGACGGGAATCAACTTGAGCGATATAAACTGGATGGTGTAATGAGTTGAGCGTCCACTTCCCGTTTTGTAGTTCATGGGATTTGACTCTGCGGGTTTCAAACCCATGTTGAGTCAAAAACAATCACTTAAAGCTGCATAGTCCGATGAAAATATAACATTTTCAAAACCAAAACAATTATCTAGATTTGATTCTTCATATCTAACTTAGATGCTGGTGCACTTATTAAACATTTGTAGTCACACATAAGGGGATCATCATCATCATTCTGTCGGTCGCGATGCGACAAAGACTGCTTTCACTACTTGACTGCCGCTTTCCATTTAGCTCTCTGCTGTGAGAGTTGTGTCCATGAGTCGGTCTTAATTCTTGATGGTCATTTCATGAAAGCTGCCTGCAAAAGTGTTGAAGTGCTGCTGGCTTTTGCAAGTTACCAGCGGCACTCTCTTGGGGAGCAAATAGACGTTTCACACCGGCAAGAACATGTCAAGACAGGCGCAAAACTATTTGTCCCTGCAGATGTTGGGAGTTCCATACATAAACCGCCCTTGGTGCTGCCACAGTGACATGGTTTTATGTTTAGGGTTTGCTCCCCTAGCCTTCGGTTCTGTACCACAAGGCAGTGGTTTACAACTCTGCAGGGCAGGGGTGTTAAACTCCCTGAGGTATTGCTATATGTGCAATACCTGCATACTTCATACTTCATATAAGGAGATACTGAATCAATTAATAGAAGCTGTTACTGCAGAAGCCTATGCCGCTATGGTGATATAGTTTTGGCAAGCTTGCCAACATTAATTTAGCATGTTTCCATTTCAAAAGTCAGCGATTCAAAATAAAAGTTACTTCAAACTAAAGTAAGGTAGATTAAAACAATCAACCTAATATGTTTATCTCAGAAAATGAGAGAAACTCAAGGCCATCGGACTATGCAACTTAAACAATATATATACTTGTCGCTACCTAGATTGATGTTCATCATTACTCAGTGACTGGGATAGGGAAAGAGCAGTGGAATGAGGAAGACCAATTGTCTGTGATTGAAATTTCCCCATCATTACATTTGCATAGTTCGATGGTTTTGAGTTTCTCATTTTCTGAGATAAATATACCAGATGGAACGCCATAACCTACAATACTTTAATTTGAAGTAACTTTTATTTATTCATTTTATTTTGTTGGTACATTAGTTGTTTAAGCAAGGGAAATGTCAGTCGCAGATGACTGGTCTTCCTCATTCCACTGCTCCTTGCCCTATCCTAGTAATGCTGAGCGCCTGGCTAGGAAGTGACAAGTATCAAGTCATTGGTTTGACTCGACCAGGGTTCGATCCCACGACCCCACGATCTACCAACACAGGAGACGGACGTACATCAGTATTCCATTCAATATGATGACAAATGTTTAATGATAACTGCCCCAGTATCCAAGGTAGATATGTAGAATCAAACCTAGATAATATTTTTGGTTTTGAAAATTTGATATTTTAATCAGACTATGCAGCTTTAATCAACTAATGTCCCAACGATATAAAAGTAACAATAATACGCTATCAACATTACCGACTTGAGGTGTAAGCAGTGAAGACTAGGTAGGCCCTACCTGATATGAGCTGATAATTGGAAATAAATCCAAGAGAGCGATAATCGGGGAAGGGGAAGCGAAATGAAGGGTGTTGTTTACTGTGGCACTGATATTGGTAGGTAATACGAGCCAAAGGCCGTCTCACATGAGGTGATAATTCGACTTGATTAACCTAAATAGTGACTACATCAACATTGTTGGTTGGTGGGTTGTTGTAGTTTTACGTCCTGGCAACATCTAAGGTAATATCAGGACAGGTACTAACTTGTGACAGTGTGCACTCATGACAACTTTATAGTGCTGCCCAACTGCGACATCAGACCACCGGCACCCTAACACCATATCCCACTCAGTCACGTTATCCTAACACTGAGCCAGTACTGCCTTTTCCTATTAATGGTGTACACCAAGCTAGTTAGCGACAAGCATACTTTGTTTGTTGGTTGTTGTGTTACGTCCTAGCAACATCTAAGGTCATATCAGGACGGGTACCAACTTGTGCCAGTGCACACTCATGGCGACTTTATAGTGCTACCAACCAGTCCTTGCCCTATCCTAATAATGCCAAGCACCTGGCTAGGAAGCGACAAGTATACATTTTTAAGTCATTGGTTTGACTCAACCAGGGTTCGAACCCACGATCCCATGGTCAACCAAAACGGGAGACGGACACTCAAACTCATTTGGCCATCTGCTTTGCCACAAGTATACACTTGATAAGTCATTGGTTTGACTCGACCAGGAACCAAACTCCCCATTTCCCACATGTGAGGCCCGCGCTCTACAGACTGGGCAACCGTGTCCGCTGCAGGGGCACTTTTTAAGGGACACTAACATGACCGACACAACCTTAGATACTGACAATCATCAGTTGATGTCAGGGAACACGTATTTTTCTTTCTAGTGACAGATCCATGGCACAGTTTCCCATCACCATGGCATCGGTTGAAACATTTGAGAGAACGCTGGATAGACATTAGAGAGGGCACCCACAATTAGATGACTTCAGGGCACCATCGACCTCCGTATGTGTGCACACACACAACAACGTTCTTTTATTGCCATGAAGAGCTGACATTAGAGGTCCAATAGGGCCTAGATCAGCCGGAAAAGGATCTGTAAGTTAATTTCTAAGTTAGTGATCAAATAGGACGCTTCATTGTTTGTGGATCTTCTAACCGCTTTATTATTCCTGCAGAGGTAGTTAGCATCTAATTAATGATAAGGATCGCTAGAACTGGTAATGGTTAGATCCATTCAACCCTAATGATCCTCACCAGTAATTAGAGTAATGTATTGCAGTGAATGTGCATAGGGCATTTTTCAATCGAAGCAAACTGATAAAATACTTAGACACATGGGTACCTAATTATAGAGAATGTAGATAAAGAAGCAGTTCACAGTGATACAGCCAGGCATTTGGCATTACAGTATAACCCCATTAAACCAAGCTCTGTTAACCCAAACGATTGGTTAATCCAAACTTTATTCGGCAGCCGGGCAAAATACTACCATTTATCATATAAAAAAGTTGGTTAAACCAAAGTTGGTTAATCCAAATTATTGATTAATTAAGTGAAACGACACCGACAAAATTGTCAGACCCCTGGCCACTTCCAGTATGGTTAAACCAAACTTTCATGTGGTTATAAGGTCATCTGAGACCCCAACAACTTTTTTATATGATAAATGGTAGTATTTTGCCGGGCTGCCGAAAAAGGTTTTAATTAACCAATCATTTGGTTTAACTGAGCTTGGTTTTAACGGGGCTATACTGTATAATCATAAAAAAACAATAATCAAACTGTCCACATACATTGTATATTACATTCATAATACACCCATGGGTTGACCAAAGCCAAGTCAAAGTCAAAGCCAAAGCTTGGTTAAACCAATGATAGGTTAATCAAAAGAACTGTCTAGGGTCCCTTCAAGTTTGGTTTAACGGGATTATACTGTAATAGGACTGGCCAAGAACTGATTACCTCAGTAGCAGGATAATGTGACTGGGTGGGATATCAGGTCATGGTGTTGGTGGTCTGGTCTCTCAGTGTGGCAACACTGTAAAGATATGAATGCACCAAAAATAACTTGTTGAAGGTTTAATTCTAATGTTTATCTGAATTTCTGGATTTGCATTTAAGGAGATTTGTCTGTAGATTCTGAGAATCCGGAACCAGTCATCATTTACCCAATAACTCCAGAAAAAGGAATTGACAGGGCATTTTGCTAAACAGTATTCCATCCCATCTCCACCATTATACCCGACCTCAATTCCCCGTTATTATCCCATACCAGGTCTCGCGAGGTCTAAGGAATCATGTATTATGCAAAGTGTGCTATGCACTTAAATATAATGTATCTCTATGCACCTCGTTGTCGACCGGGTGAGGTGGCCAAATCAGTAGAACGCAGGCCTCTTGTGGGGGATATCTGGATTTTGGTTCCCAATCGAGTCCAACCAATGACTTCCAAAATTGATACCTGTCGCTTCCTAGTTTGGCGCTTGGCAGTAACAGGACATGGCAATGAATGGTTAGTATCAGGATAATGTGACTGTGTGGGCTATCAGCTCATGGTGCTGGTGGCCTGGTCTACCAGTGGAGCAGCACTATATAAAGTTGCCATAAGTGTGCACTGTCACAAGTCGGTACCCATCCTGATATGACCTTAGATGTTGCAAGGATGTAAAACTCCAACAACCAACCAAGGACTCTGTGTAATTATAAAATCTCTAGCCGCTGCAGGAATAATAAAATCGATTATATTTACAAGCAATTATTTCCCATACCATACATGCATGAATGTCATATACACTAGCTTCTATGTATCCTTGCGATACCTCTGCCAGCTATAGACTATATAGCCACTGTACAATCTATTAAATACATCATCTTTGCAAACAATTATATTCCATAGCATATATGTATGTATGGATGTCATACTGGATTCTAATGTCTGCTTCATCTTCATCCTATTTTCTAACTTAATATCAAAAAGCAATGCTTAGGACCGAACCCATGCTAAATGCTTGGAGGATTTTTAAAATTTGTTTATTTATCAACACAAGTATATTATTAACCAATCGCTGTCATCCACGCTGTTTGCTGCGTAGCAAAGTTCGACAAGATATTTCCATTTCCATTTGATGGATTTTGATTACAATTCAACAGGAGTATACAAATGGCGGCCCCCATATATGGCTATTTCCATTTCCCTTTGCTGGATTTTAGTGATTTCATTTTCCATCTCTTTGAGTATGAGTATTGTTTATGTATATGTACATGTGTTCGTCCTTAGGTTGCTGTGTTAGTGGTCATTAGGTTTTGATTTTAAGTTTAAAGTTTACCTTTTGTATATATCATACCTAGCATCTATACCATCATACCTAGCATATATGCCCTCTAAAACTGTGCTTGAATTATCAGTGTATTTTTCTATTTATTTATTTATCTTGTTTTATGATTCATTTTATTTGTTGTTGTCATAAGTCTAGTAGTGCATTTAGCTCTCTTTTGATTAATGTTTTATATGTTTCTGTTGTCCCTGTATTTCTTTCTTCTACTCCCAGTGCATTCCATTCCATTGCCTTCATGTACTCGGTACTCCTCTCATATGATCTGCTTTTGGCTCTTTTTCTTATCAGTCTGGGGCAATCACTATCTCTTGTTGCCTTTTTTGTTACATGCACCCTCCCAGGCTTCCTTGTATCCCCGAATGCTGCTATTTTGAGATGTGCTTTTCTTCTGTCATTTAGTGTGTTGACTTTTGCTTTCCTATGGAGATCATCAGTCTGGTGTCTATAGCCCCGTTCACACTGGCGAGTTAAAACGCTTCATCTAAATCGCCTTGCCTAGTTCGCTTCACATTCGCCGTGTGGACGCTACGCTGAAGCGATTTAGGGCTGAATCGATTCAGTTAGATCGGTTCATCTATACCACCTCCCGCGGTAGTATAGATGAAGCGATTTAGCTTAAATCAGCCCAACTAGCTTGTGTGGACAGTAGCGGTTTACTTGAAGTGGTTTAAGCATGTCACACTATATAATATATTTTGGTCTATAAACCGGCTAGAGGTGCACATATATTTTGTTCATCATTTATTTTTAGGGTTTCACTGCCCAGCAGAAGTTTTGACCGTTCCAAAACAATACGATTCAGTTAATACATATCTAGGTCGAACCCACACTCTCTCGTGGTGACGTCGACGAACCAAAACTGGCGCTGGTTAGTATGGACTTGCTCATGCGCAGATATCAAATTCCGGCTAAAAGTACTGCATGCGTGGACACAACACTAATTCGCTTCATCTATTTCACTTCATCTAAATCGGCATAAAATTGTGCTGTGCTCTATTTTGTAGTCTTTGAGGTTTATCCAACATATTTGTGTTACCCCTCCCCCCCCCCCATATATATTATATCACCATAGTTAACGAACCTCCCAGCACAAAAAGTAAACGTTGGCTATTGGGTTAATATATTATAGAGCACATATATATACTGAACTGAACTATATTCCACACCACTACGTGAGTAACAGGGGCCAAAAGCAGGAGACAGTGTTAGCGGGGTTTGGTGTTAGAGCCTGTTACCATTTAGCTATCACCGAAGTCGGGACCTGTTTCAAGTCGTATGCAGGAGTGCGTAACACTTTCATTATAGCTAAATGTGAAGTTATTTATAGATTTGGGAAATCCCTCTGCGTCTGTACCCATATATTAGGCTCAAATCTATTGAATGCGATCATATTTAACAGAATTACATACGCAATAAGTGAAATTTGATCAATTTAACCCTAAATTCGAAGCGTTATTAAGGCTACCGCCACATTGGCGGCGATATTAATACTTATATTTTCGAATCGACGAACGTAAAGTAAACAAATCGCCGCAGTCGCCGCATCGACGTCGCTTTCCCTACTGGCGGCGGTGGCGGTTTGTTCACTGTACGTTCGTCGATTCGAAAATATAAGTATTACTATCGCCGCCAATGCGGCGGTAGCCTTAATATCGCTTCGAATTTAGGGTTGAATTGATCAAATTTCACTTATTGCGTAGGTAATTCTGTTAAATATGACAGCATTGAATAGATTTGGGCATAATGAACTTGCTAAACCTCCTATCTATCAGGGGTAAGGTAACACCGGTTAAGGCTTTGGTGTTAGGCCTATCACCGCCTCGTGCATACCATCTTTCGCCGCTAACCGGAAAATTCCTGCCAAACACCGTTTTGGCTTGCTAACACCGAATACCACCGACTCCTGCATACGGCCCGAGGTCTGATAACAATCCAATGTGAAAACCACTCACTACCGGACGCCTGCATAGGGCCACTCAGTACGAGGGGACAACAGTTGGCGTGACACTGCCCATAACAGCATGCCCGTGACGTCACGCAGTGCGGGACACCATCAATTACACGGTCCGTCAGTGCCAGGGAGTCTGCTTAACAACAATTCATCGACACCATTCTATATTGTTTGTTTGCGTTTTAAGCCCTAGCAACATCAATGGTTACATCAGGATGGGTATCGACTTGTGACGGTGCATATTCATCATCGACTTGTGACGCTGCATACTCATGGCGACTTAATAGTGCTGCCCCAATGGGAGACCAGGACAGCGGCACCATGAGCCAATATCCCACTCGTTTCTCGGCACTTTATATTGACACCGATCTAATCAGTCCTTGCCCTATCCTATTAATGCCAAGCATCGGGTTAGGTAGCGACAAGTATCAATTTAGTAAGTCATTGGTTTGACTCGGCCAGGATTCAAACTCATGACCTTCCACATCAAAAACTTGCGCTCTAACGATTTCGCCTGCTCGTCCGGTTCAACATTATATCTACACCACACAATATACGCATCTTGCCGCGAAATATGACATCATTTTGACCACAAACTTTGCATTACTATATTTCTGGGAATGACGTTGTCGACGTTGAATCTTCAAAAGTGGCGTATATTTTGTAACACGATCCCAATCTCATGTCTTCATTATGCCCCATAGGGTCTGCTTCACCGACGACCCATCTACCTAAGGCGCTAACTCCAAAGATGCGGTGAAATTATACCAAGAAACTTACATTTCACACATTCAGCCATGTTGGATGTATTATTTGTTTTCTACAAATATACGGTAATACCGTAGGGCATTTTCCTTTGAATGCTATCATTGATTTATAATGGAGCCATTGCAAAATCTCTACAAATATGAAATAATCCGTCATTGATGGCTAAATTCCACAAGTAATAATAAACCTAATGCCATTGCCACTCGGTGGCCTAGTTGGTAGAGTGCAGGCTTTCCGTGTGGAAGGTTGGGAGTTTGAATCCCAGCCGAGTCAAACCAACGACTTACCGAATTTATACTTGTCGCTTCCTAGCTTGGTCCTCGGCATTACTAGGATAGGGCAAGGACTGGTTACCTCAGTATCAGGATACTTTGAGTGAGTCGGGTGTCGGGTCGTGATGACAGTGGGCTGGTCTACCAGTGGAGCAGCACTATAAAGTCACTATGAATGTGAGCTGTCTCAACTCGGTTTGTTTCTTCATATGACCATAGATTTTGCTGTGCGTGGACAAACCTCAATAAACAAAGTTGCTATTATTAGATTATACACCCTACACCCTACCAAAGACCATATAATACTAAGACGGCTCACTCAGCCTGTACTGTGTAATCAAAATGATCAAACCCACCACTTGGAGCGCTGCTGTTCTCTTGGTTAAACAGGTGCTATATTATATGTATAAATGTATATGAATGTGAAAGATATGTGATGATGGCGATGCTGATGATGATGCTGATGATGATGTGTTTGTTCATAGCAATTTCATATTGATGTGTATTCATACTTAACTATCTCATGTATAATAGAATTGTATGTGTTTACATGTGAAACACCAACCAGCAGCCGGGCTGATCAAACCCACCACAAGGTGGCACTGCAAAATGTACATTACCATGGGAGAGATAGGGAGTGATCCGTCTTAGTATTATAGGGTATTTGACCCTACCACATCTAAACCTTCCCTACGTCAATAGTGAGATGCCAACATTTCGTGCACACCCAGCCATTTCTGAAATCCCTGTCTATGCTTGGGTTTGTTTATTTGTTGTTTTTATGTCCCAGCAACATCTCTGGTCACATCAGGATGGGTACCCACTTGTGACAGTGCGCACTCATGGCAACTTTATAGTGGTGTCCCACTGGGAGACCAGACCATCAGCACCATTACCTGATATCCCACACTCAGTTTACATTATCCTGACACTGAGCCAACCAGTCCTTGCCGTATCCTAATAATGCCAAACACCAAGCTAGGAAGCAACAAGTATACATTTTAAAGTTATTGGTTTGACTCGACCAGCATTCGAGTCCCACGATCTACCAAACGCGGAGACAGACGCTCAACTCATTTGGTCACCCAAGCTGGTATGGTAGAGTGCCAGATTAGAATGGGGGGCAATGGTACGTGGTACTAGCAACAGCAAAGGGATGACTCAAGTACACCACAGATGAGCCAATGTGTGAAACCGAGTCAAACCATCATCATCATCATCATCATCATGCTGTCGGTCGCGATGCAACAAAGACTGCTTTCATTACTTGACTGCCGCTCTCCATTTAGCTCTCTACTGTGAGAGTTGCGTCCATGAGTCGGTCTTAATGTCTCTCAGCTTCAGGTTTCTCTTGATGGTATCCCTGAACCGGAGACGGGGGCGCCCTCTCTTTCTGTAGCCAGAAGACAGTTGAGAATAGAGGATCTGCTTTGGTGGCCTGTCTGATGACATCCTCATGAGGTGTCCAGTCCACCGGAGATTCTTTTTGATCAGAAGATCTTCCATAGAGGGCAGCCCCATCCATTTGAGTATTACATTTCATGAAAGCTGCCTGCAAAAGTGTTGAAGTGCTGCTGGCTTTTGCAAGTTACCAGCGGCACTCTCTCGGGGAGCAAATATAGGTTTCACACCGGCAAGAACATGTCAAGACAGGCGCAAAACTATTTGTCCCTGCAGTGGCTGGTCGGGAGATGTTGGGAGTTCCATACATCAACCACCCTTAATGCTGCCACAGTGACATGGTTTTCTGTTTAGGGTTTGCTCCCTTAGCCTTCGGTTCTGTCAAGGACCTGTACCACAAGGCAGTGGTTTACAACTCTGCAAGGCAGGGGCGTCAACCTCCCTGAGGTATTGCTATACCTGCAATACCTGCATACCACCAATGAATTAAATATTCATACTTTTCACTATTGATCCTAGTACTTGCCATTATCCGGATAATGCGAGGAACGGTAAAATGAGGAAGACCAATAGACCCCGCCAGTTAAGCTAACAAATACCCTACTACAGTGGTTCCAGATTCTGCTGATAGATGGCATTAGCTTAACTGGCGTTATCTATTCATCTAGCTATTTAAAGATGTAGTTTTAGAAGAAACAATGTTTTAAAGAGAATGGTGGATATCTGTCAATGTCTGAGTTCAATTGAAATGACAATGATGCTATGATATATAAAAATATCACTTTATATGCTGTGTAGACACTGATGGCATCATCAATCGAACACATGAGACTACAGTTAAGCTGAAAAGTACCTGAATAGAGTTGTAAAGTCGTTGTAGTTGTGTAGGCAGGCTAGTAGGAAATCAATACAGGCAAGTATAAGAAAGGCAGAGAATAGAGTGAAAGTAAATTAAGTGAGAGCTTGTACTCTCAGGTTTATTATTATGTAGTTGTTTCTGGACCTGACATGGCATACCACCTGACCATGCTCTCCATTGGACAACAAGCATTTCTAGGTCCACCAATCAACAGTAAGCATTTCTGAGTGACCCACCACCACCATGCCTTCTGGCTGCTTTGACCTCACCTGCATTGTTGTGTATGTGTGTGTTGTGATCCATGACTAACAGTTGGGAGGGAGGGGGCTGTGAGTAGAGCTCTTGAGCTCCTTCCACACTAACATTATTGCCCCTCTCACACTATCTATACAATACAAAATGACTATTTAATACAAGTAAAGTTTCAGCAGCACTACATAATTACATTCATGCACCTGGCCCGATACATCATTTACCTTTATATACCATTTGTAATCCCTTATAGACCAGTTCACATTCCCACCAATGTGTTTTGTTGGAATATTTTACAGAGTGGTTCCAGATTCAGCCAATAAGTGTTACCAGCTTAACTAGAGGGGTCTATTGTCTGCAATTGAAACATACCATGATGTAATCGATGGTGGGAGCTAAATCAAATGTATATCAATCTTGGAGTGAAACTATCCATCTGCATGCACCGGAGCGGGACGTAGCTCAGGTGGTAGAGTGTCCACCGGTGAAGGTGTCATCCGATTAATCCTGCTCAGTGGACGCATTTGCAGTTTGGGGTATTTTCCGTTCCAACCAGTGGTCCACAACTGGTTCATCAAATGCTGTGGTATGTAATGTCCTGTCTGGGGGAAAATGCATATAAAAGACCCCTTGCTGCTTATCGGAAAGAGTAGCCTATGTGTTGGGAGGGGGTTTCCTCCAAAGAAATATGTCAGAATGAGATTATGTTTGACATCGAATAGCCGATGATAACAAATCCATGTGCTCTAGAGGTGTCGTTAAATAAAAGAAACCTTCCGGGTTGTTTTCTGTATGGACCTTGTCAGTGCTATCTAGCCGAGAGTGCGGGGCAGCTTGAGAATTGTGCCTGCCTGTGTAGTTAGACAGTCATGATGGCTTCTACTCCTACTCGTGGAAGGAAAAGTAGGGCGTGTGATGAGAATGACAATGTCTTGGTCGCCTCTACCAACCTTCTCACCGATCAAATCACAAAAGAAAATAAGATCCGGATAAAACAAATTATAATTAATCTCTTGTGAAATATGGATCGAAGACAATTGGTTCGAGTGACTATCAGAAGTGGAGCGTGCTGTGACTGTGACAGTGAGATTTCATGTCAGGGTTCTGTCAACGCTGGGATTTGTTTGCGGATATAGTTAAGATAGTTGGTGGCTTCCGGTATAATAGGTCGTGGGATTGAACCTCGATAGAGTTAAAGCAACGATTTGAGGGGATCAGAGGGGAGGGAAGAGGCGAGGAGATTGGATGGGAGCAGAGGGGTGGGGAGGGGAGGGTTGGGGAGGGGGGAGAGAAAAGGATGGGAGGGGAGGGGAGACAGAGTATAGGGGGAAGGAAGGGGAGCGTGAGGGGAGAGGAGGGGAGGGGAGGTAGGAGGGGAGGGGAGGTAGGAGGGTGTGCAGGGCTGGCTACAATGAGACACAAGTTGACATTTGTTATTAGATAGGATGTCTGTATAATGTGGCTGAGTGGGATGTCGGTGCCATGGTGACAGTGGTATGGTAACCCAGGGGAGCAGGACTATAAAACCACCTTGAATGTTAAGTGCAACATTGAAACTTCTTGCTAGCTAGCCTGCCTGTTCATATTATTCGCGTAGGGCAAGGACTGTTTTGCTCAGTATTCGTATAATGTGACTGACTCGGATATATGGGATATGGTGCTAGTTGTGTGGTATCCCAGTGAGGCAGGACTATACAACCACCATGAGAGTGAGTTGTCACTAGTCGGTGTAGTGTTCTCAAAAGATCTTAGATGTTGCTACCATGTTCGTTGGTTCAATATTAGTACAATATAACCGAATGGGACATCAGGGTCATGGTGCCGATGCGTGGTATGGCATTGATGCAGTTCTATAAAGTCACCATTAATGTGTAGTGCAACAACTCGGTGGCGTGGCATGCAATGGTCTTCGATGTTGCCATGATGTTACATAAATGTATATACAATTGTCAGGTATCAACCCATACAGGATCCTAAGTGTGGTATCCCAGTGAGGCAGGACTATAAAGCCACCATGTGGTAAATATGTTTATTCTGCTGAATAAGTCTTTTGTCAGTGCCGAAGGACTGTTCTTCCAGCCATTTTTCAATTCAGGGGTATTTACACAAAAAGGTATATAGAATAAGGTGTACAATACCTGTTGAATACACAATTTGCACCATGTAACACAATGACATTCTGAAACCCAAAAGTTTCATAACAATATCGTACAGCAGTGTCATATAACTAGATCAATATTAGTCAGATCGATGTGAGTATTTACATAGTAGTTAGAATGTAAGCAGAAGTTATCTTCTGTATTCAGGTGGTTAATTTGTAGTAAGTTTTAATGTTCAGTTGCAGTTAGGCAAGCGGTATATAAATGTTGGTTTGTTAGGAAAATTCTAGTGTAACTCTAATGTAGTTAGTTATGTGAGTTTATGAATTATGTTGTTGGATGTGTATTACCACATGTCGGTGGACTGGCATCAAGTAGTCTTACTCTTAGACGTTGATATGATGTCAAACCCAAATAAATACACGACTGTCAGCTATCAACTCATTCACGATCCTAGGTTGGGGAGTTCGTAGGTAGACAAGGCTAGAATTGAATATTTAGTAAAACCGCTGGTTCTCGGCAGAACGCCTGGGAAGGTGGGCGATACAATGGATAGTAGGAGGGAGAGGGGGGGGGGGGGGGCGAGGGCGGGGAGAATGTGGGAGGGGGGCTGGAGGACTGGAGGATGGAGGGATGGAGGAGTGGGAGGGAGGGTGGAGAGGAAGTGCATGGGGGAGGGGAGGGAGGCTGAGAGGAGTGGAGGGAGAGTGAGAGGAGAGGATGGGAGGGAGAGTGAGAGGAGAGGAGGGGAAGGACGGTGGGATGAGAGGAGGGGAGGGGGACGGAGGGGAGGGAGGGGTAGCAGGAGGGAGCTGGGGGAGGACTGGAGGACTGGGGACTAGAGGAGTGGGAGGTAGAGTGGGGAGGAGGGGAGGGGGAGGGAGGAGGGATAGTTAGAGGAGGGTGAGAGGAAGGGAGGGAAGGGAGAGGGAGGGGGCAGGAGGGAGGGGGGCCTGGAGGATTGGAGAATAGAGGAGTGGGAGGGGGGTGGGGAGGAGGGGAGAGGGGTGGTGTAGGGGAGCAAGAGGAAGAGGGAGGAGTGGGAGGGTGGAGAGGAGGGGACGGGCAGGGGAATGGGGGAGGGGAGCAGGATGAAGAGGATGAAGAGTGGGGAGGAGGGAAGAGAAAGGTGAAGGGAGGAGAAGTATGAGGGGGAGGAGAGGGAGAGAAGGGGCAAGGATGAATATGCATATTGGCAGGAGGTGGAAGAGGAGGGGGAATGGGAGGCATGGGGGAGGAGGAGGGGGAGGTTAGCGGAAACGGGGTATGGAGGGTGGGGGAGATGGGAGAAGTGTAAGGGGAGACTGGGGAGAAGGGAGAGCAGGTGGAGGAGAAGGAGCTGCATGGAGAGGGAGGAGGTGATGGGGAAAGCTAGGTGTAGGGAGGTGATGGAGAGAGACTAAGACAGAAGTGGGTGGAGGGGGATGAGCGGACGGGGAGGCGGATATGAACGGGAGGAGGATTGAGAGAGGAGAAGGAGGGGCGGAGGAGCGCGGGTTGGAGGGGAGGGAAAGTGGGAGGTACAGGGAGGAAAGGGGAGAGGGATGAGTATGGAGGGGATGGGGAAGCGGGGAGGAAGGAGGAGGTGGAGGGGGGACGAATGGGGAGGGGAGGTTGAGCACGGATGGGGCGGGAGGTTGTTGGGGGCGGGGGAGGGAGAGGAGGGAGAGGAGGGAGAGGAGGGAGAGGAGGGAGGGGGATGTATAGGAGGTAGCGGGAGGGGTTCTATGGCCCTGTGATGGGTTTGTAGAAATAGGGACAGGCTGTCAGGGCGTGAGATTGGATTGGTTGACGAGGTGGCTTCCTGGACTCATAGACTTGGTGCTTACTGGAATGGCTGCGTAAGGAAGAGGTCAAGACTGCCTCATAGTACATGGTAATGGCGGCCTTGACAGCTATTTGTTGTTGGTATATATGCGGCCATATGTTACATTCATTCACCTTTATAATAGAGTCTACATTCAATAAGTGTTTGATACAAATACAAAAAGAAGAAAAAGGAGGGACAGTGCTGTTACCCAACAGCATTGAGAGATAACAGGGTGTACATTCTATATTATCATTGTATATGGGTAGGGCAACTTTGTTCTACTTAGTATACACCTATGCCTATGTGTGCAATATATTGGACACATAGGCATAGTTGTAGACGGGCTGGCCGAATGAATGAGTTAGAGCGTCCATCTCCCCTGTTGGTATATCGTCGGGTCGTGGGTTCGAACCCTGGTCGAGTCAAACCGATTACTTACAAATTTATGCTTGTCGCTTCCTAGCCTGGGGCTCGGCATTATTAGGATAGGACAAGGACTGGTGGGCTCAGTGTCAGGATAATGTGACTGAGTGGGATATCAGGTGATGGTGCTGGCAGCCTGCTCTTCCGGTGATACAGCACTATAAAGTCACCATGAGTGCGGACTGTCACAATTTGGTACCCGTCCTGATATGACCTTCGATGTTGCTAGGACGTAAAACAACAAAACAAACCAATATATTGCAGCTGTATAATGCGAAAACGGCTGCAGATACCAAACTTGTACACATGTTTCTACATCTGCCCCGTCTAACCTCTGAAACTAACTGTCAACAACCCGTTGCGCGTCTGCTTCCATCGGTGCCGCCATCAATCAAAAAGTACCTGTGTACAAATGGGTTGTCTTTCATCATGTATCACATATTTATTCATCAGTTTATTCCTCACTGAAATAATCAGTGTAAATACCTGGTTGGTTGATTGTTGAAGTTTTAGTGTAAATACCTGGTTGGTTGAAGTTTTAGTGTAAATACATGGTTGGTTGGTTGTTGGAGTTTTACATCCTGGCAACATCTACGGTCATATCAGGATGGGTACCAAGTTGTGACAGTGCGCAGTGATTTCAACTTTATAGTGCTGCCCCACTGGGAGAACAAGCCACCAGCACCATGCCCTGATATCCCATTCAGTCACATTATCATGATACTGAGCCAACCAGTCCTTGCCCTATCCTAGTAATGACGAGTGCCTGGCTAGGATGCGACAAGTATCAATATTTAAGTCATTGGTGAGACTCGACCAGGCTTCTAAGCAGTGGGTTCCAACCCCTCAATCTACCAACATGGTGTAAATACCTAACAATGTCTACGCATGGAAGACCATAGATAAAGGATTCACCCGGTACTCGCAGCACACAGGTGAAGACCAACCTTATATAAAAAATGGTAACAAAATTGGGCTAATGAACTGTGTCTTTCTGAGAGCCTAATTTCACAATCTAAGAAGCAACATTTATTCTTTGTATATGTCTTCATATTTCCCCGCTACCTTTGAGTTGAAAAATATAATAAAATATCTAGTTTAATAAGATTTAAAAGTGAAATCGATGGCGTTCTAGTGCCACCATCTTGTCTTTTTGCATTCTTGCCCATTTCACCAACTCTGTGCCTATATATGTAGCCATTTGATCCTGGAACCACAGTTTCTAGTTCCTGTCCCATACTAAAGCTATTTTCGCCCATATTTACACTACGTTGTCGTTCACCCGTGTACTTCAAGGGTGAATCTTTGATCTAGGAAGACCGGTGCCTCGGCGCTGTGAAATTAATGTATTATTCTGGAGAATAAAAGTATTTACCAAATATAAAGGCAATCTGGAAGCAATTTGTCCATAAGAGACCAACACCGCCTCATATTTCACGATAATCCGAGCTCAAACCTGCCATTAAGCAGAGGAATGCCAAGTTCGGCCCATAATAAATGTCAATCTACAAGTGATTCAAGTTCGGCCCATCATTATTTGAATCATGTGTTCAATATAATAGCTGGTTTTGTGGTAAAGAAGTCGACGCCGCCTCATATTACATGGTTATGGGAGCGCAAACCTGCACTTAACCAGGGACATGCCAAGTTCGGCACATAATGCACGTCAATCTGGGATTGAATCCTATGCCCAATAGAATGGCTGTTTGGAGAAGAAGTCAATGCCGCCTCATATTACACGGTAACCAGGTACTAAACGTGTGCTTTCTAGAATGAATGCGTGAGGAAGAAGTCAAGTTTGGCTCATATTACATGTTATTCGGAAGCGGACACATGTTTAATGTAATTAGCGAATGAGTAAGATGTCATGGCAACCTAAGATTACAGGGTATTTGGGAGTTGAATGCCATGCCTGGTAGAATAGGTCTAGGGATATAGTCGAAGACCGTCTGAAATTAGTCGTTAATATGGGATTCAAACCTGTAGAATTGATGTGTGAAGAAGAGGATAACTCTGGTTCATATTAGAATTTCAAGTTGAAGACCATGCTTTCTAAAATGGTTGTGTGGGGAACAGATCAAGGCAGGCTCATATTACATGGTAATCTGTATTCATTAGCATGTTTGCTGGGCAGAAACAAAGATTGGCTCATTGTAAGCTTTCCTTAGTTATGGCATTTAAAGCTGCATAGTCCGATGAAAATATCAAATTTTCACAACCAAAACAATTATCTAGATTTTATTTTACATATATAGATTAGACACTGATGCACGTATTAAACATTTGTCGCCACATAAACGAAAATACTGAGCAATTTAATAGGATATGTTGCTGCAGAAGCCTTTGGTGTAAGAGTTTATGCAGGCTTGCCAACATTAATTATGCATGTTTGTACCTCAAATGTCTCAAAACTTAACCATTGAAAATACAAGTTACTTCAAACGAAAATAAGGTAGATTATAATGATCAACCTAATGTATTTATCTCAGATAATGACAGCAACTCAAAACCATCGGATATGCAACTTTAAGCAAACCGCAATTGTCCAAGTGGTTTTACCAATAATACATGCATATAGCAATTCCATAACCCACAACAATCATATTATCCAAATGTTTGTTCATCCATAACCTGCTATTTATTTTTGGAGCTAACCATTAATAGTGTAGTGGTCTGCACTGACCTCTCAGGCAAGTAACCACATAGACAAGTAGGCGTGGGGAGTGTATTGATATCATGGAGCCTAGGTGGTGTAATGGTTAGCACACTGGCCCGGAGTGCAAAGAGATGTGGGTTCGAGTCCCGCTCTAGGCGCAGTATTTCCCATTTTCATCACCCCCACGACACTGGTTGCCGTGATCAGGATCCTATACAAGCTACGCGCTGTATAGTTGTTGAACCTACCCTGTGTATGTATGTGTTAGTGCATTGCCTGTATGTATGTAATTGTAAGCATTACAAGACTTACAATTCCAGGGGGACGAGTGTAGTGGTCTGCACTGACCTCTCAGGCAAGTAACCACATAGACAGGTAGGCATGGGGAGTGTATTGATATCAGGGAGCCTAGGTGGTGTAATGGTTAGCACACTGGCCCGGAATGCAAAGAGATGTGGGTTCGAGTCCCGCTCTAGGCACAGTATTTCCCATTTTCATCACCCCCACGACAATATTCTTTTAAAGTCAAAGTGAGGGCATCTACTGACTTACATCTTGTTTCTTTGTGTGTTATATCCCGATGCATCAACTGTAGCCGAAAATAGTTAAACAATGCATGCTGGAACCAGGTCCTCCACATCTTCTTTACTGTTGATTCCTATCGAAGCAGTTTTTGCTCGAATTTAGACATTAAAAAAAAAGAGTTTTTGTATTGATACAGTATTTATTCTGCCCATAGCATGTAAGCTCCCGCGAGGGTGCTTGTTTTCAATGCTCGACAGCTGTGAGGATTGTTATGGTGTATTCCCGGGTTCCGGTTCCGGGGTGGTATCCCAGACATTCACCAGCATTTATTTAAGTATTTAGTATCTATGTTAGGTTGTTTTTTGTTTTTTTTGGGGGTATAACTTCCTATCATATAAGTAATATCTTAGCCTAGTATGTACATCTAGTGAGATGGTAATAGGCTTGTCGATGAGGACATGTTCCCAGCATGTGTTTATTTGTTTTGTTTGCAGCTTTCCTTTCACTTGTGCCCTATACCTAGTTAGTGTCTAGGTGTGCCAAAACACATCCATACTCTTTGAGACTGTGACCAGGTGTGTTGGCTGCGGTGTGAAATTGTTAACCATAGTTCTAATGGCATTGTCCCTGACTTTTGGTTTCACCACCTTCCTTTCACCTGTGCCCTGTCCCTAGTTGGTACCCAGGTGTGCCAAAACACACAGTACCCTTCGGGACTGTGACCTGGTGGTGGGTTGTGGTTTTTTCTCATGCGATAGTGTATTGGAGGTTGGGTTCGGTGAGCGTGGGTGGTCTGTCCGTACCTTTCGTGATTTGTGCCAGAACACATACCAAGGTGGACTCTGGCCTCATTTCTTCCAACCCTCCCAGTACTCGAGATGGTTCTGTATTTATAGGTTTGATGTGCATCCTCTTCGGTGGCCTGTCCTTGGCATGTGTGCTCTTTCACAGTTTGCCTTGAATGTGCCCAGTCAGGTGGTATTTGGTGCCCACATGATGGTGTATGGTTTTTATTTGTTCTTTTTTAGCAACATTTTATAGAGCTCCAGTTTCTTAATAGCGCTGAATGGAGGTGTTTCTTTGGTCCAGGCTTGCCCTGCCATTACTGACGCTCTCTCTCATGTATTTTATTAGTGCTTATTGTTTCTTTTAGCACTGGTGTGCCTGTATGTCTGGTGTTTCTACCAGCAGTCACTGTGAGACCATGTTGTGTGGTGTAGTGGTGTGCAAGTACCTTGAGGTGTAGTTCTCTTCTATTTGTTAGTAGTTTTGTGTTGCATTTAATGTGGAGTTCCATCATTGGGAATCTTTTGTGGACCTGTAGGCATACCTTTAGTGCTCTGTTCTGTAATTTATTGAGCAGATTTGCATTCTCTCCCATGTAGATGACTTCACTTTAGTCAAAGTAGGGTAGGATCATACCTTTGTATAGCTTTATTGCCATGCTTTCTGTCATGTAGCATCTTAGTTTTGCTAGTAGCCATATTTTATAATTAGCGTTCTTTATTGTATTTGTTATGCAGGTGTCATAATTTAGCTACCTGTCTAGATCCACTCCTAGATAGCGATAGCTGTCCAGTGACTCGAGTTGACCTTCCCCTAGTTAGCAGTTTAACTCGAGGTTTTTGGTGTGCCTGGTACCGAACAGTACTGTTTTTGATTTATTTGTATTTATTGTTATTTTGTCTAGTTGGCACCATTCATTTAACTTCAATAGTGTTTTATTTAGGGTTGTTTCTAGTTCCTCAGGTGATTTGCTAGCCGTGTAGACCACTGGGTCACAAGCGTATAACAGCAGGTGTTCTGTTTCGCCATCACATAGTTGTCATTCACTGCTATCGGTGGTAGAGATGAATATTTAGCCCATGGGACCTATATCTGCAAATTGAAGTAATCTCTGAATTCATAGATAATTTGATAGATCATGTTGTATGTATAATTGAAAGGGGTAGAGGGGTGGTTGGGGCGGGGTAATGAAACAAATAATACCAGACACCACGCAAGGTAGCGGCAAGCACCAGTTATCTGACCAGACGGAATGACTGAAAGAGTTGAGCATCAGTCATCCACTTTGCTAGATCGAGAGGTTCAAAGCCTGGTCAAGTCAAACCAATGCCGTACAATTTATACTTGTTGCATCCTGGCCAGGCGCTCGGCATTATTAGGATGGGGCAAGGAGTGGTTGGCTCAGTATCAGGAAAATTTTACTGAGTGGGTTATCAGGCCATGGTGCTGCTGGCCTAAAAAGTTGCCATGAGTGTGCACTGTCACAAGTTGGTCCCCTTCCTGATATGGCCATAGGATGTTGCCAGGACGTAAAACTCCAACAACCAATGAACCAGATATGTGGCGATCATTGGTTTTAATCAGTAGTTGATGGATCGGACCAGCTTCCTCCCAACAGGAAGCAGCTGCTGTTTGGGAGGAAGCTGCTGCTGCATTAGTAGCACTTCCGGTTGATTGCAAACTTGAAGTGAATATCAGAGCAGATGGTGCTTTGTGAATTTGCGAGAAGGGTAAAGCCCCAGTCAGACCTCACCGGATTGAGGAACCGGATAGAAAACAGACACTGTCCGGTGAAATATGACAATGTACAGTTTATATATGGCTGGCATTGTCCGTTATCTATCCGATGGTGTCCGGCGTTGTCCGGTACAAGTTTTGTGCATGTTCAAAACTTGGACACCACCAGACTGAGGTGTACGGTTGGTGTCCGTTTTAAGTCTGTTTTGTCCGTTTTGTCTGTTTCATATCCGTTACTCATCCGTTAGGTGTCCGGTTTGTATCCTGAAGAGTCTGTTGAGGGTGCTGCGGGAATTCGGTCCGTCGGTTTTTGGGGTGTCCGTGAACAGTCCAGTAGGTGTTCGGTAGGTGTCTGGTTGGTGTCTGGTTGGTGACTGTTTGGTGTCCAGTCCATCCGTTTGACATTCGGTTGCCGTCCGGTTCTCGCCTGGTTCTCGTCCTTTGGCTATTCATTAATGTACGTTTCTTGTCCGTTTAGCATCCGTTTCGTCCGGCGGCCGTTGCAACAGTTTGATACCGAAAACACCAGGACTAGACAATTCTTTGTCCAGTGGTGTCCGGTACTCGGTCTGGTAAGGTCTGATTGGGCCTTAAACAATGACATAAGGAGGAGACCCAACCAGCTCTTACATGGCTACTGGGTCGAGTGAACAAGCTTGTCATTGTGAGCATACATTCGAAAATTAATTCATCCATTCATTACACTACTGATGTGGTCTGATTTAAACATAGGCGGAAGAATAGTTTGTTTGTTGTTGTTGCGGACGATTAGTAAATATCATCCATACTTGAAACACTTTGTCAGAAACATGGTTCACTGACAACCACAAAAACAACACCCTCAACATAGATGGATATAGGCTTGTACGCAATGATAGGCAGCAAAATAACACACTAAACCAAACAAAAAAGGGTGGAGGTGTTGCCCTTTACTGCAAAGACACCAACATTCTAGATCCTGAAGCACTAATAACAGCTAACTTATCAAATGAACACATAGAACTACTATGGTGCCTAATAAAAAATGAAAAGCAAGCAAATATAGCCATAGCAAGCCTCTACAGACCTCCATCAGGGGAAATTGAACTCTTCATTGAAGCCCTAGAGAAGAGCATAAACACCATAAAAAAACTGACAAAGGCAGAAATCTTCATACTAGGAGACTTTAATGTAAATTACAACAGCAATGATAAAAACAAACTAATGCTGCAAACCACAATCAAAATCTTAGGCCTACAACAGCGCATCACTGAAAAAACAAGGCTCAGTAAAAATAGCACCACAATTGACCTAATACTAACCAACTCAAACCACGCCACTAAATGGGGCACCATGAGCTGGGGTATGAGTGATCATGAGCTAATATATGTAACAAGGAAAAAACTAAAAAGCACAAATCACTATGAGTATAAGATGGGCAGGTCCCTAAAAAACCACTCAGAAGATGCATTAAAAAATCATCTGCACCAAAACATAAACAACATCACACAAAACAGAGATGATGTTAATATCTATTGGGGCAACATCATCGCAGAAATAAGAAAATCAGCTGACGAGATGTGCCCCATTAAGAAAATAAAAATACAAAAAAACCAGGACCCCTGGGTAGACAATGACCTGCTAACGCTCATCATAGCCAAAAGTAAACTGGGTAATAAAGCAAAGCTCACAGAAACTATAGAAGACAAACTGGCCTACCATATTGCCAGAAACCACTCTCTCAAAGCTGTGAGAACAGCAAAAAAGAAATACATAATAAAGCAGGACAGAGACTGGGGAAGCAATACAAACAGATTCTGGAAGAATGTAGACCTATTATTCCCCAAAAATAACAAAGAAGAGCACACAACCTTCCAAGATAACGAAGGGACAATACTCTCAGACAAAGATGCAGCAAACAAACTGAACACGCACTTTGCCACAATAGGACAAACACTGTCAGGAAAATTTAAAAAAAGGTGGGAAAATAGATCAGGAACTGTGCAGAATGAAATCCCCACCTGCAAAACAGATATAATAGAAGTGAAAAAACTAATAAATGACATAGACACAAATAAACCAAGTGGAATAGACGAAATACCAACCAAAATGCTGAAAGAGGCACTCCAAGCCATCCCAGCCACTATAGTCGACCTATTCAACATCTCCTTTGAACAGGGGCATTTTATCTCAGCCTGGAAAATGGCAACCATTACCCCTATCCACAAAAGTGGAGACAAACAAAACATGGGAAACTACAGGCCAATATCGATTCTTCAAACCCCAGGCAAGCTCATTGAAAAAGTGCTACATAGACACATAAATGAACACCTGGAAAAAAACAATATACTAAACGAAAGACAAGGAGGTTTCAGGAAACTGCACTCCACATCTAAAACAATAGCTAACCTAACAAATGACATATTGGCGTCAATGAACCAAAAACAATTAGTTGGAGCAGCCTTCATTGACTTCAGCAAAGCATTCGATACAGTAGACCATAACATACTATTGGAAAAACTAGAATCCATGGGCATAAAATCCAACACTATGGACTGGATAAAATGCTACCTGAAAGACAGGCAACAGAGAACAAAAATAAACAATACACTATCAGACAACCAACCTGTCACATGTGGTGTACCCCAAGGGTCAGTGCTAGGGCCACTGCTCTTTATAATCTACATAAACGATCTTGAAAAATGGTTACAAACCGAATGCCTCCAACTATATGCAGATGACACAGTCATATATGCAAACGGCACCACAGAAGAGGAGGTAATAACTAAACTAAACAAGCTCCTACTAAAACTGGATGAGTGGTGTGAGTCCAACAAAATAACCATCAACACAAGCAAGTCAAAAACAGTTCTCTTCTCGCATAAACAAATGCCAGAAAGAAAACTACACTGTAAGCTAGGAAGCCAAACACTAGAAAATGTAGACCATTACAAATACCTAGGCCTTGAGTTGGACAGCCAACTAAACTACAACCTATGTATACACAGAATTGTCCAAAAGGTAAACCACAAACTGTGGCTATTTGCAAAGCTAAGAGACTACATGACACAAGAAATGTCAAGGGCATGGTGCTACCCTATTTTGACTATGGAGATGTAAACTACATGGGTGCAAAGAAAGAACTTCTAAAAAAACTGCAAACACTACAGAACAGAGCCCTGAAAATCTGCCTCAGAGTAGACAAGCTGCACCCCACCTATGACATACACAAAAGAACCAAAGTAAAATTGCTAGAAAATAGGAGAATAATTCATCTGAAAACATTAGCATACAGCTATAGTCAAGACAATAAACTCCTAACAAAACCACAAAGGGCAACTAGAGCAAATAATGCGCCACTACTAAAGCAGACCAGAAGCCAAATAAAAGCTCACGAGAGAAGCACGCTAGAAATGGCTGCCAAGGTGTGGAATGCCCAAACAGTAAAGGAACGACAAATTCCTGACCTAAAAACATACAAAAAATATCTGTGCAAAATAAGGCTAGGAACCCCCAACTAAGCTGCACCGCAAAAGTGCAGGTGATACATGTCACGGCCCACCAGCGAGACGCCCAATGGAAGGTAACCATACCAAAAGCACCCAGATAACACACCTCACAGCTGCGTACAAGCCTATGATATGTAAATAGGAGTAGGCTAGTCTAGAAATAAGAGTAGAAAAAATAAAGCACATATATGCCAAGAAAATCCAAAAAAATTAACATAGACTACTATAGTACTAACCAGACCAACCAACTATCTATCTGCTACTGAAATACAGGCAATCAAATACCTTATCAGCAGCTACTGTGTGATAAGACAACACCAACACTACAGCTGGCCAGCATTGAAAACAAGCCTGAATACCCAGGCTTATATGCTATGGACAGTATACATACAGCCTCAATAAAAACAATTAAAAAAGAAATCTATGGTATACATGGATACAATTGGTGATTATATCTGAATACAAAACTACCACATGCTGGTTGGGTCTTCCTCATCGCTGAGGTTATCATCATTATGTCCCAAACAGGAAACGGCTGCTGCATTGGTAGTCCAGCACTTCCGGTCGCTTGTTGACTTGAAGTGAATCTGACCATAAGCATATTCAGCGCTGAAAGGAGCGGGACAACCAGCCACGGTTGAACTTGTCTGAGCCTATTTGAACTTCCAGGAAATGGATTTTCCTCTTCTAGTTTTCGTGAGAACTCAGTATCAGCCAATCAGAGCTCTTCTTTTTTATTGCAAATGGCCGCCTCCATGCGGGGCCGCCATTTGCAATACAAAAGAACAGCTCTGATTGGCTGAAAACAGCTCTCAGTGTCAGCCAATTAGAGCTGTTCTTTTTTATTGCGAATGGCGGACCCCATAAGGGGTGGCCATTTGCAATCGAAAAGAACAGTTCTGATTGGCTCAAATTATGGAAAAATCCCATCCAATACGTCCATTATTTTATTTGGTACTTTCTTGTTCAGACATAGTTACACATATATATGTATCTTTTGCACAGATTAAAGTGCTTGAAGTATATTTTTAATTTATCTACATCGACGTCTGTTTACATCACACAATATCAGGACTTAAAGAATGGGAAACTATTTCTGTAAGGGTATGCTCAATATGGGACAGTGGTCACCTGTTTTTTCTCATTTCCTCGCTGTGGACCCTTCTCAATCTGACAGCAGATGGCACTACATGATTTTGAACATGGCGAAATTCAGGTCGTTGGTTGTTGGAGTTTTACATCCTAGCAACATCTAAGGACATATCAGGACTGGGTCGAAATTGAAGATAACGCTGGTGAGACAGTGGGCCAGTTACACTAGGCAGAACGCATTGGCGAGCTAGTTATTTTTGTTGGTAATACTTTTTTGTCTGATGTGATTAACGACTCACCATTTATTTACGGTCACTTGTCACGGATGATTTACTGCACGCCATTTATCTCGAAATAAGTTTTTGTTTTTGTGTGGTTTTGTTTGGTCCACCTAATCACCCATCCATTCCGCCTCTTCCCCCCCCCTGGTTTCTCCCTCCCACCCCCTGCGAAAAAAAGGCCATGCTCGCTCATCGCAAAGAAATTAAAATATGATGACTAAATACATGGAGTTCAATTGTTTTAGCTTGTAATTTAATCTGATGAGGAGAACATAAAATGATGCACTGGAACTATCTTGTCATTCATGAGATGCCATGACATGCTCTCACAGTGAGTGATGTGGAAGACGGATGAGTGCAGGCCAGTAGGCGCCTTGTCCTTCATTAAGACTGTCTCATAGTCGGCGACAATCTGATGAAATAATGGAGACACATTCAATAGATGCATTGTCCTTCATTAAGACTGTTTCATAGTAGGTGACAACCTGATGAAAGAATGGACCCACAACTGATACATACCTTGTCCTTCATTAAGACCGCCTCATGATAGGTGACAATCTGCTGAAATAATGGACACTCAACCAATATGCTCCTGGTAGGCGTCACTCTGAATACGCAGCCAATAGACACCTTGTCCTCCATTAAGGCCGCCTCACAATAGGTGACAATATGAGTACAGAATGTACACACAACCAATAGGTGCATTGTTCTGTATTAAAACCTCCTCATGGTATGCGGCAATCTGATGAAAGGATGCTGACACTCTGACAAAAGAATGGATAGACAGTCAATCGGCACCTTGTCCTTCGTTAAGACTGCCTCATGGTAGGTGACAATGTGACAAAAGAATGGACACACATCCAATAGGTGCATTATCCTTCATTAAGACTGCCTCATGGTAGGCGACAATCTGAGTATATAATGGACACACATATAATAGGTGCATTGTCCTTCATTAAGACATCCTCACGATAGGTGACAATCTGAGTACAGAATGGACAAGAAGACAGTAGGCGCATTCTCCTTCATTAAGTCTGCCTCATGGTAAGGGACAATCTGAGTAAAGAATGGGCATGCATACAATAGGAGCCTTGCCCTTCACTAAGGGTGCCTCATCCTAGGTGCCAATCTGAGTACAGAATAGGCACGCATACAATAGGCGGCATGCCCTTCATTAAGACTGCCTCATGGTAGGTGACACTCTGAGTACAGAATGGGCAGACAGACAATATGCACCTTTTTCCATCATTAAGACTGCGTCATGGTAGGCGACAATCCGAATAGAGAATGGACATGCAGACAATTGGCGCATTGTCCTTCACTAAGACATCCTCATGGTAGGCGAAAATTTGACCATAGAATGAAAAAACAAACCATAGGCACATTGTCCTTCATTAAGACTGTCTCATGTGGCAGGCGACAATCTGATGAAAGAATGAACATGCAGGTTAAAACAAGTATTTACACAGGATCGACGCAAGATACAGCTGGCTTGCTGGCCCGTTGGTAAGTTCCTCAATTTATATACACAAGAAAATCTTTGAGAGCTACAGTGGAATCTAAAATTGGAAGTGTTGGGGGTCGTCAGCTCAGCAGGAAGTTTTCAAAATATATCACTCCATTACCATTCATCCAGTTCATCTATCGCAGAAAACAAGACAGGGTGCCCGAATGACTAGAGCATCCGTCTCCTGTTTTGGGAGATCGGGGGATACCCATGAGTGTGTGGGTTCGAAGCCTGGTCGAGTCAAACCAATGACTTAACAATGTAAACGTGTCGCTTCCTAGCCTGTCACTTGGCATTATTAGGATAGGGCAAGGACTGGTTGGTCAGGATAATGTGACTGAGTGGGATATCAGGTCATGGTGATGGTGGATTGGTTTTCCAATGGGGCAGCACTAAAAAGTGTGCACTGTCACAAGTCGGTAACCGGCCTGATATGACCTGAGATGTTGCTAGGACATACAACAACAACAAACAAGCAATCTATCGAAGAACGGTTAAATTTGTATAGATAATTCACTAACATACACAACAAGGAGTCTAACCTACCAGAAACACTGGGTCATGAGCCCAGGGTGTGATGGGGGAGGCGGTAGGGGAGTGTGATGATGGCACGGACTGTGTGGAAGGCATTATCTTTCCTCTAGATGAAATCAAAGCCAGGCTGGTTTCAAAATAACACACCTTAATATTAGAAGCTTTATTAACAAAATGGACATATTCAGAGTTGATATGCCATGGTCAAATATAGACATATTCACAGTCTCTGAAACTTGGCTAACAAAAAACACTAAAGATAAGCTTGCTTCTATTGATGCGCGGCAAGGAAGGAAGAGAAGGTGGGGGTGGAAGGAAAGGCACTTTATTAGTGCCTCGACAGGGCAACAGGGTATCAACAACATAACAAGGCGAGATGCAAGAGGATCAGGTAGAAGCAAGGAAAGGATATACAAATGTCAATGAGCAAATTACCTTATATGTCAGAGGGCTCAGAAGGAGCCGAGGATAAATAAACTTAGGGACTAGCAGGAGCTCAGAGGGAGCTTTCAGTGTTCATCCGAGGGGTGCGCCGAGGAGCCCTCCACCAAAATGGAGGAGAGGGCTCGAGGGGCGGCCGAGGGGGCGAGGCGGGTCACATAGGCATGAGCCACCTCCGAAGTCCAGGTCCCCTGCGCCATGATGTCGGGCAGAGGGACCCCTAGAAGCCGGGATGGAAGGGGAAGTCGTCATGGGTGGGCCAGACGTACTCAAGCCCGAGGCGGTCCACCTTGGCCCGCACCACCTTGTCCCAGAGACCGGCGAGGTGGGCGCGGCTGAGGGCGTCTGCGAGGACGAGGTTGGCCCCGGGCTTGTGGACGACTGCTATGGTGAAAGAGCCTGTGGCGGCAAGGAGCCAAAGCTCCTGGGCGCACGTCCCGAGGGTAGGGTCATGGGCGCGGCCGGACTCGAGGGAGGCAGCGGAGGCCATGTTATCGGTGTTGATAACCACGGTCGCCCCAGCGACATCATCTGGGAGGAGGCAGCGGAGGGTGACCACAAGGTTCACCGCCTCCAGCTTGTTGATGGCCGGGAACCGCGCCCGGAAGGCCGAGGAGTACCCTCAGGCATAGCCCCGAGGAGCCGGGTCATGAACTTCCGGGCGGGGAGCACGCAGCTGCTGACGTGGTTGAGGTGCCCGAGGAGCCCGAGGAGGCTCTGGAGGTCACAGCGTCTGAGGGCGGGGTGGGCGATGCGGGCCTCGCAGTCAACGATGAGGTCCTCGATCTTGTCGGGGGCGATGCGGATGGTCATCGCCTCACTGTCGAGGCCGAACCCGAGCCACATGAGGCGGTCAGCGGGGGGATGACACTTTCCGGCCTGGCACGCCCTCGGGTAGGAGCCCTCGACATAGACGAGGGCGTGGAAGCCCTCGCGCCGGAGGATCCAGGCCACCACCGCAGTGACACGCACACACGCCACGCCTCAGGAGCGGCACCCGAAGGGCAGGCCGAGATCAACATAAGTCAGGCCGTCGAGGCAGATGCCATACAGGGGGCAGGAGAGGGGGTCGGCCCGGATCAGGCGGTAGGCGCGGGAGATGTCGGCCATCCAGACGTAGGCCCCTGGGCCTCGTTGATCAGTCTGTAGCCTACGTCGGCGACACAGGGGAGTTTGTAAGTGTGGGGCTTCCCGAGGTACTCCCGGTGGGGGATGCCAGCATTGACGCTAGCACCAGGGGGGAAGGATAGGTCCACGATGACCCGCCTCTTGCCCGGGTCCGACTTGGGGCGGGTCATCATGGGGGAGACCTGAGTCCAGGGGGTGAAGGGAAGGACGGTGAAGGGGCCCGCAAGGGTGCCGAGGGCGAGCTCCATGCTGATGAAGTCCGGTATGTGGGGGAGGTTCTCGGGGGCCTCGCGGGGGTTGGAGAAGGTGGGGCGAGGGGGGGTAGAGGCGGAGTAGTTAGAGGGGAAGCCAAACTCCAGGAGGTCGAGTATGGCGGGGTCGGGGTAGTCGTGAAGGCGGGCGCGCCATTCGGGGATATGGAGGCCAGAGGGGAGGGGGATGCGGGCGGCCACAAAATTAGGGAGGCCCGCTTCCCGGAGAGCTGCGTAGGTGGTGGTGAAGCTAGGGTAGCAGGCCCACGCCTCGCCGGAGGTGTGGGGCCAGGTGGAGAGGATGGTGTGGCGGTACTGGGCGGGGGAGGGGCCGCAGGAGGGGGCAGCGGGGAGGGTATCTTGGATCTGGTGGTCCACGACATCGGCGATGGGTTCGCCAAGGGTGTCGGTGGGAGTAGGGTGGTGGTTGGATGGGGTGGGGGAGGAGGTGCGGTGAGGGTCGGAGAGGGGGTCAGCGAAGTCGTCAGGGCTGGGGTGGTCGGGGGGCGGGGGAGGGTCGTGCGGGGTAAGGAAGGCGGGGGAGATGTGGAGGTCGGTGGTTGTGGTGTCTGCAGGTGCAGGGCTGGACGCCTGGCAGCCGGCGTGATGGTCGGCGGCTGTGATGTCTAGGGAGGGTTTGTGGTCAGTGTGGGCGGTGTCTGGGACCTGAGGGGTGGGGTGATTGTCCCCGGCTGTGTCCTGGGTGTTGTGGGTGGAGAGGCTGGGGCTGTGGTGGTCAGCGCTTAGAACTCCATGCTTGGGCCGCATGTGTGGGGAGCCGTTGGTGCTCCTTGCGGTCCGGGGCCGGTGGGTTTCCGGCTGCAGGTCGGTGGCTTTTGCTGGGCGAGCGGGGTCGGTGGTAGTCATGGGGTTGTCGGTGGTAGTCGTGGGGTTGGCAGGGGTGTAGGTGGTGCGCTGGTTATGGCCCTCCGGGCCGGGCGGGGGGGGGGGGGACGGCAGATAAAAAATCTGCCGAGGCGGCATGGGTCGGGCACGCACGGGCTCGTTTGGACATGCATACGGCCTCGCTGTGCATGGTGAGTACCTTCCTCACGTTAGCACAGGAGGATTTGTGTGCCACTGTCTGGCCCCCGCCTCACCATGGGCCTCCCTGACGGCGGCCCGGTCGCATGAGGTGGGCTCGTGGTTCCAGGTGGTGCAGGGGGCCCCGTGAGCTTCTCGGCTATAGGTGACATGGGTGTCGGCTTGGGTCCGGGGCTCGGGTCGGGCTCGGGCGGTGTCTGTGGCTCGGGAGGCTGGGCTTGGGTGGCGGTGGGCATGGTGAGGACCTCCATCCTCACCATATTTATTGCGATAGGGTCGTGCCAACCATGTAAATATGGTCTCGGAGTAGCGGCGGACGGTAGGCCATGGATATATGAGATTGTCTCGGAGCACTGTGAGGGCGTGGTGGTTAAGGCCTGGGAGGGAGTGGGCCGGGAAGACCGGGTGGGTCGCGAGCGTGCGGAGGGCCAGGCTGTACTCGTCTTTGGAGGCCTCCCCTCTCTTGACAGGCTTCCTCTCGGCACCTCTCTCAACGAGTTCGGAGGGGAAGATATAGCTGGGCGATATACCTTTTCGCCTGCCCGCATGCTGCGCCTTGGCGGATGTGAGGATCTCCCTCACGGCGTCGGCTGCGGAGGTCGGGGTGTGGGCGGCGGCATCCTGGTAGTAGGCGGGAGGCGTGGGAGCAGGAGTCCGGGGTGGCAGTTGGCAGTTGGGAGGCGTGACAAGTGAACCGCTCATATTGGGGGTGAAACGCCCCGGGCAGGGGCGGCTGGGGCGGGGGCAGAGGCAGAGCCCCCCCGAATGCATGTGCTGCCAGTGCCTGCGGGGTGCTGTAGGCCGGATGAGCCATCGCGGGGGCGGACGTTGTCTCCTCGGGCACGGGCGTGTCACAGCAGTCCAGGGTGTCAAGCCAGGAGGCGAGGCGCTCCAGGGCCCGGACGGTGGCCTGCATCGTCGCCTCGACACCGGCGGCCCAGTCGGCCGAGGTGCGAGTGAGGCAGACGGGGGGCGAGCAAGGGGCGGAGGATGGAGGCGAGCCGGCCTCCGACGTCCTTTGCGCGGCTCTCCGGGCTCAGCGGCGTCCCTTTCCTTTTCTGCTGCCTGGCATGATGGCTGAGAGGTTGTCTGTCCGTACCGGTGATAGGCCCGAGGTGGCAGGCCCTAGGGTAATGCGTCTGCCATGGAGCAGGGGTCCGGGAGGCACCAGGTATGTCCCAAAGAAAAGAGCTTGAGAGTGGAGGGCGGCAGGAGGGCAAATGGCTGAAGGAGGCCGGGCAAGCGGTTTATAAGGGAAAGGAGGCGGGGAGGTGAGAAAGCCGGGAGGGGAGAGCGCGGAGGGGAGAAAGCCAAGGAACGGATGACAGGGAAGGTGAGAAAGTGGCGCGGCTGGGAGAGGGGGGGGCCTCCTCCCTCGCCTCGCATCAAACATTACGACCAATGGATACCAGTTACCAAGAGCAGATAGGACCACCAAACTACCTAATGGAAAGACTAAGATAGGGGTTTTAGCAATATACTGCAAATAAAAAATTGATGTGAATGATGAGACATTGAAGCGCCTAAACCTATCTAACTCCACAATTGAAGCACAGTGGGTTAATTAAATGAGACAACTGTAAGCGCATCCTACTAGGGAATATATATAGGATGCCTAATGGCAGCCTAAATACTGCATTATACTTATTAACCAACTGTTTGGACCAGATACCAGACTTAGACAAAATAGAGACACTGGTCATGGGAGATTTTAATGCAGATACAGCAGATCCAAGTGCATAGACAGCTACAAGAGTTAGTAATTTTGCAGTTTCATAGGGATCGGAACTGGTCATCAAATCTGGCACTAGAATAACTGGGAAAAGCACACCGATTCTAGACCTAGCCTTCACACACATGAAATACTGAACCAATACAGGGGTAATTAATTATAATATAAGCCAATGCTAGGGGTCAAATAGCGTTCTGCGGTAGAACTTACAGTCAATGCTCTACTGATAACTACTGTGAACCTCTAAGGCAGGAACCAATTGAAAACAGTCTCCAAACACAGGATCCTAATGCATGTTGGCAACTATTATCAGATAGAATAACACCAGTAGCAAAGAACCATGCACCTATGCTACTCTATAAGGTTAAAGAACATTGTCCCAATTGGTTATCTAATGAAATCTTAGAGCTACAGAAAAATACAGATTACTTTGCACACAAATTTGAACATGCTGACAACCCTGAAGATAAATTCATAGCCAAATAGCTAAAGAATAAAGCAATGGCAGCCTACATAGGTGCAAGGGCCAAGTTTCTTAAAACAGGTATAATTATGAATAAAAATAACTCCAGGAAAGCATGGAGGGTAATTAATGATATAGCTCCAGCACCTGCACATACAGTGGGAAATCTAACCGATGAATTGACTGGGGATAAAATACCTAGGGGAGAGTTAGCAACTTTCATAAATAACTTCTTTGTTGACATTGGTGAAAAACTAACAAATCAATTAGAGGATATACCACTGAATGACAATGGCATTAGGGCTACAATACCTAAGTTCCAGGCTCATCAAAGAACCCATGCTATCACTGGCTACTGCATTCACATATCTAACTAATCTAATTATTTATACAGGTATCTACCCAGATGTATGGGAACGGGCAATGATAGTGCCAATCCCAAAAACATTGAACCCTAAAACGCGTAATCAACTAAGACCTATATCACTTGTTCCAATACCAGGCAAAAGAGTAGAGCAACTAATCCATGAATCAAATAAGAGCATTTGTTTAAAGTACAGGTTACCTAGAAAGTGAGCAAAATGGTTTCAGGAGGAACCACTCCACAACCAAAGCAGTGGCATGTGTGCTAGACACACTAATGACACAGATGGATCAAGGAAGATTATATATTGCTGTCTTCATAGACTTTTGTAAAGCATTTGATACTGTAGACCATCAACTTTCAATAGAAAAAGTGGCAAATAATGGTCTGGGCACAGGGACAACTAAACTGTGAAACAATTACCTACTAAGTATATTCGGCTTGCAGGGGTTGATTCATCACTGAGAGTAGTGAAGACAGCGGTACCACAAGGATCTACCCTGGGCCCACTATTATTCTTAATCTACATTGACAACCTCCCACTAGAACTTGAAAAAGTAAAGGGAAGCATATCTGCTGATGATGTGGCACTGGTAGCTACAGACGCTGATTTAAAAGTAGCTGAAACCAAAATGCATCATGATTTATATAGAGGAAACCGTTGGAAAAAGGAAAATAAACTGTCAATAAATATTATCAAAACTAAATATATAATATTTGCAACTAAAACTAAATGTTCCAGCTCACCAATTGTCAGTATACAAATAGGAGAGTGTATACGTGAGGAGGCTCTAAGTTATAAATATTTAGGTACTACACTTGACCCTACACTGTCAGGAACCAATCAATTAAATATGATTAATATATCATTGGCAGCTAAGATGAAGGCCTTCAGGAAAATAAGGCATTATATGAGTGCATAGACTGCTCTTCTATTGTACAAAATCACAATACTGCCCATCATTGATTATAATGACATAATATATAATAGTATTATTATTATTTTATTTATTATTATTATCCTCTTCTTTGATGCAGGATTCTGGTAACATATACAAAGCTTGGAGCTCTCAGCTCTAGTGGTATGCAGCCTCAAAATCACACAGGAATGTTTCTCTAGCCCGAGCCCTGTCCAGCGCATTCTTGAATTGATTTATGGTGGCTGCTTCCACCGCTTCTTCCGGTAGCTCATTCCACATGCTTATCACTCGCTGTGAAAAGAAGGCCCCCTCTGAGTGAGCTGTTGTACCTTGGCTTGAAAAGCTTCTTGGAGTGACCTCTGTATGCGTCTGAATAGCAAGGCATCATCCACATTATACTCAGCATTCAGGAAATTCCACATGTTGATCATGTCCCCACAAAATCTTCTGTATGTGAGGCTTGGCAACTTGAGTCTCCTGAGTCTGTCTGGATAACTATGGTCCTTCAGATGTGGCACTAGCTTAGATAACCTTCTCTGAACAGCTTCAATGGATTTACTATCCTGCTTCAACATTGGGTGCCATATAATGACTCCATACTCTAGTATTGGACGTACTTGGCTCTTGTACAAAGTTATCAGGATCTTTTCATCCAAGTATTTGAAGCTTCTGTGAATCATTCCCACAATCTTATTAGCTTTGAATACAGTTTTCTGTATGTGCTGGGAGAAACTTAGCCTATTGTCTGCAAATACTCCTAAATCTTTCTCTACCTCAAGCTCTTCGAGATTTAGTGGCTGGCCAGTAGAATTATCATGCATTTCCAGTAGGTCCTTTGGCAGATCAGCACAGTCTTTCGTGGAATTCACAGTTCTGTAGATCTTTGCGTCATCCGCAAATAGTTTTATCCCACATGATACGATCTCTGGCAGGTCAGTGGTGAAAATGACAAACAGAATAGGGCCCAGGATGCTCCCTTGAGGTATCCCACTGAGAACCTCTTTGAAGGAGAATTTACTGCCATTTACTACGACTTACTGTTTCCTTCCAGTCAAAAGACTTTGGATCTATCTCAGAGTATTTCCTTAGATGCCATAGTTTTGTAACTTGGTAGCTAGCCTCTGGTGGGGACAGTATTGAATGCCTTCATGAAATCTAAGTATATAGTATCTAGTGATTCCCCCCTATCCAATGCATTAGTCCATATTTCCAAAGTTTCTAGTAGCCTCGTAACTGTTGATTTATTTGGTGGAGACCCATGCTGGTGGTCCGACATCAATTTTTTCTCTAGCATATGGCTGAGCATGTGCTCTCTGATGATAGTTTCCATTACTTTGTAAACTATAGATGTGAGACTTACTGGCCTATAATTTGCTGGAGAATGCCGGTTTTCCTTTTTGAAAATTGGGATAACATTTGCTATTTTCCATTCGTTGGGTAGGCAACCAGATTCAAATGAATTATTGAACATTATAGCAAGTGGTTTTGCAAGCACCACACTCAACTCCTTCAGCACTTTTGGATGTGCTCCGTCATGTCCAGGTGATTTACCTGTTTTGAGTTTGTCCAGCTATTTTTTAACAATGTCTATTTTTTAACAATAGCACCTCAGGTAAGTCCTTCACCAATTTGCATTTCTGTACTAGGGGTAATATGTTAACATCCTCTCTAGTGAAAACTCCCGAGAAATAATTATTTAATACCTCTGCTTTATCAATATCCTTTGAAGCTAGGCTCCCACCTGGTTGTTCCAGTTCATCTATTCCACTCTTGGTTTCATCTTAGAGTTTATATATGCCCAAAATGATTATGGATTATCCTTGGCTTCTTGGGCAATGAATTTCTCAAAGTTTCTTGTAGCTTTAGATGACTTCCATCGTACCTGGTTTCTGAATTTGGCATATATTTTGTGTTCATCAGAGCTTCTTGTGGCTGAGTATTTCCTCCAAGCTTGTTGTTTGAGTATGACTTTGGTAGACACTTCTTTGTTCATCCACAGTGGCCTGGTTCTTGCATCCGGATGGATTGTCTTTGTCGATATGTGTTTCCGCACTGCTTCTTCCAGCTTTTGTGATAACTCACCCCAGCATTCCTGCATACTATTATCTTGGAAATGGCTGTTCCAATTGATGTCAACATACTAACTAAAAAGCACCAAACAAAGCACCAAACTATACAAAATAGAGGGTTGCACACAGTATTTAAAGGACAAACATACCATTGAGATGGACAATAATGAATAAAGCTAAACTAGATGCCCTAAATATTCGCACAGTCAAGCACCTATTAGGCCTAATGTACCACCCGGCGTAAGACCCATATTACATAGACACACCTACACAAGCCACACATGCAGCACAAACCACCCTCCTGAAAGTGCCACATGTTAAAACTAGTAAAATTTAAAAGTCACCAGTTGTTCTGGGGGGAGCACTCTGGAACCAACTACCAGCACAGGTCAGGAACAGTGATTGCTACAAAGCTTTCAAGATAAACCTCCATGCAGATTTAAATCAACCAGCCTAGGCCAAAGAAGATCAAGGCCACACTGGGGTTGGTGTTGCCATTCCTTTCCCTGTCCCCCCGCTCACCCCCCCCCCCCCAGCCCTCACCCCCAAACAAACATACACTGTACTCAACCAGTCGTGGCCAACTAGACCAACAAACCCATCTACAACCGAATAAGCCTGGAAATGATTCTAGTTGGATCCTACTGAGATACATGATTAATCAATATTAATCTACTTACTAACTAATCACAAAGGCCCACCCTACATCCCACCATCACACTTTCAATGAGTATATTACTCCTAGAATGATAATCAGTTATGCCCCACCCCTACTGATGCCTACCATACTAGTCTAACATAGTTACCTCCCCGCATATGCTTCTTTTTTCTCTAATCTTGTTCTTTACCTATCATTCATGTACCAATGTTTTGCTTATTTCCCTGTAATTGTCTATCTATATATTGTTGTAGATTTGTTTACTGTGTAGAGACAATTGTCATTAGGGCTGGAAGACCAGTGCATTATCACTGACAACATGTTATTCAGAGGAATAAAACCAATTGAACAAACAACAACAACATACATAGCGCTAATTTGATCTATTCAAACAATTGCCTATACTTCAAGCGCCCATTTCCAACAGCAGCAAAATAGTCCAGCAAAGTGTGTCTTCACGATGCCAAGTAAATTGGCTCCTGTGGCGAGTGTCCGCCAGGCATTGCCAATGGGTCTCGGGAGGAAACGCTCTCCAATAGTACCAGGACATGGTAACCATGGTAACCTTTAGCCCGAGACTACTACTGGTAGCACAACACATTCCGTTCATTACCTCAGTACGCAGCACCCGGCCTGGCCGTTAGTCGCGGTGACGTCACCGAACAACACACCACCAGGTGTCTCCACCACCCACCACCCCCACCTCCTCCCACCACAACCCACCATATCAGTCCACAACTTCTATCCATATCCCACCACATCCCACCACATTCGGCCACCTTGCACCACCTCCCACCACATTCCACCACATCCCACCACCTCCCACCACCTCCCACCACCTCGAACCACATCGGCCACCTTCCACCTCCTCCCACCACATCCCACGTCAACCCAACCCAACGACCTCCTTTTCCCATTACATCCTACCACCTCCCACAACTGAGCACCCCACCTCTACTTCTCCCACCTCACACCACCTCCCATAACACCCTACCTACTCCCATCACTGAACAACCCACCTCCTACTTCTGATCACCTCGCTCACCTCGCACCACCTCACATCGCCTGATACGGGTTCATACCTCCTCCAACCACTGAACCCTCCTACACTTCTTACCACCTCCCAGCACCGCCCACCACCTCCCACCACCTCTCACCACCTCCCACCACCTCCCACCACACCCACCACCTCCTACCACCTCCCAGCACCTCCCAGTACGTCCCAGCACCACCCAGCACCTCCCAGTATCTCCCAGCACCTCCCAGCACCTCCCACCACACCCCACCACCTCCCACCACCTCCCACCACACCCCACCACCTCCTACCACCTCACCCAGCCTCCCCGCACCTCCCGGCACCTCCCAGCACCTCCCACCACCTCCCAGCACCTCAGATCTCCTTATCCCATTAGCGCATACCTCCTCCCACCACCTCACTCCGCCTCCTACCACCTCACACCACATCAGATCTCCTTCTCCAAATAGCTCCTACCTCCTCCCATCACTGAGCAACCCACCTCCTACTTCTGATCACCTCGCACAACCTCGCTCCACCTCACATCGCCTCACACCGGCTCATATCTCCTCGGACCACTGAACCTTCCTACTCTTCTCATCACCTCCCGTTTACATTACACTATACTCGTATAATGTGTTATACATCAGATATATATATGCACCTAATGCATTATATCGCACATACATAGCAATCATTCATATGAAATCACTAAACTTAGTCAAATGAAACCCAACCATTTAACAATCAATGCTTACCCAGATGTGCAACAGGGATTGAAGCGAGAGGGAATTTCAGATGTTTATTTCATGCTGGCTATTTGTATTGTTGTTTTTATTGGATTTATATTTCCGGTGGACGGCTGGCATTTCCTGCCTGCGCATGCGCGTGCGTGGGCGCCCCCCCCCGCCCCCACCCTCCCACTCTCACCGTCTCTCTCTCTCTCTCTGGCTGAATGGGGCAATGACAATGACATTGACAATGATTTGACAATTATTTGGGTAAATATGTTTATTCTGCTGAATAAGTCTGTTGTCAGTGCCGAAGCATGGGTCTTCCAGCCATTTTTTCAATCCAGCGTTATTTACACAAAAGGGTATATAGAATAAGGTATACAATAACTGTTGAATACACAATTTGCAGCATAACAAAAATTAAATTCTGTAACACAAACGTTCCTTACCAACAACACAATGATTTAATGTTTACTCATCACACGGTATGATAGCAAGAATATAACAACAAGGAATGTAAATCAAATAGTAACTCAAGATAGCATGTTGGATGCAAGTAGTGTTTAAACTATTTGTTGTATCCTGTTCCCTTGGGGGTCGGCGGGGGGTATGGGGGTTTGGTCACCGGAGGGTGATCGAGGGGAGGCCGGGAGAGCCGGGCGTAATGGGCCGGGTCACAATGAATGCCGGTCCGTGATGCCCAATCACCGGGCATCAGGGTGATTGATTGCCGGTTGTTTGGCAAAGACTAAACAAGAAGAGGAACAAAAGAAAGGAAGGAACATAACCTCCTTTGGATTCTCCAGGAGAGGGTAGGTCGCCATGAGCAGGAAGGGTGGTGTGTGGGAGGTGGGGTGGGGAAGGAGGGACGGGGTAGGGGTTGGGGTTAGTGGGAGGGGAGGGGATGGGATGGGGTGGTGGGGATGAGGAAGGTGGGATGGGGAGGTGGGATGGGAGGGATTGGGGTGGTGGGATGGGGAGGTGGGATGGGAGGGGTTGAGGTGGTGGGATGGGGAGGTGGGATCGGAGGGGTTGAGGTGGTGGGATGGGGTTGGTGGGGTTGGGAGGTGGGATGGGGGGGGTAGTTTAGTTTGGGGGAGCTGGGATGTGGGATGGGGTGGTGTGGGGAAGGTGGGAAGAGGTGGGATGGGAGGGGTTGGGGTGGTGGGATGGGGTTGGTGGGATGGGGAGGTGGAATGGGAGGGGTTGGGGTGGTGGGATGGGGAGGTGGGATGGGAGGGGTTGGGGTGGTGGGATGGGGAGGTGGGATGGGCGGGGTTGGGGTGGTGGGATTGGGTTGGTGGGATGGGGAGGTGGAATGGGAGGGGTTGGGGTGGTGGGATGGGGAGGTGGGATGGGAGGGGTTGGGGTGGTGGGATGGGGAGGTGGGATGGGAGGGGTTGGGGTGGTGGGATGGGGTTGGTGGGATGGGGAGGTGGAATGGAGGGGTTGGGGTGGTGGATGGGGAGGTGGGATGGGAGGGTTGGGGTGGTGGATGGGGAGGTGGGATGGGGAGGTGGGCTGGGAGGGGTGAGGTGGTGGATGGGGTTGGTGGGGTTGGGAGGTGGGATGGGGGGTATTTTGGTTTGGGGGAGGTTGGATAGGGATGTGGGATGGGGTGGTGGGATGGTGGAGGTGGGTGAGGGGAGGTGGGTGAGGGGGAGACAGAGGATGGTGGGTGAGGGGGAGGAGGGAAGGGGAGGTGGGGGTGGAAGAGTAAGGGGTCAGGGCAGAAGGGTGAGGGAGGTGGAGCGGGGGAGATGGGATGCCGGAAGTGGGATGAGGAGGGCAGGGGGAGGTGGGGGACTGGAAGGGGAGGGAGTACGATGGAGATTGGAGGGTGAGTATGTGAATGCATCATGATAGGAGGGAGGAGGGAGGAGGGAGGAGGAGGGAGGAGGGAGGAGGGAGGAGGGAGGAGCGAACAGTGAGGAAGGGCGCATGAGAGCTAGTAGGAGGGAGGGGGAGGAGGGAGAATGGAAGAGGGGGGAGGGAAGGGGGAGGGGGAGGAGGGGGGAAGGGGGAGGATGGAGGAGGGAGGAGCGAACAGGGAGGAAGGGCGCATGAGAGCTGGGAGGAGGGAGGGGGAGGAGGGAGGGGGTGAAGGAAAAGGGAGGGAGTGAGGGAGGAGGGGAGGGGAGTGATAGTAGGGAGGGAGTGAGGGAGGAGGGGAGTGAGGGAGGAGGGAGGGAGTTAGGGGGGAAGGAGGGAAGGAGGGATGAGGTATGGGGTAAGGGAGAAGTGACGGAAGGAAGGAGTGGAGTGAGGTAGGAGGGGAGTGAGGGAGGGTGGAGGGAGTGCTGGAGGATAGAGGGGGGTGAGGGAGGAGGGAGGGAGTAAGGTAATAACGGGAGTGAGATAGGATGGAGGGAGTGGAAAAGGAGTGAGGGAGTGAGTGAGGAGGGGGAGAGTGGTATGAGTGAGGGGGTCAGGAAGGAGGGAGGGAGTGTGGTAGGAGGGAGGCAGTGGGGTAGGAGGAGGTGAGGGAGGAGGGGAGTGAGCGAGGAGGGAGGGGTGGGGAAGGAAGGAGGGAGGGAGGAGGGGAGTGAGGGAGGAGGGGAGTGAGGGAGGAAGGAGGGGTGGGGAAGGAGGGGGGAGGGAGGAGGGGAGTGAGGAGGGGGGAGTGTGGTAGGAGGGAGGGAGTGGGGGAGAAGGAGGTGAGGGAGGAGGGGAGTGAGGGAGGAGGGAGGGGGTGAGGAATGAGGGAGGAAGTGTTAGGAGGGAGGGAGTGGGGGAGAAGGAAGTGGGAGAGAAGGAAGTGGGAGAGGAGAGGAGTGAGGGAGGAGGGAGGGAGTTGTAGGGGAATAGAGACCAAGGAGCAGGGACCTAGACACATGCATGTGAGTGAAAGGATGTCTTTAAAGGGAAAGGGAACGAGGTAGGGTGGGAGACTGAGGGGGGAGGAGGATTTGATCAATTGCGAAACAATTGCAAAGTGGCGCCGCTGTGTTTTTAAGTCTTTTTGTGTTTTTGTTATGCTAAATTCACTACTGTAAGAAAACTTCAGCAGGTTCTGATGGCTTCTCTCACTCAAACAGACTTGGGTCACGATTACATCAGTATCTGAGATCGGTATGCCAGCACTCTCACCTCTCTCACTATTGATCAAGTTAATCGATAATTGCCTACTCCTTGAGGGTGAATTATTTGTCTAACGCGCTCTTTAACCCCTTGTCATCAAGTTGCCGGTTTGCTAGTGGTTCACCGACGAAACGCCGCCAGAAATAGCCAAAATGTATTGATTCAGTTTGTATTCTTAGCATCTAATGCGGGTTTCAGTTCAGATATGGTTATTCCCATGAACTATAAGAGAGGCACATTTCTTTCAATCTTTGGTGTAGACATTTTACTACGTCACCTTCCTGGAATTAATTGCTGTATTTCGTTGGGCTGTTCATTTAGTTAATAAAGCAATCCTGATGATTAATCTTTTAGCCACATCCATGTCCTGTCTTGTTTTGCTGCGGGTAGCACTTTAACAATTCATCGAGAACATGATGAGGATGTACACATGAATCTACATTGCACCATCTTTACTTTTACCTATTTTCCTATTTTTGCCATTTTAAATCTGTTATTTATTAGTCAAGTAGACCCTGAAGAGGGATGTGACCTGTAATGAGAATCACATTGTAGACCTCAGACCACCACTTCCCACCCCCACCTCCCTCCCCAACCTACCACCAGCCCTATTCGCCACCCTAACCCCAACCAACACACCTAACCACACCCCCATCTCAAGTCCACACCCATACCCACACCTCCCACCCCAACCTCCCACCCCAACCTCCCACCGCCCCTATTTCTCACCCTAACCCAAACCCACACACCTAAGCACACCCCCATCTCACGCCTACACCCATACCCACACCCTCCCCACACCCACACAGATACCGTTTCCACACACACTCCACAGGCACACTCACACCCACACTACACCCACACCCCCACATAACACTCTATTAGCAGCCTCCACAGTGAGGAGGAACCGAATGATCAGTATCTTAAAGCTGCTTAATCTGATGATTATATCACATTCTCTGAACACAAAGACTTACCTAGATCTTATATAGGCTCCAACATTAACTTACACTTATCTAGATTGTATCCTATGCAGGCTCCAACATTAACATATACTTGTATAGATTGTATCCTATATAGGCTCCAACATTAAGAGACCCTTATTATAGATAGTACCCTATACATGCTCCAACATTAACAGACCCTTATCTAGAGTGTACCCTATATAGACTCCAAAATTACCATACACTTATCTAGATTGTACCATATATAGGCTCCAACATCAACATACACTTATATAGATTGTATCCTATATAGGCTCCGACATTAAGAGACCCTTATTATAGATAGTACCCTATACATGCCCCAACATTAACAGACACTTATCTAGATTGTATCCTATATACACTCCAACATTACCATACACTTATCTAGATTGTACCATATATAGGCTCCAACATCAACATACACTTATATAGATTGTATCCTATATAGGCTCCGACATTAAGAGACCCTTATTATAGATAGTACCCTATGCATGCCCCAATATTAACAGACACTTATCTAGATTGTATCCTATATACACTCCAACATTAACATACACTTATCTAGATTGTACCATATATAGGCTCCAACATCAACATACACTTATATAGATTGTATCCTATATAGGCTCCGACATTAAGAGACCCTTATTATAGATAGTACCCTATACATGCCCCAATATTAACAGACACTTATCTAGATTGTATCCTATATACACTCCAACATTACCATACACTTATCTAGATTGTACCATATATAGGCTCCAACATCAACATACACTTATATAGATTGTATCCTATATAGGCTCCGACATTAAGAGACCCTTATTATAGATAGTACCCTATCATGCCCGATATTAACAGACACTTATCTAGATTGTATCCTATATACACTCCAACATTAACATACACTTATCTAGATTGTACCATAAATAGGCTCCAACATCAACATACACTTATATAGATTGTATCCTATATAAGCTCCGACATTAAGAGACCCTTATTATAGATAGTACCCTATACATGCCCCAATATTAACATACACTTATCTAGATTGTATCCTATATACACTCCAACATTAACATACACTTATCTAGATTGTACCATATATAGGTTCCAACATTAACAGGCCCTTATCCAGAGTGCACACTATATGGGCTTCATCATAAACAGGCCCTTATCCAGATAGCACCCTATATGGGCTTCAACACCTACATGCCTTTATCTAGAGTGTCTCCTATATAGGCTCCAACATTAACATACCCTTATCTAGAGTGCACCCTATATAGGTTCCAACATTAACATACTCTTATCTAGATTGTATCCTAAATAGGCTACAACATTAACACACACTTATCTAGATTGTACCCTATATAGGCTCCAACATTAACATGCCATTATCTAGAGTGCACCCCACATAGGCTCCAACATTAACAGGCCCTTATTTAGAGTGCACCCTATGTAGGCTCCAATATTAACATGCTCTTATCTAGATTGTATCCTAAATAGGCTCCAACATTAACATACCCTTATCTAGAGTGCACCCTATGTAGGCTCCAACATTAACATGCTCTTATCTAGGTTGTACCCTATACATTCTCCAACATTCATTATCATCATGATGTCGGTCGCGATGCAAAAAAGACTGCTTTCATTACTTGACTGCTGCTCTCCATTTAGCTTTCTGCTGTGAGAGCGATGTCCATGAGTCGGTCTTAATGTCTCTCAGCTTCAGGTTTCTCTTGATGGTATCCTTGGACTGGAGACAAGGGTGCACTCTCTTTCTGTAACCAGAAGACAGTTGAGAATAGAGGATCTGCTTTGGTAGCCTGTCTGATGCCTGACTATCCTCATGAGGAGTCCACCAGAGATTCTTTATGATCAAACAATCTTCCATAGAGCGCAGCCCCTACATTAACCGACCCTTATCTAGAGTGCTCTTATCTAGAGTGTAGTCTATATAGGCTCCAACATTAACACACCCTTATCTAGATTGTATCCTATATATACTCCAACATTAGCCGACCCTTATCTAGAGTGTACCCTATATAGGCTCCAACATTAACATACCCTTATCTAGATTGTACCCTATATAGGTTCCAACATTACCCAACCCTTATCTAAAGTGTACCCTATATAGGCTCCAATATTAATAAGCCCTTATCCAGGTGCTACTCTATATAGGCTCCAACATTACCATGATCTTATTTAGAGTGTATCCCATATAGGCTTAAGCATCAACATGCTCTTTTAAGTTGAGCTAGTTTTCCATCCTATGCAGCAATAAATGCTTAATAATTGCAGCAACTTCTCTAATATGGATATGTATAATTCAATCTAAATAAGTATTTTTGTTTCGAACATCTGATTCTTTCATCGGACTAGGCAGCTATATTTACTCATTTATTAAGCAGTGAATATTTCATTTGTTTTTATTTTAGTTTGATTTGTAATGAATGCATTTACCCTGCTCATAACGGAAGTGTGTGAACAATTGTCTTCACCGCTGGCCAGCACTAGGCCACTTTGATTCAAATCTTTTGAATTTAGTATTAGTAATAACTTAGGTTTTCTTGTTTCTTGTTGATGGTTGGTAACTGTTTATATATTGCAATGAGTCCAAAATCCAGCTTTCACTATATCTTGTGTTAATCCATTTAAACATCATCTGTATTTCTAGGTTCCATTATTTTTAGTAGTTTCTTAAACGCTGATATGTTTTCTGCATTTTGTATTGCAGCTGGCAGTTTATACCAAATATTGGCGTCCATGGTAGCTACACTGCGATGATATGCACTGCATTTTGATTTTACTGTTGCCAGTAATGGACCATCGCTGCTTCTTGTGCACCTTGTTTGAAACATCCTGTCTTTTTTCGTTTAAGGTTGATTGTATGCATACCATTTTAGGTGATCCTGTTGCCTGTTTTTGAAGAATTTTACTTCCGCTATCTTATGCAGCTCTTGCATTGGAAAGAGTTTACTCTTCCCTATGCTTTTCAATTGGTCTTCATCTATCCGCTACTCTTTACAGCCGTAGGTACATCACACTCATGACATTAGTTTCATTCCTCTCTTTGAGATGAATCTCATCCATTGTTCGTTATTCATAATAAGTTGTACACTATTCTGATAAAACGCATTAGTGGGGGAATGCAAATGGTCTATTGGTGTAAAAGGATATAGGGCCAGGTGCATGAATGTGTTTATGTAGTTGCTGGTGATACTTTACTCATGGTCAATAGTCATTGTGTGTTAGGGGCACTTGTCAGATAGTGGGTAAGGGGCACTTGAAGCTCTACTCACTACCCCCTCCCCCCTCTGTTAGTCACGGATCACCACAAACTCAGCTCAGGGCAGGGGGTGGCCAAGCAGCCACACCGCATGGTGGTGGTGGGCAGAACACTGTAACCATGGGAACCCAGGAATGTTTGATGTTCATTGGTGGAGCTTTAGATGCTTGATTCTCATTGGAGAATAAGGTCAGGTGGTGTGCCATATCAGATCCATGTACCACTATAAATAATAAACCTGAGGGCTTGGCTCTCTCTCTACTTTCACTCTTTATACTCTTCCTTTCTCATTTTGCCTGTATTGATTTCACCATAGCCTGCCTACACACCAACAGATTCCAGCCGTGGACTTTATAAAGTGACCGGATGCGGTGGCCGTATTTATTAAGAAAGTATGCTTTCTGTGCAGAAGGTCGGGTGTTCAAATCCCGACCGAGTACAACATTGATGTGTGTCGCTACCAAGCTGGCATTCAAAATCAGGATCACTTGACTGAATGGGACACTGGGTTATGGTGCCAGTCACCTGGTATCCCAGTTGGGCAGTACTGTAAAGTCACCATGAGTGGTTGCTTGTTGGAGTTTTACATCCTGGCAACATCTAAGGTCATATCAGGACAGGTACTGACATGTTACAGTGCGCAGTCATGTGCACTTTATAGTGCTGCCCCAAAGGGAAACCAGCCCACCAGCACCATGACCTGATATCCGCATCAGTCACATTCTGATGACACTGAGCCAACCAGTGCTTGCCCAATCCTAATAATGCCGAGCGCCAGGCTAGGAAGTGACAAGTATCAATGTTTAAATCATTGGTTTGTCTCATCGAGGGTTCGAAACCGTACCAAACGGGAGACGGGCATTCAACTCATTCGGCCACCCTGTCTGGTTGCTTCTCAACAGCGAGAAAAATATAATTATATCCTGATGAATGAATGTTTACCAAAAAATGAAAAGGTCAAAAGAGAAATGTGTATTTAGAGACATTAGTATTCGTTGTGACCATATTGCTATTATGTTCATGTCAGGTGACCAGAATATAAACGCGGCATTTGCTGGTCAATATTAATATCGAAGCGTGGTTGATAAATGACCATCAAGATTATCCTAGCTGAACAAATTTATACATTTTCAACCTGGACGATTGGTCTTACTCATTCCAATATCAGGCTATGTATCATCAAGTTGGTTGGTTCGTTGTTAGGGTTGTACATCCTGGCAACATCTAACAGCATATCAGAACGGCTTGTTAGTTATATCCAGCTTATATGCCAGTGCACTGAGCAAAATTGGTCATTCTTAGAAATTGTTAGCCACGTTGAATTGTGACATGCAAACCATCAGAACGGCTTGTTAGTTAGTAGTCATAATCACGGCGGCAAGTGTTCAGATCTTATTATCAGCCCATCAACTTCTTACAGTGCCGCCCTGATATGACCTTAGATGTTGCGAGGACGTAAAACAATGACAAACAAACAATGTTACTGTGCACACTCATCGTGACTTTGTAGTGCTGCCCCATTGGGAAATAACTGACACTGGCACCATTACCCAATATCCCACTCAGTCACATTATCCTGACACCGAGCTAACCAGTCCTTGCCCTATCATATTAATGCCCAGTGCCAGTCTAGGAAGCGACAAGTATCAATGTTATAAGTCATTGGTTTGACTTGACTGGGAACCAAATTCCTGCACACTAGGCCCAGTGTCGCAGTTTCCCCCATCCACCAGTTTCCGTGGTACGCATCGCTTCTGCGCATGCGTAAAAATCGAACAGCATCATCAGTAACCTTATAAATTTAATATAATGTTTTTGGTAAAGATGTTTTCTATATGTGTACCAAGCAATTTGTTTCTAGGTGGTGTGGTTTTAGAGATATTTCACTTTTTCTGTATTTTCTGTATGAAGATTGCTCAAGACCATTGACAATGCCTTGAGTTTGACGGTATGCATAGTGCAAAACATTAGTTTTATTCAAAATTAATAGATATCAAGAAGCCTAACCTTATAAATTTAATATAATCTTTTTGGTAAAGATGTTTTCTATATGTGTACCAAGTAATTTGTTTCTAGGTGGTGTGGTTTTAGAGAAATTTCACTTTTTCTGTATGAAGATTGCTCACGGCCATTGACAATGCATTTGAGTGTATGCGTACTGCAGAACCTGGCGGATGGTGGAAACTGTGACACCGGGCTCTACGGAATCGGACACCGGGCCTGGCGTAGCAACAAGTATCGATGCTTCAGTCATTGGTTTGACTCGGCCAGGCTTTGAAAATGGAGGCCGCAATCCAACGTCCTGTAAAATATTCCGATAATCGGCATAGGGGGAATGCAAATGTTCTATTACTGATCGGTGTATGTCACCAGGCGCATGTATGTATATATATATATATATATATGTATGGGCTGGTGGTGCCTGAGTGGGATGTAGATAGACATAGTGGTGCTGGCAGGTCTGGGTGTGATTGCACTCAGGGCCTACCCCCTCTCCTGTGATAGGGATCACCACACTCAAAGGTCAAGGTTGGTGGTGGCCAAGGAGGCCATACAGCTTGTGGTGGTGGGCAGACCACTGGTAGCCATGGGGACTAGGAATGCTGGATCCCTATTGGTAGGACCAAGAATGATTGTTTCCCATTGGAGGAAAGGGGTGGGGGTGATACTCTACAAGGAACCCATGTAACCATATAAATAATAAACCAGAGGGCTGGACTCTCACTTCTTCTTTACACTGTATACTCTTCCTTTCTCTTTGTCTCTATTGATTTCACTATAGCCTGCCTACACAACCACAGATTCAAGCTTTAGCCATTTTGCAATCCGTCCATAACAACATTTTAACCCATATCCATAAGAGCATTTTAACACGCATAACAAATATAAGAAATACTTAATTGATTACAGTTAAGCCAACAATATTGTGTCTTACAAGAGACAAGTTGAATAAAACATGTGGGGTAGATGTATGATGTGCAATATGCACAGTTTCACCATTTCACTTTAGCACAAAATCATATAAGCATATTGTGGATACAAATTGGGGTATACAGAACACCTCTCTAAATCGACCACCCTTGGAACCGATATTAAGTGATCCATTTAGGGATGTGGTCGGTTTAGGGAGTTAGAATATGGTTACAATGGTATTGTCAGGACCCAAATAAAGCGTTCGGTATAGGGGAGTGGTCGTTCTGTGGAGGTAATCAGTTAGGGAGGTTTTAATGTATATTATGGTATGCAGGTATTGCAATACCTCACGGAGTTTGACGGCCCTGCCCCTACAGAGTTGTAAACCGCTGCCTTGTGGTACAGGTTCTTGACAGAACGGAAGGCTAAGGGAGCAAACCCTGAACAGAAAACGATGTCACTGTGGCATCATCAAGGGTTGTTGATGTATGGAACTTCCAACATCTCCGGACCAGCCACTGCATGGACAAATAGTTTTGTGCCTGTCTGGACATGTTCTTGCCGGTGTGAGACCTCTATTTGCTCCCCTAGAGAGTGCCGCTGGTAACTTGCAAAAGCCAGCAGCACTTCAACACTTTTGCAGGCAGCGTTCATGAAATAAGCTGAGAGACATTAAAACCGACTCATGGACATCACTCTCACAGCAGAGAGCTAAATGGAGAGCGACAGTCAAGTAATGAAAGCAATCTTCGTTGCATCCCGACAGACAGCATGATGATGATGATGATGACTGTATATTCAATAGATGGCCCATTGCTAACAGGCTGAATACACAGAGGTAACACTAACTATTTGACCCACAAAAATGGTTCAGCATGAACACTTATCAGAGTACACCTACAGTCTCAGCGATCTCTACTGAGTCCATTTAACAATTCATGATTGATACAGGTAGATTAGGTAACTGACAGACGCCGCCAACACATTTAAATTTGGATGCATTCAGAAACATTTGACCCAGTTCAACTTATATTTTCAATGATTGCCTTCTAGTGCAACAAACAAAACACATGCCTGAACGCCTGGATAAGACTTTTTTGTTGTTTTAATTTTAAAAGGAATCTGCTGATTACGTCATCCTTCTGACTGCCCATCGATCTTATAAAAGCAGGGTAACCGTTAGTGTTATTTTACTTGGCCACTAAAAGTGGGCTATGATCTCGACAGTGTGGTCGGCCCCGTCCTGATATGACCTCATTTGTTGCCAGGCCGTAATACTCCAACAACCAACCAACCTGTTGGACCTGTAGTAAACTACTTACACATCACCGTCCTGATATGACCTTAGATGTTGCCAGGAGGTAAAACTCCAACAAGCAACTTGTACATGTAGTAAACTAATAACAGACACCCATCCTGATATGACCTTAGATGTTGTGAGGACGTAAAACTCCAACAACCAACTTGTACCTGTAGTAAACTACTAAAGCCCCAGTCACACATAGCCGGATGAGCTCCGGATTTTGAGCCGGACCACCCACGGACCAACGGCCCAGACTGTCCCGGACCGCCATGGATAAAATCACTGTTTTCGTAGATTTTTGCCTCGCAATCACACTTTCCCGGACGAGCCACGGACGAGCCCCGGACCAAAGACCGGACGGCCCCGACGGCACTGGACCGCCCCATACCACCCCATACCGCCCCCAGACTGCCCCCGGAATGGCCCCGGATGAGCCCGGAATGGCCCCGGATGAGCCCGGACTGGGCCAGACCAGCCCCTGACTAACCCGGACGAGGCCGGACCACCCCCGGACTGCCCCGGACCACCACCGGACTATCCCGGACCACCCCCAGACCACCCCGGACTGTCTGGGAGTGGTCCGTGGCTAGGCCGGGGGTAGTCCGGGACAGTCCAGGGATGGTGGGGGGGATGGTCCAGGTCAAACCGTGGCTCAAAATGACCCCGGACCACCCCCGGACAGGCTCAGTCCACCCCGGACCACCCCCGGATTAGCCGGATCACCCACGGACCACCCCCGGACCACCCCCGGATCAGGTGGACCAGGCCAGATTTAGCCCGGATCGCAAAATCCCCCGGACTTCCCCAGATGTTTTAAGCATTTTAAAACATCCGGGGCTGAGCCCGGACAGTGCCGGATGAGCCACGGATCAGGCCGGATTGGGGGGTGTTGGCACGGACGGGCCACAGACGAGCCATGGATCACCCGGACCACCCCGGATGGCGGGACGGGGCTCATCTGGCCCCTGATCCGGGTATGTGTGACTGGGGCTTAACAAAAACCAGTTCCTGATCTAACCTTAGATATTGCCAGGACGTAAAACTCCAAGAACCAACTTGTACCTGTAGTAAGCTACTAACACACACCAGTGCTAATATGACTTTAGATATTGTCAGGACGTAAAACTCCAACAACCAACTTGTACCTGTAGTAAACTACTAACAAACACCAGTCCTGATATGACCTTAGATTTTCCCAGGACATAAAACTCCAACAAACTACAGTGTGCTTTGGTTTGTTTGTTGTTGCTTTAGATCCTAGCAAGATCTAAGGTTATATCAGGCCTGGTGACCGACTTGTGACAGTGTCCACTCATGGCAACTTCATAGAGCTGCCCCACTGGGAAATCAGGATGCTGGAACCATGACTCGATATTCCACTCAGTCACATTATCCTGACACTGGGCTAACCAGTGCTTGCCCTATCATATTAATGCTAACCGCTGGGCTAGGAAGCGACGAGTATCAATTTTATAAGTCACTGGTTTGACTCGACTCGGAACCAAACTCCATCAGAGTTCTATATTCATGCTTACTCAACCTTTAACACACACCTCTCTCCCCCACCTCCGAACCCCCACCGACCATCGCGCCGAACTGACACAACCCGGAAGTGATCGAGTGGCGCCCCCTGGGAGGTTCCCCGTCTCTAGGGGCCTGCTTCCCGTGGCTCCAGAACGAGGCTCTCCGGCTGGTTGCCGACGAGCAGATAACTAGTACTGTGAGTTATGCCAACTGCCGGCACCAGCGACGAATTTCAAAGATAAATTACCCGCCCACCCGCCCACCAAAAAAAACAAAAAATCCAATAAATATTTGTTTGAAAAATTATGAAATAAGCGGTAGATAAAAAAAAAAAAATGGGAGGCAGAAGGAATGAATAGAGGCGTTTAATTTCACGGTGGCTGTGCCGGAACACAGAGGGTTCCGGTAAGGAGGGCACTCTTAGCAAAAGCTCTAAGTGATCCGCCATCTTGGTTTGGGAAGTAGTGCAGGGATTGGCCATTTGAAGCAGGCGCAGTGTCAATTAGAGATTAACGCCATATTGTTCTGGTGCAAATCGAAGAGGAATGGTGTGAGGTGGGGAGTGGGGGGGGGGAGGCTAGGGCGGAAGATTGGGGAGGGGGAAGAGAGTGGGGAAGGAGTGGAGAACGCGAGAGGGGGGGGGCAAGGGGGAAGGGAGGGAGGGGAAGTGTCAGGAAGAGAGGTAGGGGGGGGGGGCAAGGGGATGAGAAAGCAGGAAGGGGGAGGGGGAGGCGAGGAACGGGGCATTAAGAGGGCAACGGGTGCGGAAATGGGGATGGGGAAAGGGGAAAGGGGAAATAGGGAAAGGGGGAAAGGGGGGAGGGGAAGGGGAAAGGGGAAAGGAGGAGGAGAAAGGGGAAAGGGGAAAAGGGAGGGGGAAAGGTGGGAGGGGGACGGAGAAAGGGGAAAGGGAAAGGAGGAGGGGAAAGGGGAAGGGGGAAGGGGAGGGGGAAGGGGAAGGGGAAGGGAGAAGGGGAAGCGGGAAGGAGGAAGGGGGAAAGGGGGAAAGGGGGAAAGGGAAAGGGGAAAGGGGGTAGGGGAAGTGGAACGGGGGAGGGGAAAGGGGAAGGTGGAAGGGGAAATGGGGAAATGGGAATGGGGGATTGTGAAAGGGGGAATGGGGAAGGGGGAAGCGAAAGAACGGACATGAAACGCACATGAAATGGACATGAAACGGACATGAATGGATAGCCAATGGACAAAACAAACTCAAACTGGACAAGACCCATAGACGTCAATCCGGCAGCATCCGTTCCAAGTGTTGTGCATGTTCAAAACTTGAACGGACACAAACCGGACTATCAACGGACTTTGTTTGATTTCTTTCCGTTTCCTCCAATCCGGTGATGTGTGACAGGGGCTTCACCCCGGCCATTCCCCGCTATATACCTAAACATGTTTTGATTAAAAAATAGTATGCGGCTTTAATATCAGAACTGAAACTCCAAGTACATTACTCCCAATGCCTACCCCAATCATATGCAGATAAATTAGTGATTGGACTGACACAAAAATACCGCGGACCTACGCTTTGCTAAAAAAAAACACCTGAATCCATTTTCTATTCACGCCTAATAAGGAGCGTGTAGGGTACTTCCTTTGAAATTATCTTCATCAGTAATTAGTGAGGAGGTCTTCTGAAAGGGTCGAATATCGACAAATCCCGATCGCTTACTTTACCCCATTGAACAGACCCAGTAGGGTTATGGAGCACGCTACTTTAGTAATAGTACATTGACAGTTTCCGCAAACAGAAAATGATGTTTTAGCAAAAATAACTTATTGGTCTCGTCCCTGGCTGTGGCTGTGTGGTGTACCTAGTACCATGCCTTGGGTACGCGCATAACCATAGTAATACGTATATGAGCCTGTCTTTCTTTTTTTGTCCATTGTAACGATTGACAGAAAACAGCTCAGAAATGGTTACACTGAAAACACAAGGACATTTGCTTCAAATCAATATGTATTCTATTGGGATTATGAAACACCATGTAAAAAACAAATCAGTTTATCCTGAGCAAATGCATAAGCAGATAGTATGTTGATCATTACAATGGAAAGGTTTTGTCCCATATTGCTTAGCATCTTTTGAGACATTCTCATATATATTCATTGTATTACTATTAAGCCAGACCGGATGGCTTAGTGTGTAGGGTGCCCCCCTGCTATGCGAGTGATTGCGGGATCAAACCCCGACCGAGTCAAGCTAACTAAAATACTAACTAACTAAAATACACACTAAAAGACATACCAGTTACTTGTGGGTTACATAATTCCATTGTGTTATTTGCTGAAAATTGTGCATTCAGCAGTTATTGTATACCTTACACTATATACCCTTTCGTGTAAATAATCCTGAATTGAAAGATGGTTGGAAGACCAGTGTTTTCGGCACAGCTCGTTTGTTTCTGTGTATGCCAGCATGGCCAGGCATCCAGCACAGGTGGATGTCATACCCATCCATTGTCAGTTGGTGCATTTTATAAATGACCATTGCTAGAATAGGGTGATTTGTTTTCAGTCCAGCAACAGCAAGGAGGCAAGAGAATGAATCACTGTATATAACATAGTTTGTGTGGTTGGATACCTCGATACACTCCAATGCGAGACGGAGTGCTCGGGCTTCTGCAGTGAAAATCAAGCTCTGATCGGGCAAGCGTGTGCCAAATTGTTCCCGTCGGCAGACTGCCGAAGCAGCTACCGGGCTATGGTCTTTCGAACCATCAGTGTATATGGAGAGGTCGTCTGCAAACTGGCCTTGAATCTCTGCTTGCAGTCTTTGGTACTTGAGTGGATGTGTCCCAGTCTTCCTCAGTTCCGTGAGTCGGAGGATAACCGATGGCTTCCTCAATGACCACGGGGGATCTTCTGGGACTTTGGCATCCTCCAACACGTCCAAATCCATGCTCAAGGCCTCCAAATGAGGTTTCATTCAGATGGCTTCATACCTGGATTTGTTATGTTGCTCGACTAGACAATTGTGTGCAGGATTCAATGCATTAGTTTTTATCTTGACTACATATTGCATGGCCAGTTTGATTCTCCTGTTGTTAAGTGATGGGTCATTGGCTTTGTCATAGAGGGTCTGAACCGGTGAGGTGCGGAAAGCCCCAAGGGCCAGGCGCAGTCCCTGGTGGTGGATCGTGTCTAGCAGCCCAATATATGATTTCCTTGCAGAACCGTATACTATGCTGCCATAATCCACTCGTGACCGAACCAAGGTTCAGTACATGGAGAGCGGAACATCTCTATCCGCTCCTCACTCTGAGCTGGACAGCACCCTCAGAATACCTAGCGCTTTCAGGCATCTTGTTTTCAGGTACTTTATATGTTGCCCGAAAGACAGTTTTGTGTCGAGAATGAGGCCCAGGAATTTGGTTTTCTCAACGACTTTAATGGGATCCCCATCCAGGGTCAGCTCCGGTTCCGCATGCATTCTACACAGCAGGCAGAAGTGCATGCAGAGTGTTTTGGTCTTGGAAAATTTGAAACAGTTCAGAACTGACCATCGATGGATCCCATTTATGCTTGGTTGTAGCTGTCTCTCTGTGACATTCATGTTAGCACCACTGTAAAATAAAACAAAGTTGTCCACGAAAAGACTACAGGAAACCCCCTGCTTTACAGCAGCAGCAATACCATTGACCTTGACCCCGAAAAGGGTCACGGCCAGTATGCTGCCTTGAGGTACTCCTAGTTCCTGTGAGTGTAGGCTGGAATAGGTAGTCTTGACACGGATGCGGAAATGCCTAAAGGCTAGAAAGTTCCTGATGAAAATTGGCAGGTGGCCAGGAAGGCCAATCGCACGAAGATCCTCCATGATGCCATGCTGCCACGTTGTGTTATAGGCTTTTTCGAGGTCGAAAAAGACAGCCACAACATGCTCCTTCTTAAGGAAATCATCTCTTATGAAGGTCTCCATGCGCACCAAATGGTCGAGGGTGCTGCGGCCCCGTCTGAAGCCACATTGAAAGTTGGACAGGTGGTGTCCTGACTCCAGTAGCCAGACGAGGCGGTTGTTTACCATGCGCTCCATTTTTTTACAGATGCAGCTTGTGAGGGCTATGGGATGATAGTTGTTGGCTTCACTCTGGTCTTTACCAGATTTGGGAATTGTTTTTGTTGTGCCTCTGAAATAAAGTGGCATTGTCTTATTTTATGGCGGGGATGACACCCGACTCCCAGATGTTGTTGAAGAGTTGAAGCAACAGCCTCAGTGCATGTTCAGGGAGATATTACAAAAATTGATAATGAATTATGTCAGGTCCAACTGCTGTGTCATCCGACCTTTCCAAAGAACACCTCAAGTCACCCATACTGAATGGGAGTTGTAGTGCTCCTCACCCTTGGAGGAAAAGTCCTAGAGATTTTGCTCTTGGCGTTCCTTGGTAGCCTGAAAGTGTCCCATTAGGAGCATGCTACCCAATAGAAGCACACACCCCATTTCAAGATTGAAAGCACACGCAAATATACAATCACATTCAGACTGAATCCACATAAAATAAGACAATCCCACTTTATTTCAGAGGCACAATAAAAACAAATACAAATTTAAGGCCATATTCAGACTGAATGCACATAAAATAAGAAAATTCCACTTTATTTCAGAGGCACAACAAAAACAAATCCATGAAATTCTTTAAGTTTGAATAGACGCACATTCATGTGTCTGCACTTGTGCAGTGTGCATCTTTTGGGACATATACGGTATGCCACTAATTCAAAACCAAGATATAATGAGAAACTTTAATAAGTTTGTTGTATTACGTCACCATTCCCTTCTGAATTGCTACCATACAAAGCGGGCTTTCCTTAAGTGCTGCTGTTTCTTCTGCAGCAGAAACAAAAGCCTCAAGCGTCCCCCTCCTGCCTCTCCCACTCCAGGGCCCCTTCTCACCCATTCATCACCCACTCTTTGCCTCCCGCTACTCCCTCTCCTCCATCTCAGCAACCCTCTGGCGTCCTTCTCCCTCCACCTTCTAGTCCCATCCCATCATGGAATAAATGGAATAAATGGAACAAATGGAATAAATGGAATAAGTGGAATACATGGAATAAATGGATTACATGGAATACATGGAATGAATGGAATACATGGAATGAATGGAATATAATGAACACATGGAACAAATGGAACAAATGGAACAAATGGAACAACTGAAACAAATGGACCACATGGAACATACGGAACACATAGAACAAATGGAACGCATGGACCAAATGGACCAACTGGAAAAAATTGAACAAATGGAACAAATAGAACAAAGGGAACACATGGAACAAATGGAACAAATGGACCACATTGAACACATGTAACACATGGATAAAATGGAACACATGGAACAAATGGAACAAATGGAACAAATGGAACAAATAGAAGAAATGCAACAAATGGAATAAATGGAATACATTAAATGAATGGAATAAATGGAAGCTCCATTATGCAATAATCAATAGACATTTGTGTGTGGTTAAATAGTTAGTATACCTTCCACATCCACCATTTTGCTATTCCCCATGGCCGGTCAAATATTAGTAAAGCCGGGTCAAGTGGGTGCTGTTTACACAACATCCGATGACGAATTGGTAAACCAGCCTTATCTGATGGGAAGTGAGTCAAGTGTGCGCACTGTTTATTATTTACCATCGATAATCTGCACCGGAACCCAGCACGCGCATGCGCAATTTGCGTGGTTTGCGCCAGTTACAAATTGCCCTGAGTGGTGTAGTGTATTGGTGGAATAGCACCCACTGGTAACTAGTATGAACTGTGCACACTGCATCTTGCATGAGGTGAGACTGGCCAGACAAAAAAAACTACCAGGCCCCCCCCACCCATTGCTCTACTTATCATCTCAAATTATTCTTGAATTTGCTATTCATCTGATGTATATATATTTAAAGATATTATATACCATGGGTATGTGCTAATATTATTGTTGTTGGTAAAACAGTTGATTCATCAGGACATACATATTTTCAGCATTGAGGCACTGGTCTTCCGGCCATTTAAATTACATTGTAAATAGGTCCTTAAACGGGTACTTAGGTGTGTAAATATTAGTAGATTATGATGGACGTTAGTGTGTTAGTAGGTTAGGTAAAATAAGTTCAGTATTATGGGCTAGAGTGGTGGGTGAATGGCCGATATAAGTATACAACCGCTGTTGGGGGGAAGGAGGGGGGGGGGGTATGCGACTCCCAACCCACCCAGTAGCAGCCAATCAGCGGCCGATCCGTCAGTCACTGCCCGCGAGCACCTTCCAGCACGCATGCTTGGGGGCTGCGGGTTCTAATCCCTCGGAAGGAATATATATATATATAATAGTAGATAATAATAATATTTGTATTATGATTTATACTCCACACAAATTGTGCAGCTATTATGGGTAGAGTACGGTGTATGCGATCGGGTGGGTTCGAGAATGCAGCCCCCCCCCTCCCCCCCCCTCACGTCCCCAAAATACATGCGGCTGTAGGGTGAAGGGTGGCGCAGCCCCCTACCATCTCGGAAGGGACATGAACTCAAGGATGCGGGTTCGATCCGCATAGGGGTCAACATCCAAACGGAATTACCCATCATTTGCTACACTGTTTGCATTGCGTTTGATTAGGTGGGAACGACACATTTCCTACTCCGCGTGCTGCGCTTTGTCCTCTACTTCGGGATAACAAATGAGGTCGTCTTCCATCTACCTGATTGGCTACTGGTGTTTGATACCTCTTCCATCATTGACCATTCATCGCTGGGCATTCTCTCTTCACTTCTCGGAGGGCCAGCGATACACACGCTTTATATCATGGAAATAAGTTGTTGTGCCTGAGCATCTGCTCATTAAGCATCTGCTTATTGAACATCTGTGTATTGACCATCTGCCCATTGAGCACGCACTTTATCTCATGGGAATAATTTGTTGTGTCTGAGCATCTGCTCATTGAGCAGATGTTCATTGAACAATTGTTCATTGAACATCTGCTCATTGGGCATCTGCTCATTGAACACCTGCTCATTGAACATCTGCTCATTACACACCGGCTCATTGAGTATCTCCTCGTTGAATATCTGCTCATTGAACATCTGAGCATTGGACATCTGCTCATTGGACATCTGCTCATTGCGCATCTGGTCATTCAGCATCTGCTCATTGTCGTTCCTTTATCCGATCACAGCGATATCTAACTTGAAAATGGAGAATTGTTGTTTGTTGTTTGTTTGCTGTTGTTTTACATCCTAGCAACATCTAATGTCATATCAGGACGGGATATGGAGAATAAAATCTAGATAAATGCATAGTGTAAAAACATGTAGTGGTTTTCACTGACCCCTCAGGCAAGGAACCAAATAGACAGGTGGGTGTGGATAGGGTGATGCCATCAGGGAGACTAGGTGGTGTATTGACTAGTATGGTACTCTGCACTGACCTCTCAGGCAAGGAGCCACATATACCTGTGGGTGTGGATAGGGTGATGCCATCAGGGAACCAGAATGCACGACATGTGAGTTTGATTCCTGATTTACGCACAATATTTCCCATTGTCATCACCCCTACGACAATCGTTGTCATGACCAGGGTCCTGTTCAAGCTGGATGCTGTAGGTTGTTGAGCCTACCCTGTATATAATTATGTAATTGTAAGCATTAAACAACGTATGGACGTAACCCAATAAAAAGACCTACAATTATAGGGTGATAAGTATATTGGTGTCTGCTGACCTCTCAGGCAAGAAGCCTTATAGAAAGGTGGGTCTGGATAGGATAATGACATCAGGGAGCCTAGGTGGTGTTACGCTTACCAATAGATGTGGGTTCGATTCCTACTCTAAGCACAATAATGAGTTGAGTGTCCATCTCCTGTTCTGGGAGATCGGGAGATCCGAACCCATGGGTGTGTGCGTTCGAACCCTGGTCGAGTCAATCCACTGACTTAAAATGGATATGTGTCGTTTCCTAGCCAGGTGCTCGGCATTATTAGTATAAGGCAAGGACTTGTTGGCTCAGTGTCAGGATAATGTGGCTGAGTGAGATATCAGGTCATGGTTCCAGCTGCCTGGTCTCCCAGTGGGGCAGCACTATAAATCTGCCATGAGTGCGCACTGTCACAAGTCGGTACCCATCCTGATATGATCTCATATGTTGCTAGGACATAAAACAACAACGCACAAGCAAACACAAATGCAATGTCCTAACCTGTAAGGTTGACCTCACCCTAACACAGCTACCGCTTCTCTGGACAGGAAGTGTAAAGACTACACCCCGCTGTGCCAAGAATCACCCGACGTGTAAATCGGCCTCAGCTTGTTCGATCAATTCCACCACTAGGGGGACAAATATATGTTATCTAATGCCTCGGGAAGGCTCAACCCATCCCACCTGGCACTCTGCCAACAGCTGCCTCGTCTCTTGCAGTGTTGTTAGTAATTGGAGGAAGAGTATTGCTTATCTATAATGTATTGGGACGGGGACTGTAAATTCACAAATATTATGAAATGTATAATAGTGTAGGCGGATAATATTAATTAAGTAATGATCCTGATGTGTAGTTATTTTGGTAGTTCCTATGTTATGCTTCTTATTTGTTTTCTGTCATGCACTTATATATGTTATGTACTTCAATCTGTTATGTACTTCAATATGTTATGTACTTCAATCTGCTATGTACTTATATATGGTATGTACTTCAATATGTTATGTACTTCTTATGGTATGTACGTATATATGTTATGTACTTCAATATGCTATGTACTTCAATATGTTATGTACTTATATATGTTATGTACTTCAATATGGTATGTACTTATATATGCTATGTACTTCAATATGTTATGTAGTTCAATATATTAAGTACTTCAATATGTGATGTACTTCAATATATTATGTACTTATATCGACTATGTACTTACATCTGTGATGTACCTATATATGTTATGTACTTATATATGGTATGTACTTTAATATGTTATGTACATAATGTATATCTGCTACATACTCCAATCTGATATGTACACCAATCTGTTATGTACTTATATATGTTATGTACTTCTATATGATATGTACTTCTATCAGTTATGTATATATATCTGCTACATATCCTTTGATACATACTATGTATTTCTACATATTATGTTTATATATATATATATATATATTGCATATTTTTAGATGTTATTTATTTCAATCTGCTAGGTTATTCTATGTTATATCAGTTATGGACGTCTATGAGTGACATACTTATATAATGGTATGCACTCCTATCTGTTATGTAATCATATAATGTGATTTACTTCGATTTCTTATGAACTTCTATGTGCTATTTACTTCTATCTGTTAGGTATCACTTTCAGGTCGAGCCTGGCAGCAGTTCGGCTTGATTTGAGGCAAGTCAAACATAGACTTCATTTTAGATTCTGCTCATATAAGTATCTAAATGTAAGTATTTCCAACATTATGCACATAACCATTTTATAGACTCACGATTCTAGCAGGATGAGTAAGGTAGCTTGAACCAGACTCTCAGGCAAGGAGCCACATATACAGGCACGATTAGATAGGGTGATTGCATCAGGGAGCCTAGATAATCTAATGGCTATGACAGCAACCCTGGAATGGCAAGAAGTGTGGGTTTGCAAAACCCGCTCTAAGTCTAAGCGCAATAGTCCCCCATTTCCATCACCAGCGCAACATTACTGATGGCGTCCGCTGACATGTCTCTGATGTTTCCAACATGGCGGATCTGCTGTAGGAGGGGAATAGGACCAGCAATAGGAACGCGCCCTACTTAAAGGTGCATAGTCCGATGGTTTTGAGCTTCTGTGATTTTCTGAGATAAATCTATCAGGTTGAGTGTTAAAATCTACTTTACTTTAGTTTGAAGTAACTTTTATTTTAAGTGGCTAACCTTTGAGATATTTAAAGCATTTGTTGAAGATTTATACTGCCTATCATGGATAAGCCTGAATAGGCTTGTTTTCACCATTAGACAGTTTGTCGATAGAAAGCCCGAGCCTACACTTTTACTGACCCAAGGGATTTTTAACCTCCCACACCACATAGACATGGTATGAGAGCAACTGGCCTTTGATGACGCTGTAAGTTATACACAGCGGTGGAAATCCAAATGGGCAAAGGTGGGGGCACAGGGAATCGAACCACTGACCTTCAGATTAGGAGTCCGACCTAGAAAAAAGTCAGACACTCTGACGACTCCACCACAAAGAACACCACATAAACATACCAAATTAATTTGGGCAAGCATGCCAAATCTCCGACACTATATATACTTCTGCAGTAGCAGATTCTATTGACTTGCCTTCATATTCCCTTCTATGCAGCGTCAAATGTTTCAATAAGTGTACCAGTATCTAAGTTAGATATGAAGAGTTCACGCGCAAATTCTTGTAAGCGTCAAATCCAGAAATTGACTTTACATTCTTTTAATTTCCCGGAAGGTCATTTTAAGTCCCAGTATTTACACGTTGGTTGGAGAAATGGTTATGGCGGAAGGAACAAAATGTATACCTTTTGAAGGTTTAAGTCCAATGTTTATATCAATATTCTGATTGGTGTTTACATGGTATTGCACCTGACATCTTCATAATATGTAGAATCATGGATAGTTGTTCTGGTTTTGAAAATAAATGTGATGTTTTCATCGGACTATGCAGCTTTAAATGTAAAAGCAAGCAGCGTGTGAACGGGCCTTGGCTTGTGGGATCAATGCTAACACCAGGCAGCGTGTGAACGGGCCTTGGCTTGTGGGATCAATGCTAACACCAGGCAGCGTGTGAACGGGCCTTGGCTTGTGGGATCAATGCTAACACCAGGCAGCGTGTGAACAGGCCTTGGCTTGTGGGATCAACGCTAACACCAGGCAGCGTGTGAACGGGCCTTGGCTTGTGGGATCAATGCTAACACCAGGCAGCGTGTGAACAGGCCTTGGCTTGTGGGATCAATGCTAACACCAGGCAGCGTGTGAACAGGCCTTGGCTTGTGGGATCAACGCTAACACCAGGCAGCGTGTGAACGGGCCTTGGCTTGTGGGATCAATGCTAACACCAGGCAGCGTGTGAACGGGCCTTGGCTTGTGGGACTAATGCTAACACCAGGCAGCGTGTGAATGGGCCTTGGCTTGTGGGATCAACGCTAACACCAGGCAGCGTGTGAACGGGCCTTGGCTTGTGGGATCAATGCTAACACCAGGCAGCGTGTGAACGGGCCTTGGCTTGTGGGATCAATGCTAACACCAGGCAGCGTGTGAACGGGCCTTGGCTTGTGGGATCAACGCTAACACCAGGCAGCGTGTGAACGGGCCTTGGCTTGTGGGATCAATGCTAACACCAGGCAGCATGTGAACGGGCCTTGGCTTGTGGGATCAATGCTAACACCAGGCAGCGTGTGAACGGGCCTTGGCTTGTGGGATCAATGCTAACACCAGGCAGCGTGTGAACGGGCCTTGGCTTGTGGGATCAATGCTAACACCAGGCAGCGTGTGAACGGGCCTTGGCTTGTGGGATCAATGCTAACACCAGGCAGCGTGTGAACGGGCCTTGGCTTGTGGGATCAATGCTAACACCAGGCAGCGTGTGAACGGGCCTTGGCTTGTGGGATCAATGCTAACACCAGGCAGCGTGTGAACGGGCCTTGGCTTGTGGGATAAATGCTAACACCAGGCAGCATGTGAACGGGCCTGTGTGGGATCAATGCTAACACAAGGCGCGTGACGGCCTTGGCTGTGGATAATGCTAACACCAGGCAGCATGTGAACGGGCCTTGGCTTGTGGGATAAATGCTAACACCAGGCAGCGTGTGAACGGGCCTTGGCTTGTGGGATCAATGCTAACACAAGGCAGCGTGTGAACAGGCCTTGGCTTGTGGGATCAATGCTAACACCAGGCAGACAACTAAATGTTATCAAACGCGATATTTTTGTTCCAGCCTTCCTGTGAGATCAAAGGATGCTGCCTACTGCTTCTATGTGTGTGGGTGTAGGGTGCGGTCGGGGTATATATTAGAGGCAAGCATAGTTTTATCGACACGTGGGCGTTGAGCTAATGGGTTTGCGCCCTAGGGGGCGCGTGTTGCTAACAACTCAACATGTCAATCTGTTTAAAATAGTGGGTGTTACTAACAAATCAACATACCAATCGGTTCAAAGAAGTGTGTCGGTAAAAATTCAACAGAGCAATTTGTTTAAAGGAGGGTGTGTTGCTAACAAATCAACACATCAATATGTCTAAAGTAATGTGTATTGATAAGAAATCAACATAGGAATATGTCCAAAGTAGTGTGATATACTAACAAATCAACGTATACATGTGTTTGTGGTAGTGTCTATCACTAACACATCAACATATCAATATGTTCTTAGTAGTCGGTGTTACTAACAAATCAACATAACAATCTGATCAACGTAGTGTGAATTACCAACAAATCAATGTATCAAGCTGTTCAAAGTAATGGGATACTAACAACATATCAAGCGGTTCAAAGTAGTGTGTGTTACTAACAAATCAGCATATCCATATGTTCAAAGTAGTGCATCGCTAACAAATCAAAATATGAATCTATTCAAAGTGGTCTACGTTACTAACATATCAACATATCATTGTGTTCAAAGCAGTGTGATACTAACAAATCAGCATATCGATCTATGACTGAAATTTCACCTGGTTAAACAAATAATGGACCAACAACAAAAACAAAAAAAACAAACAAACAAAATCTGTTAAAAGTGAGATGTCACTAACAAATCAACATATCAATATTTCAAAGTAGTGTGTGTGACTAACATATCAACATATCTGGTCAAAATAGTATGTTTTACTAACACATCAACATATCACACTGATCAAAGTGGTATGTGTTACTAATAAATCAACATACCACTCAGACCAAAGTAGTGTGTGTTACTAACAGATCAGCATATCAATTTATTCAAAGTAGTGTTATATACTGACAAATCAGCATATCAATTTGTCCGTGGTAGTGTGAGATACTAACAAATCAGGATATTCGTATTAGTTGTGTTACTACCAAATACACGTATCAATATGTTCAAATTAACCCGCCATCACAGTTCTAAATATGCCACAGCGAAAAATGGTGAATTGAGTGAGTATTTGCATAAAGTATTATTTTCCCGTGAAAGGAAACCCAGTAAGTGTGTCGCCGCTGTCTTCATAGAGAAAGAGCTGCATTGTTTGTGTCGGCCCACATCTTGCCCTTCTGGTGCATTGCATAACGCTACTTGTAAACCATCAATGATTGTTTGGGTCACAAATGAAGAGTTCAGGTGGAAAATCCTGTAAACGGCAATCCAAAAATTAGATAAACATTGGAATCAAACCTACAAAACAGATTATTTGTGTAAGTTCATGCATGTTGGTCATTGTTCCATAATAGTGCCATCACCACAAAAATGGAATTAGTCAGAATTAACATTATTTTCAGGTCAAAATCTTTCATTTTAATCATATTTTTGGATTGGCGTTTACAGGGTTTTGCACATGAACTCTTCAAATGATGTGGGCGCCATACGGTGCTGTGGTCTGCAGTGTGTCTTGCGGTTTATGCAAATGTTACGTCATTGCCAACTGCAGTTTATCTCTTCACAAATCGCATGGTTGGTTTTGAATTTATACACGTATGTAATATACAGAAAAAGTTATAATTTTCTTAATATTGATCGCACAAACATGCAGTTTGTACCATATTGATATTCATTTTACAACCTTTTCATTGATGTCAACAAAGGTGATCGGCCAGTGTTGTGGAGTCTGGCTTGCCAGGAGTGTGGCCTGCGGCGTTGCGATTTTCCAAAGGTAAGATAACTTCGACTTAAAATAACTGCAACTGCTTGCGGCCAGCAAAAAAACGGTACAATCACCATACAGCGACCGTTACCCACTGCGCAGTCACCGTACGGTCTGGCCGATGCGGCGAGTTATGGTCGCCGCAAGCACGCCGTAACACATTTGTGACCATAGCATAAAGTAGCATCAAATAGGATTTTATGATGATGTGCATTTAATGGAGCACCATCCCGAAGGGGGAGCCATTTTAAGGCACTGTAGTTGAACATGACATATTAGAACCGTGACTAAAAATAACAGACCCCCACATATATGAGCCTGTCTCAAAAGGCCTGTGTTTAAATTTGAAGTACAAACACTTTTTTTGTTCAAAGCAGTGTGATACTAACAAATCAGCATCGCAATCTGTTCAAAGTGAGGTGTTACTAACAAATCAACATATCAATATGTAGTGTGTGTGACTAACATATCAACATATCAATCTGGACAAAGTACTATCTTTTACAAACAAATCAACATATCACTCTGCTCAAATTAAGTATTTATAAAGGGTTTTTGCAAATACTTTTTGTTGTCCATTGTAACGATTGACACAAAACGGCACAGAAACGTTTACACTGAAAACACAAGGACATTTGCTTCAAATCAAAATGTATTCTATTGGGATTATGAAACACCTTGTAAAAAACAAAGCAGTTTATCCTGAGCAAATGCATAAGCAGATAGTATGTTGATCATTGCAAGGGACAAAGTTTTGTCCCATATTACTTAGCACCTTTTGAGACAGTCTCATATACATAGATGTATCAAATGTAGGCTCTATATATGATATATGTATATATAAATGCATTTTATGGAAAGGCGCGGATGGCAACTGGGAAGCGATACGCATAGAGCGGGTTTCAAGCCCACACTTCTTACCCTTATAGGGCTCATGTCCCAAGCATTACACAATCTAGCCTTCCTGTTACAATCCAAAATATGAGTTTGAAATTCCAATGCCAAGTTTGTTGATCATATTTAGGAAAAGTGCACTTCATATATATAAAGAACTCTTCATATATGTCCTCTAAAATCTATTATGGAAATATAACCAAGGACACTACCACTTATCAGTTCTCCTCTATATATTAGTTTATTAGTTATTACCTACTATCCTACTGTCATAGGAGTTAGTTCCTGCTTCTGCCACTATGGCGCCACCTGTGAGTGGCTTCTGGCCACCCTGATACCACCTGCGTCTGGTCACTCCCGCCTCCAGACCTGCTCAGATGGTCAGATTTTAAATGAAGAGCACGTCTCCAACCACGATCTACAAATTTGGCATTGGCATTGTGAACTCATTTTTGTTATTGGTGCTTATTGCGTTTTAGAAAAGAGCTTTTCATATATACTCCAGTCAGGTGTGGATTACTGGGTCTGTCGGTTCTTCAAATGTAAAATACTAGCATTATAATACATTAATATATAAAACAATATATAAAACAGCTATCTTATATTCTATAACTTATCATTGAAAACACACGATACCGACATGTAGAGAGTGACATGTATTTTTGTTGTCTGAGTTGCAGGTTGTAGATTAGAGTCACTCTGATGTACGGGGCTCCCCGACACTTAACCCTATGAATGTTACTCTAAGCTTCAGTGGGTGGGATGGTAAATCTTGGGAAGCCTGTCATATACGTCTTGACGGTTTGAGTGCTTAGGACTAAGTGATTCGAAACCATTCATAGCAGTTACTAAAGCATTACATAGGTGGCGCAACAGTCAGCAGTTAGCAGATGGTGATAGTTCAAGTCCTTTCTTGCTATGCAGCAGCAGGTAAGGAGTATTGTCGATTGCGAGTCTTCAATTACCCATGTTTAAGTAAAAATGATCAATTAAAACATGATTCATTTTTGCTTGCTTGTGATAATGCAAGCATTGCCATAATATAGTGTTTCCTGATTTCCGCAATGAATGCTTCTGGGTAGGGTTAGGCATTGACCCAATGACCTACTAACCTTGCCAGGCTCCTAGTAACAAGGTCGACATGGCTGAGAAAGCCCAGCTGCAGTCACACATCGAAATTACTTTTTCTATTCCACCAACAAGTTAAATGTGTTGCCCTTTGTAGAAAAATGTGTTCCTTCATTCTATGCATCCACTTTTGTTATCCTTGAGAGAATAACATTTAAATAAAATAAAATAATGAAACTGAAAAATTGTTTAAAGTAATTTTCAAAACTTGGGTAAAGGACCAGAATACAGTACACAAAATACTGCAATTAAAGCAGACAATGGTAAAGAAATAAAGAGTGCAGGTACAAAAGCTGACAATTCCATTGTAATTGCTTTCTGTTAAATCTAACTTATTGTTGTGCTTTCCACTTAAAGTCCATCAATTTGATATTGAAAATGGCATTATATAGGGGCTGTGACACCTTCGGCAAACAGAACCGGATTGGATCATCAGAAAGATGGCAGCTTCAGCTCAAATGTCGTAGTCACGGTTTCATTTCAGCCTGGATGGCGTTTGTTGAGATTTTGGGCCTGGATGCTTTATTAACCATAACTGCAAACCATCATGAACAAACCATCAACACACCAAACATCCTACACAACTATTAACCTGTTTAAACACATTGAACCTTATATAAGACAGACACAATGTCTTCTCAACTATAAACATACCTGGTTTTATAAGAGACAAAATGTAACCCTCAACGATTATTTGAGTTGCCTGAGTATACACTTTCTTCTAGGTACTGCTCCCCATTTCTGCATGAACTACAGTGACTGGTGTTGGGATTATACCACAGGAGCCACACCCTTAATTATACAGGTTTGGTGCTGTAACTAATACAGCACTGATCAAACTTAGATTATTTTGACTGTCAATTCCAATAGTAAGATGCCTGGAAGACCAGTGCTCCAGGGCTGACAAATGTCATATTCAGATGAATAAATACTTTACAAAAAAACTAAAAGAATGTAATCGTCCATATTGTTATGTGAGATGTGTCACTTGGAGCACAGGAAGAGCTTTGTTATTTTGTTCTTGAAGATTTATAATGCCTATCATGGATAAGTCTGAATAGACTTGTTTAGTACTAAGTGGGATCACTGAGTATCGAATTATGCTGCCAGCAGCCTGGTCTTACAGTTAGGCAACACTATAAAGTCGTCAACAATGGCGGAACAATCGCAGCATGTGCAGACGCTATAGACAAGAAATATACCAAGATATGAATCAGCTAAGATTAAGTAAGGGTACAGACGCAAACACCGACAAACACTACTTGGGCTGAAATGAATCAATGACTACCACATTTCAGTCTAAGCTGCCATCAATCCGATAATTGCATCCATTTTGTTGTCAGAAGCTGCCACTTCCCTTATATAACTCCCTATTCAATATAAAATGAATAGACCTTAACCGAAAAGCACAGCAATACATTTGATTTGGCAGAAAGTAACTAAAATAGATTTGTCCGTCTTTGCGCTTGAACCTTTAATTATTTTGGATTATTCTCTTGCTGGGAAAAGTGTGTGCACAGATTAATCGATCCTTGTGGGTTGGAATGATCGATGAAGTGTTAGTAGTAGGTACGGCCGAGGATCGCAGCATCAGGTGCCTGGGTGAGTGCAGACTGTGAGAAGCGATGAAGCAGATATGATGAGGTGTCTCATAGAAAAAAAAGAGCAAAACTCGACGCGCTGACCGAATCGGAAGCTGCCTGTATGGGAGATTGGAAGTTTGATTCCCATTCTAGTCAAACCGATGACTTACACAATCGATACTTGTCAGTTCCTAGCTTGGTCCTAGGCCCTAATGTAAAATTTCCTGTTAATTAGACATTGGCGGGTAGTGTGAACTGGCATATACAAGATTACAAATGGTCTATAAAGGTAAGTGATCCTTTACTTAGTTTAGATAGACATTGTGTATTATTAATAGATAGTGTGAGAGGGGAACTACTCTTAGTGTGATAGAGCCTTAGCAGCTCTGCTCACATATCCCCTCCCCCCCACACCCAATTGTTATTTACGGATCACTGCACACCCAGACACAACCAAGGCATGGATACAGGCATGCTGACTGTTCATTGGTTTATTACCTAACAGTTTCCTTGAAATTGACATCAAATCTGTCTGATGTAAGTCCCCACTGCAATCTCAAACTTCTGATCCCATCATTAGGCCACACAATTCAAACCACTTGTGATGGGATCCAACAATGGGCAGGTTTCTCGTATTTGGTATTGGTGATTGGATCCACCACTCTGCATCCAGATATAGCAGATGTATGGTCATTTGAGGGACAGGTGTCACATGGAGCGAAAACAATCCAAACATTTAGCCCCAGTGCAAGCTACGGCCCTGATGATGCAAGTGGCCAACTCGTTTCCACAATCAATCAATAATATCTCAACCGGAAGTAGAACAACAAACCGCATCTCGCAAACAACCCCAGTATGGTGCCATTATATGTTGTTGTGTATTCTGATTAAATGAAAGGAAAGTTTGATTTATTTAACAATGCCTCTAGAGCACATTAATTTTTATCATTGACTATTGATCATTCTGACATATTTCTTTGGAGAAAACCTGCTGCCACCACAACGGGTACTCTTTCTGAGAAGCAGCAAGGGGACTTTTAGATGCACTTTCCCACATACAGGAGAGCACAAACCACAGCCTTTGATGAACCAGTTGTGGACCACTGGTTGAAATAGGAAATAACCCAAACTAAAAATGTGTCCACTGAGCAGGATCGATTGGATGATCGACAGCTTCACAGGTTTGGACACTCTACCGCCTGAACTACGGCCCGCTCCTCAGATTAAATTACACCAGCTTTCAACAACAATAATAATCAAAAACCAAAACTGAAGCATCAAAATGGTTTGAATATTATTTTGGAACAGATCTAATTTGTGTGGTTTAGTAAAATAATAATATGCCGGAAATAAAGCGGCATTTTTGTTTTCATCGGAACACTTTCAAATCATGTGAGAAAACATGAAGAAAGGAACATTGGGAGCACACAATTAATGGAAATGCCATTCATATGTAATGTTGTTTCAGTCTGAGGAAGACTCAAGAACCATAATGGCGAGAGACTACCCTTACTTGTTTTTGTTTAATTGGAGTGATTCCTTGGTACACAATAGGCGGAAGTATAAATGCCACAGGTGGAATATTTGCCAGTTCATTTCAATCTAAACACAAATTCAGCCTCGTTTTAGTGCAGCGAATCACTCCCTGTGGAGGGACCATACCCATGGGTATGTAGGTATTGCAATACCTCATGAAGTTTGACGCCCCTGCCCTGCAGAGTTGTAAACCACTGCCTTGTGGTACAGGTTCTTGACAGAACCGAAGGCTAAGGGAGCAAACCCTAAACAGAAAACCATGTCACTGTGGCAGCATCAACCGCGGTTGATGTATGGAACTCCCAACATCTCCTGACCAAGCCACTGCAGGGGCAAGTAGTTTTGCGCCTGTCTCAACATGTTCTTCCCAGTGTGAGACCTCTATTTGCTCCCTGAGAGAGTGTCGCTGGTAACTTGCAAAAGCCAGCGGCATTTCAACACTTTTGCAGGCAGCCTTCATGAAATGTACAACCGCACAAAGAGCGGCAGTCAAGTAATGAAAGCAGTCTTTGTCGCATCGCGACCCACAGCATGATGATGATGATGATGATGATGGAGGGACCATATGATGTCGGATGACTTCAATGAAACACAATTTAAAGTTTGATGTATTATATTGGGATTTAAGCACGCATTCAGCTTGGTTTATTTAAGCTAATTCCTCCGTGGTAGGTGTCACCATTGGGTTTTCAAGCTGTTTACGTTTCTAAATGTTTATTGGAAAACGTCAGAAATTGGGGGATGTTGGTCATTCTACAACTTGTTTGATATTGAACAGGAAACTTACGAAAATGCATCATCATTAAAGGTTATTTCTGCTTGACTATGTATTGTGTTTTGATTCCAAAAACAACTGATTATTAGAACAAACCATGATGGTTTGGTAGCCTAAAAGACTAATTCAAAAATATAAGGACATACTAATTGTGATGCTATCAACTAAAGAACGAGCACCAAACTGCATGTCTACTGCCCCGTCTTAACTCGCTACCGGTGTAAACAATGATGCAATACCAGGTGGGGGACTGCCACTCAACTGAGAGTAACTGTGCCCAAAAGCTATCGGACCTAGCGATGCATACAGCGACCCCGGGCGAAACCACCGGTGCTGGCATGAGAGTAGGTACGCACCCCCGACCAATTAACACCTAACGGCCCTCCCAGATGACGCCGGCACCTGCATTGGGAACAAAAGTATCACTTACATCCCCAACAGGTATTGATAGACCGCAATGCAGTGAACTTACCACAGAACTTACCACATATCAAATTATGAAGAGAACCTACCTTCGGAAGCCATGGCCCAGGTCCAAGACTCACCCCTTACGCAGTAGGCCAGCTGGTCACGGCACCAATGTAATGGCCCATGACTTTCCTCCTCACACTGCCACGCACACACGAAAGAACACCAAGATTTGATATAAGTACACCTCATCATGGTTTATTATTAAACCTCTCTGCTCTCCACGGCGTCCACAGTCAACTGGCCCGCACCCTGACTCGCCAGGTCCCATGTCGCCTCAATAGGTGGGTTGGGGGATGAGCTAGCCACACGCAGTAGAGGGCAGCCCCATCGGGGGTCTGCCCGGTGGCTAGCCTGCTGCCACCTAGCGCAGTTAAGTGTAGCGTAGTCTCTGCCACCACTGCATGGTAGTAGGGCTCATGTACAGACTTCTACACTATTTATGAGGAAATTTGTGTTTCTGAAAAGCTGCAAAGAACTATTCGATTCCTTTCAGATGATATATTTTGCTGGGTTCCCAATTCAATATTGAACAAGCTCTAGACTGTGACTCCTTAACCCTATTTGTTTCTATATGAAAACCGACTTGCTTTTTCAATACACATTGAGAAACTGAGACAGCTTGAAAAAACAGTGGTGTTCCCTACCGTTTATGCATTACATTGTTTGTATTGACTGAGCTGTTACTATCTGTCACAATTATAACCATTGTGATATGGTGCACTCCCAGTGAGGCAGCACCAAAAAGGTGCCATAAGGATGCTCCTACCTAATGTGACCCTACATGTTGCGAGGATGTAAAATTCCCACCCACAAAAGACATGTGCATCGATAGATTTATACAAGCACACAGTAGTCAGTATACCTCGCTCCACTGTAATACAGTTTGTGTACTCATGACATTATTCACAATTGTGAGTTACCTGAACATTTTGTAAAAGCCTGAATCACATTGCCATTAGCACCTGACACACCAGGCCATTTGGGAAGATTCTCTTTCAAGGAGCAGAGAGCTTTCTTCAATCAGGATGATGTCATGCCGGTAGAGCTATTATTTTCAGCTTTTACTCGCCATATTTACACAGGCCACTAAGGCGAAGGGGAGAAGGAACAGAAGCAATGGCAATCGCTTGATATTTCCTCAGACTGAGCTGCCGAATGAGTTGAGCGTCTGTCCGCGACCCTTGTTTGTAATCCTTTTTCGGACATACATGAAAACATTTTAGAAGGACACATTCACTACCTTTGAGATTTATACATCCTGGCACATAACAGGCAGCCATAGCATCACTATAGTAACGCTAGGATCAGTTGCGCAAAATTAACATTTTAATCAAGCTGGCCGAAGTGTCTGATACCTCAATAGAGGTATTTCACCACCAACCTGCCCTCTGATGGCAGGTTAAATTAGCAACGTTGTAGGTATCAGTCCTGTGTACAGGGTGCTATGTAGAAAAGGTATACTCCAGTTGTTCCACTACCAGCCAGTCCTCTGAGAGCAGCGACAAGAAGCATCGTCATAACTAACAGTTCGCTATGTGGAATGACCCGCGTAAAATGTCTTATAGATGATTGTAGTTGTATTTTCACTGCTATATATATGAGACTGTCTCAAAAGGTGCTAAGCAATATGGGACAAAACTTTGTCCATTGTAACGATCAACATACTATCTGCTTATGCATTTGCTCAGGATAAACTGATTTTTTGTTTACATGGTGTTTCATGATCACAATAGAATACATATTGATTTGAAGCAAATGTCCTTGTGTTTTGAGTGTAACCATTTCTGTGCTGTTTTGTGTCAATCGTTACAATGGACAAAAAAAAAGAGTTATCACCTTTTGAGACAGGCTCATATATATATATATATATTTTGTCAGTGCCATGGCACTGGACTTCTGACCGTAAGTGTAAATATGTATCTACCAAAAATTGGTGCATGGTTTATACACTGATTCCCCACACACTGAAAAGTAATATTAATTGTCAGAGATAGTTGTTCAGTAAGTGGAATGCCCTGCGAAAAAAGTATTCCACCATCCTGCCCTCTGACGGAACTAGCAAGAACTAATACAATATTCACTCAGAAAACACAGCATTCGATAGACAAATGTATGATATTATAGGTGACCCACAAATTGATGCCTGTGGCATGAATTATTGCAGTAGATATGAGTCCACCACGCACGCGCCGTGGAAAAGGTCTATTTTGGGATTTGTAGGATGACAATTCGTGGAAGATGCCCAACACACGGGGAGGCCGTGTAAGGAGGAGGTCGACAGACAGCGGGCAGGTCCCAAGATGGCGAGAGGTGCATGCCAAGTGGGTGCTTACAGCCACCGGTGTCACAAGATATAATCGCCCCCTCAAAATTGTCTCCCCACAGCGAATGTATTTAGAAATAATATGTCCAGTCTTGAAATAGAATGTTCCTATATGGATAGTGATAAACCCTTTATCGCGTGTAATAATGCCTGTAGTGTCTTGCACCCTCCCCCCTGTCTGGCTAGGGGGGTGGGACCCCCATCATGCACCGCGCCGCCTCCTGCGCGGGGCCTAGCCTCCACTCGCTTGAAGTGTCCGATACCTCAACAGAGGTATTTCACCACCCACCTGCCCTCTGATGGTAACAGTCCTGTGTACAAGGTGGTCTGTAGATACATTGATTAGAGCCCGTCACCGGTGTGGCCAATACTGTACTACACACGGCCAGTTAGATATGATATCGTGTCCTTGTTTATATTCCCATAATATATTATAGAACACATATATATTTCAAAATAAAATAGAAGGCGATGAAGGAGTGTGGGTTGCAGCATGGAGGGTGTGGGGGGAAGGAGGGTGGTGGTTACAGGGGTAGGACTGAGGGAGGTGGAGGAGGTAGGGTAGGAGGTGTGAGGGTTGGGGTTGTAGGCTGACATTATGTGGATGGTGCCCGACTCATGGAGAGGCGGTGTAAGGAGGGGGTTGACAGATGGCAGGCAGGTCCCAAGATGGCGAGAGGTGCATGCAAAGTGGATGCTTGCAGCCACCGGTGTCACGTGATAGAATCGGCCCCTCAAAATTGTCTCCCCACAGCGAATCTATTTAGAAATAATACGTGCCATCTTGAAATAGAATCGTCCTGACCCATCAAATTTAGTTATTGGAAGGTTTGGACCTAATTTTTGGATTGGCGTTTAGGGGGATTTGCACCTGAACTCTTCATTTACATATACATATATTGATATACAAAATAATATATATATATATATATCTGTACATACACATATACTACCACTTTCATTTTTAAATAAATAGAATGAGGCCGAGGAGTGGCTGAGAGGTGAGGGGGGCAGAAAGGGAAGCGGGAGATGGAGGAGGTGGGGGAGGACATGGGAGTGGATGTGACACCGTGGGAGGTGAGATGGGGAGGTGGGAGGTGAGGGAAGAAGGGAGGTGGAGGCGGAATGGGAGGTGCGAGATGAGGGGAGTGGAGGAGAGGGGAGGGACGTGAGGGAAGGGGAGGAGTGGGATTGGAATCAAGGGGAGGGGGGAGTTTTATTTTTAAATACAGTATCTGGGCATGATGTTATTTTGAGATATAATTACTGGTGGAGAGAATTATGAGGGGTGGGGATTCTATTTTGTGACACCGGTATTGGGACAACGGGAGGGCTGAGAGACAGTGTTGAGAGACTAAGGGGGATGGTAGGTAATTATGTGTGTGGGGGGGGGGGGGGGTGGACAGGGGGGCGGTGCAGGGGATTGACAACAGGTGTTGGGGAATGGATCACGGTTTGAGGCCGGGTGAATTGTGGGGGATTCGTGAGACTGTTGTTGTACAAGTAACACATGTAGGAGTCTACTGTGGATGGCGAGGGATGGCAGTGGTGTGGACGTGGGAAAGTCCATCTTGACTGGAGAGGGGTGGTGGTGATGTAGACATGGCGTAAGGCTGGTGTTGTACAAACACCACATGTAGGGGTGGGTCAGTCCATTGTGGGTGGAGAGAGGTGGTGGTGATGTGGAGATGGGACAGTCCATCTTGACTGGAGAGAGTGTATGGTAGAGGAGCAAGGCATACGGCTGGTGATGTACAGACACCACCTGTAGGGGTGGGTCAGTCCATTGTGGGTGGAGAGGTGTGGTGGTAGTGTGAACAAGGTGTAATGCTATCGTTGTAAAGAACAACCTGTAGAAGTGGGTCAGTCCATTGTGGATGGAGAGGGATGGTGATAGTGTGAACAAGGTGTACTGATATTGTTGTAAAGGACCACATGTAGTAGTGGGTCAGTCCATTGTGGATGGAGAGGCTTGGTGGTAGTGTGAACAAGGTGTGATGCTGTCGTTGTAAAGAACCACCTGTAGAAGTGGGTCATGCCATTGTGGATGGAGAGCGGAGAGGGCTGGTGGTAGTGTGAACAAGGTGTACTACTGTTGTTGTAAAGGACCACCTGTAGGATTGGGTCAGTCCATTGTGGATGGAAATGGGTGGGGGTAGTATGGACATAGCGTAGCACTCTCGTTAATGGTAATATGGAGATGGCATAACACTGTTGTTGTACAAGCACCACATGCAGGAGTGGGTCAGTCCATTGTGGGTGGAGAGGGGTGGTGGTAGTATGGAGGTGGCATAACACTGTTGTTGTACAAGCAACACCTGCAGGAGTGGGTCAGTCCATTGTGGGTGGTGAGGGGATGGAGGTGTAGAGGAAGGGTAACGCTTCTGTACAAGCACCACCTGTAGGATTAGTTCAGTCCATCATGGGGAGTGAGGGGGTGGAGGTGTGGGGTGCACCATTTGTAGCATTGCCTCGGTCTATGTATTAAATTGACATAATATTCCCTTCTATACAACAATACAAGTTCAATGAGTGCACCGGTATCACACTCATATTTGCAGAATCAAAGCAAGGACATGTCTTGATACTTTAATCAGACTAGCCGGCTTTAACACCTGCTAAATAATCCTACCATGGACGTATATTGCATTCCATCTTATCCGACCAGGGATTTATATTGCATTCCATATTATCCTACCAGGGACTTGTAGTGCATTCCATATCATTCTACCAGGGACTTATCTTGCATTCCATATTATCCTACCAGGGATGTATTTATCTAGCATTCCATTTTATCCTACCATGGACTTATCTTGGGAGATATCTTGCATTCCATATTATCCTACATGGGACTTATATTTTGTTACATATTATCCTATCACCGACTTATATTGTGTTCCATATTATCCTAACATGAAATTATCTTGCATTCCATAGTATCCTAACAGGGAGTTAGCTTGCGTTCCATATTATCCTACATGGGACTTATCTTGCATTTCCTATTATCCTACCAGGGATGTATGTATCATGTGTTCCATGTTATCCTACCATGCACTGATCTTGCGTTCCATATTATGCTAACATGGACTTACTCTGTGCTCCATCTTATCCTACTAGGGACTTATATTGTTTTCCATGTTATCCTACCTGGGACTTATATTACGTTCTATAGTATCCCACCATGCACTAATCTTGTGCTCCATATTATCCAACCAGGGATTTATATATATTGTGTTCCATCTTATCCTACCTGGGACTTATCTTGCGTTCCATATTATTCTATCATGGCCTTATCTTGTGCTTCATATTATCCTACCATGGATTTATTTATCTTGTGTTCCATCTTATCCTACATAGACCTATATTGCGTTCCATATTATTCTACCATGGCCTTATCTTGCATTCCATTTTATCCTAACATGGACATATCTTGCATTCAATATTATCCTACCATGGATTTATCTTGCATTCCACTTTATCCTACCATGGATGATCTTGCGTTCCATATTATCCTAACATGTACGTATTTGCCATTCCACCTTATCCTACCAGGTATGTATTGTGCACTCCATATTATCCTAACCGGGACTTATCTTGTGTTCCATCTTATCCTACCTGGGACTTCTCTTGTGTTCCATAGTATCCTACCTGGGACGTGTCTTGCATTCCATATTATCCTACCATGGCCTTATCTTGCTTTCCATATTATCCGAACACGGACTTATCTTGTATGGGGTTCTGTTTTCTCTACTTTTTGGTGTAATGTGTTTGTGTTTTGTGTGTTTTGTGTGTTTTGTGTGTTTTGTGTGTTTTGGGTCTCCTCTTTTCCTTTTTCATGCGCTAATCCTCGCCGTGAAAGGTGGTGGTGGTAGTTCGGCTACCCTCCCGCTGACAGCATCAGAGCAGGATTTGCTGATTACCTACTAATATATTTTGACCGCGCAGCAATTTAATCAGTTGCTCAGGATGATACCGCTAGTGCTGAAGTGGGCTGGACGGCTGGGGAAGTGATGGGGAGGAGGATGGGAGGGGGAGGGAGGGGGAAGGGAGAGGGCTTGGGAGGATGGGGAGGGGGAAGGGAGGGGGAAGATGGGGAAGGATGAGGTATGGGAAGAGGGGGTGGTAGAGGGCAGGGGGAAGGGGAAGGGGAGCTGGAGGTGGGTGGGTTAGGGAAGGGTAGGGAATGGTAGGGGAGGGGGCTGTGGAGGTGGGAGGGGAGGGGGAGAGGGATATTGGATGTGAGAGGGAGGATGGGGCAGGATGGGGAGGAGAGATGGCAGAGGGATACGGAATGAGGTGAGGGTTGAGAGGAGAGGGAGGATGGGGAAGGATGGGGAGGGGTGATGGCAGGAGGATAGAGCATGGGATGAGGGTTGAGAGGAGAGGGAGGATGGGGAAGGATGGGGAGGAGAGATGGCAGGAGGATAGGGCATGGGGTGAGGGTTGAGAGGAGAGGGAGGATGGGGAAGGATGGGGAGGGGAGATGGCAGGAGGATAGGGCATGGGGTGAGGGTTGAGAGGAGAGGGAGGATAGGGAAGGATGGGGAGGGGAGATGGCAGGAGGATAGGGCATGGGGTGAGGGTTGAGAGGAGAGGGAGGATGGGGAAGGATGGGGAAGGATGGGGAGGGGAGATGGCAGGAGGATAGGGCATGGGGTGAGGGTTGAGAGGAGATGGAGGATGGGGTGGGAGGGGAAAAGGGTGGGGGCAGAGTGGAGGGAGTGTTGGGAGAGGCAGAAGGGTTAGAGGGGAGGGGGAGAGGAGGGCGAGGGTGAGCGGGAGGAGGGGGGAGAGGTGAGCGGGAGGACGACAGGGGAGGGGGAGAGGGGAGGGGAAGGAGGAGGATGGTGGAGGGCAGGGGGAGTTGGGCAGGGGGGTAACGGCGAGGGGGTACGGGGTAGGGGGAGTGGGAGGGCGATGGGGGGAGCTGTGTCGGATGGGAGAGGGGCTTAGGTCACTCTATAGCGGCGGGATCTTTACGACGTGCACTATAGATTCGCGGCCAATCAGAGCAATAAGAGCTATAGAGCGCAGGGGCAAGAAAAGGTCACATTATTTATCCGCATATCTGCGTACTTTTAGGTCACCGACTTGTGCGACGATATATGGCGTATATCCTAGGTACAAGTTAAAGTCGAATAATCTGATAACAGCGTGTGATTTTCAAAACTTGAATGTAGATTCTACAATTTGATCTTACAGATCCGTTTAGAGACACTGGTGCATTTATTCAAACTGCATCGTCCGATGAAAGCATCGCATCTTTGAAACCAAAACACTGACTATCGATATAATCTCATGTAATCAATTTTAATGCTGGTGTGCTTATTCAAGCTGTATAACATCATGAAAGCATTATATTATCGAAATCAAAACACTGAGCCAAGTTATAAAACTTTGTTCATCATCATCATCATCAAGTCCTTAACTGTAAGGATCATTGACGCACCAGATATAACTATGCGACCAGTTTTCTCCATTTATCGCTGTTTGCCATGGCCCTCTGGGACCAGCATGTCCATTCCCTGATTTTGTATTCGCATGTCTTCTATTGTCTTCTTCCCCCTTTCACTGCGCCTTGCAAGATGGTTTTGGCCAGACCTGATGAAGGGAAATATGGCCATACCACTGCAGTTTGTGTCTCTTTACGATCATCCCGAGACCGTTGTGTGGTCCAAATGCCTGCTGGATCTTGGCACCAACTTCTTCTTCAGTAACGCAGTCTTTCTATGAGATGTTTAGTATCTTGTGGTAGTACCATGGTTTCAATGTTCTTATGGTGCTGTCACATTACAACATTTCTCGCCAACGCGGGTTGACATGTGTCATTTTTTGGCAAAACGTCGGGAGACGTCTGCAAGCGTTATGCGTGTGTTACATGCGCGTTGGTATTCGTTCATCTATGGCGACGGTCGGCGACAGTCGGCAGCACGCGTCAGGGAATCGGTGACGTTAGGGGCACGTCGAGATACGTTAAACATGCTGGAAGATCGTTATGTGAACGTTAAGCACACGCCGCATGCGTGTGATGCTCGTTACCACACGTTGCGCCAAATGGTTGCTTTTTGTTGTTTTACATCCTACCAACATCTAAGGTCATATGAGGATGGCGCGCCAAACTTTTACAACAACGTCGGCTGCACGCTACCAATACTTTGCACTGACGTCGACAAGTTTTATGTCTCTTGACGATTAATAGTGATTTTGCACGTTGTAGGCGCGCCGGCGAGATACATCGTAGTGTGAGAGGGCTATTACGCAGCGTGTGAGACAAGATGGTCACAAGTTGTGGGATAAGGCACAACCCATCTTATTCAATTGGTTGCTTGGTTACTTGGTTGTTGGTGCTTTACGTCCTGTCAACATGTAAGGACATATCATGATGGGCACCGACTTGTGACAGTGTGCACACTATATAGGGCTGCCCCACTGGGAAAAAACGCTGCCAGCGACATGACCTGATATTCCACTAAGTCACATTATCATGGCACTGAGCTAACCAGTCTGTACCCTATCCTATTATTACCGAGCGCCAAATTCATAGAACAAACCAAACAGACAGCTGCGCCATATTTCCTAGCCCAAAAAGTGTCCATAAAATAGAGAAATACTAATAGTTATAACAATAACAATCTAAATAATCTAGCTTTCATGATGATGATGCTGGTTTAACAATATGGAGGTATCAGGGGACATATTCTTTGCTAAATTATGTACTTATTCTGTGAGTATTCTGATGTGTCTCCCCCTCCTGATAGGACCTTAGATGTTGCTAGGACGCAAAACAACAATAAACAAACAAACAAATCTTACATTGGAAGTTACACCCGAATAAGATCTGTGCCAAATGGCAAAACATATGATCCGTGCAACCATTTTAATTAGTTGTATCTGGTATGCTTATGGTTGGTATATTGAACAGGAATAAAGGACTTCCTGTACGGGTTCACCTAACACTTGCACCCTTATCATTCTACAGGGTTAAAGGTCAGGAAAATGTAATTCAGAAAGGATAGTTGCGATTAGAGGATCCAGTGCAGTTCAGTTGTTTGTTTGGGGAACTCTATAATGATGTGTGGGCTTTATGTTATTAAAGAGATATTTCAAATTTAACAAAGCGGTCTCAATAGGCAGAAACCATTATAAGGCCCCGTAGAAATGTGACATATTTACAAATTAGTTTGCAATAAATGAATGCTAGAGAGCTTCCTTTAACTAGGAAAGCTCCCTGTTGAGAAAAATGTATTTATTTACCAAATCTTTATTGATCAAATCGGCCCCTCAACACCTTCCGAACCCCCAATCAAACCTAACAAAACCAACAACAACAATCAATGGGAATGAGCAGATTGTCCCTCCTTCAAAATAAAATAAAGTGAAACAACCCATAACATCCATAATTAAAAGCCAATCAAATTGAGGGAAAGTAGGCACTGACTTGGAAAGCAGGCACTGACTTGTTACCATGCACACTCATGTGTGACTTTTTAGTGCTGCCTTCATGGGAGACCAGGTCACTGACACCATGACCCCATTTCTAACACACTAACTCACTTACATTATCCTAACCTCAGTTAACCAGCTGAGCGGCATGCTAACTAGTGACAAGTATCAATTTTGTAAGTCATTCACTTGACTCGGTCGGGTTTAAAAATTCCTGACTTTCGACATGGAAGGCTTGCACTCTTGCCTGATTGCACCAGTGCGTTCAGCCACATGGAAGCAGTTAGTATGTACCGGCACTCTCCCTGATACATGGTTGAGTCACTGTATTAATGCCCACCCCCCACTGGCCAATATTTCATAAATGCCCACCCCTTAAATTTGTTTTTGTGGTAAAGTATTTATTCATCTGACATTTGTCAGCGCAGGAGCACTGGTCTTCAGCCATCTTACTACTGGAATTGACAGTCTAAATAATCTAGGTTTGGTCAGTGGTGTTTTAGTTACAGCACCGATCGTGTAAAATTAAGGGAGTGGCTCCTGCTGTATACTGTACAGCACCAGTCACTGTAGTTCATGCAAAAATGGGGCGCAGCACCGAGTAGAAGATGTATACTCGGGGCAACTCAAACATTCATTGTGGGTTACATTTTTTCTCTTATAAAACAAGCAAGGTTTATGGTTGATGTTATGTATCCTTTTGTCTGTCTTATATAATGTTCATGTGTTTAAACAGATTGATAGTTGTCTAGGATGTTCGGTCAGTTGATGGTTTGTTCATGTATGGGTAAGCGCCCTCCCTGTACTTGAGTGATTTGCCAATTTAAATACCCAGGGTGTTAACCCGCAATAATACGGTAGTTGCTCAGGTTGTGTCCCAGAACCGAGGCCTGCACTTCTGAGGCGGTAGTGCCCCCCCCCCCCCCACTCATGCGCAAGGTCCTGGCCGCCTTTATTGTGAGCCGAGGGCGGGAAATCGTGTCAACTACATCCTCGGCACGTGACATAGGTGCTGAGGCAAATTGACACTCAGCATTAGGCCCGTCCCATGAGGCACTTACACCTACAAAGGTCGCCTCAGACTCCACAATAATTTGTCTTGAATCGCATTAATCTGCATAAGAAAAGCTTTTCACATTTGTTGGCATACGTTAGTTGATTAAGCGCGGGGACAGTTTCAATCGCGGGAGGATTTGTCTTCCTCATTCCACTGCTCCTTGCCCTCTCTTAGTAATGCCGACCGCCAGGTTCCGTAGCGACAATTATCAATTTTTAAGTCATCGCTTTGATTCGACCAAGGTTCGAATCCTGGGGTTCAAATACTAGGACCTCCCAAAACGGGAGCTGATAATTCCACCCATTTAATTATCCTGTCTAATAGTCAGTAATTTTAGGTATGAAGAGTTCAAGTACAAAACCCTGTAAATACCGATCCAAAAATTGAGATAATTATTGGAATTAAACCTGCAACAAGTTATTTGTTGTCATTCCTATTTTTGTTGTTCATTATTCAATAATAAGCATATCATAACAAAAGGTGTAATTACTGAGAATTAAAATTAGTTTCTTGTAAAAGAAATCTGTTATTTTAATAACAACTTTGGATTGGCGGTTGCAGGGTTTTGCGCGAAGACAGTCTTGTGTATCTTATTATTATCATTATTGACACCACAATTGGTGTGTGGTGAATATAATTATGACATGTTAGATTAACTATGCTGGACTGGGTTATATGAGGTGGTATGGGTGGATACAAATGTATGTATGAGTACATTGATTAGACCATTTATTTAATTAGTTATGTATACACTTTCCCTTTCCAGGTTTGCACACCTGCAGTGTGAATTGCCCAGGTCACAGGTGTCATATGTTGGGCATGGGCTTTTGAGATGCAGTGGTTGCATAGTGGTTGGTTTATTATATTAAGTCCCTGTCACATTATGACGCATCTTGCAAGCACGCAGCCAATGCGTAAAATCACTTTTTTACGTTGAGAAGCATTACATTTTTCGGCATGGCGGGCAAAGTTGGATGTATACATACTGCATAGATAATGTATGGCCAACATATGACCAATGTATGGATAATGTATCTCCCAGCGAAAAATGCTTGAATTATGCTCACAGTACCTTCACAGAATGCCGGTGAACGTTATATATGTTTTTCGATCACCAGAACTATGCGTCATATGTTGCATACGTCAAGACACGCTGGAGAAATGTTAGGTATATGTTATCCATATGTTGTCAGTATGTGGACTGTACATTCCCACTGCCTTTAAATTAGGTCAACATAGTGCAACATAGTGAACATCGATTGTCTAACATAAGTCTAATGTATATCGATGTACACCTAACACATAAATAACATATGGAGGACGTAAAATCCACACTTTGTCGGGTGTTGTCATACTTAAAAGGTTTTGTGCATGCACAAAACTTTGCCAATCCCATGACGTCTGATGCCTTATCTCGACGAATGTCGACATCCATTGATGTATACCAACGAGCGCATAACGCATGCCTATCGCATAACGTGTATCCCAACGTAGTGGCCAAAAATCACGTATGTGGGCATATGTTGGCGTGATGCATATATTACAGTGAGTAGTGATGACAGTTGGTGGATTGTAAAATGCAGGTTTACACTAAATAATTTACAATCTAAGCTGTATGATTATACACATGTGTTACCCACATGTATAAGCTCTTGACCAGATGGGATGGCCGAATGAGTTAGAGCGTCCATCTCCCGTGTTGGTAGATGGTCGGTTTGAACCTTGGTCGAGTCAAAGCAACGACTTAAAAATTGATACTTGTCACTTCCTAGGCTGGCACTCAGCATTATTAGGATAGGATTAGGAGTGGGATATCAGGTCATGGTGCTGGCAGTCTGGTCTTCCAGTGGGGCAGCACAATAAAGTTGCCATGAGTGCGCACTGTCACAAGTTGGTACCCGTCCTGATATGACCTTAGATGTTGCTAGGATGTAAAACAACAACACACAAACAAGACAAAGCAACTAGTGAAATTAACAAGTTACAATAGAAATGCAGACACACAAAACCGTTGGACTGTTTGCAATCAACAAACCGTTAGCACTGATAAAACAATAACAAAACCAAGATTATTATTCAAACACAATTCAAACGATTTAAATCAAATTGGACTAGTGCTTCCCATACAACCAGCACAGTTGGTGTTAAGTGCACAGGTTGATGGAGATATTTGGGGAAGTGCAAATGTGCAAGGATAACTAGGTGTACAAAATGCTGGTATGCATCATAGGGGGAATGCAAATGTTATATTACTGATCGGTGTACGTGACCAGGCGCATTTGGCGTATATATATGAGCCTGTCTCAAAAGTAATAACTCGTCTTTTTTTGTGTCCATTGTAATGGTTGACACAAAACAACACAGACAGGGTTGCACATTTGCTTCAAATTAATATGTATTATATTGGGATTATAAAACACCATGTAAACAACAAATCAGTTTATCCTGAGCAAATGCATAAGTAGATAGTATGTTGATCGTTACAATGGACAACGTTTTGTCCCATATTGCTTAGCACCTTTTGAGACAGTCTCAAATATATGTATGGGTTGGTGGTGCCTGAGTGGGATGTACATAGACATAGTGGTGCTGCTGGCAGGTCTGGGTGTGAGTGCACTCAGTGCCTACCCCCTCTGCTGGGTTAGTGATTACCACACTCACAGGTCAAGGTTAGTGGAGGCCATGGGGCCATACAGCTTGTGGTGGTGGGCAGACCACTGGTAGCCATGGAGACCAGGAATGCTGGATCCCTATTGGTAGGGCCAAGAATGCTTGTTTCCCATTGGGGGAAAGGGGTGCGGGTGATACTCTACAATGAACCCATGTAACTATATAAGCAGTAAACCAGAGGGCTGGACTCTCTCTTCTTTTTACACTTTATTCTCTTTGTCTGTATTGATTTCACCATATCCTGCCTACAACAGCCACATATTCTAGCCTTATCCTTTACACAATTGGTGACCACGACGAGTGGATTAGTCGATTAGACTTTACATAGGGCTGAGCAATGGTTAGGAGTGTACTTCTTAGCGATGCTAAGGAATATCCTTTATTGGGTTTGATATTGGGGTTTTATGTCCTGTCAACATGTCTTATCAAATAAAGTGACATCGCACGTTCATGGCTATTTTATAATGCTGTACCATTATGATACCATTTCGCAATCCAATCAGTTCAGATTCAAATTTATATACCCTATTCTCGTGGGTTAACACCCGTGTGTGGGTAGACGCGTGTCCAATATTTCATAAATGTCCACCCCTAAAATATCCATGTGGTTAAACGCCCACCCCCCACTTCAGTGATTTGCCAATTTAAATGCCCAGCGCGTTAACCCTCGAGAATACAGTCATTATTTTCGTTTTGAAAATGTGATGTTTTCATGTGACTGTGCAGCTTAAACTGGGCCCACATTACTAGTCAGTGAGGCTCGATTAATTATTACTACTCCCCCCCATTAACAGTCACCTTAGCAAGTAGCCCCTTTCCAACTCAATCAATCAATCAATCCTCTCTCTACCTTTAACCGTGCCAATATCAATAGCCACATGCACAGGGGCCACCCAATTGAATAATACATGACTGAGAGAGGGACAGTGTAAATTATTATTCCCATAAAGCATGCATTCCCATTTGATGTCAGTCCTGCTGGGTGACAGGTTATGCCTGTTATACTGCTTCTGACCCATCGAATGGGCGATAGGCTGCTGGTAAGTGACACTCAATGTGAAGGGGTGTGGCTGCTGCCAATGTCGCTGCCTCTATATATTATTTGCATGTTTTGGTGTACGCAAACGGCAGTGAGTTAAAACTGTTACTACTGGTATGTTGAACGTAGTCTGCTCATGATGTGTTCTGATATATGTATAATCAAATGTCTATACAGAAAAACCTCTCTTTGCCCACCCCTCTACAGCTCCACCACTCCCCTATATCGATCGCTTTATTTGGGTCCCAACAACGCCATTGTAAGGATATTGAACCTTTCTAATCTGACCCCTTCCCTAAATGGACCACTTAAATTCGGTCCTATGGTCGGTCGATTTAGAGAGGTTTTACTGTATATGTATTTGCATATATTCAATTCAATTCAATACTTTATTTCAGACTCAGGATTATGGTAGTTACATAATTTGGTCCATAGTAGGTACATATAAAAATTAATGTGAATAGGATATAAGTAATAGTATGAATACTACCATACTAACCGATATCAAAATGTTGGTCTACATACAGTAGTTTGTACCAATGCCTCCATATGACAGACGTAAATCTGAGATCACTCTCTTCTATTTGTACAAGTCCCTGTATTATAACATTTTCTGACTTGTCAAGTCTAGTAATACATTTGAATATTATATTCCTGATAACAGCCTGGAAGGCTGGCACATCAATATTGCCAAACAGCTATATGCGAATACATGTTTATATATATGTGTAAATATGACTATTTGTCCATTTATGCTTCATTGCGTATATACATATGAATATAATGAATATACTGATATATGAGATATTCATATATCTGTATGTGTATATCAAGATATCGGATATGTTTATTGGTGGTCGGAGTTTTATGTTCGGGCAACATCTAACATCATATCAGGAGGGGTACCAATTTGTGACAGTGGACACTCATGGCAGCTTTATAGTGCTGCCTCAAGGGGAGACCAGGCCACCATGACCTGATATCCCACTTAGTCACACTAACATGATACTGAGTGAACCAGTCCTTGCACTATCCTATTAATGGCAAGTCTCAGGCTAGGAAGCCACGAGTATCAATTGCATAAATCATTGGTTGGACTCGACCAGGGTTCGAACCCGTGGGTTCGCATCCCATGATCTATCAAAACGGGAGACGGACGCCCAACTGATTCAGCCATCCCGTCAGGTCATCGTGATATTACATTAGATGTTGCTAGGTCATAGAATATCCACAAACAAACATATTTAAGGGCACAGTAAGCTCTCTGAATGGGTGCACGCAACCCTGGTCGAGTCAAACCAATGACTTTAAAATTGATACTTGTCACTTCCTAGCCAGGCACTCGGCATTAATAGGATAGGGCAAGGACTGGTTCGTTCAGTGTCCGGATAATGTGACTAAGTGGGATATCAGGTCATGGTGCTGGCAACCTGATTTCCCAGCGGGGCAGTACTTTAAAGTTGGTTGTTGAAATGATGTTAGATGTTGCTAGGACGTAAAACAACAAACAAACGGGTGCACGCAAGACTAATATCATTTAACCACGGTTTGTGTTCAAATGTGAAATACACCGGTTAAATGCAAATGACATGCCAAGTCTGTTAATTAGAGCCAGTTATTTACAGTCGTTCACGATATCTGCTCTTCGAGAGAGAAATGGCTGAAAGTAATCATTTAGGCTAAACATTATCGATCGGTTGATTGTTGGCATTTTACATCCTGGCAACAACTAAGGTAACGTCCCAATGTTTGCGGTAATATATAAGGTTTAATTGTCAACCTACAATTATTAGATCTACTGTCATGGTGCACTCCTGGTGACATTGTAGTGCTGCCCGACTGGGAAATCATTCCACTGGCACCATGACCTTATTCTTGAAGATGTATACTGCCTATTATGGATAAGTCTGAATAGACTTCTTTTCACCATTAGAAAGATTGTCAAAAGAAAGCCTGAGCCTACACTTTTACCGACACAAGAGTTTGTTAACCTCCAATACCACATAGACATGGTATTAGAGCAACTGGCCTTTGATAACGCTGTAAGTTATACACAGCGGTGGAAATCCAAATTGGCTGAGGTGGAGGCATGGGGAATCGAACCACTGACCTTCAGATTAGGAGTCCGACCTAGAAAAAAGTCAGACACTCTAACCACTCCGCCACAGAGAACACCTGATATCCCACTCAGTCAGATTATCCTGACACTGACCTAAGCATTCCTTGCCCTATCCTATTAATGCCAAGCGCCAGGCTAGGTATCGATAAGTATCAATTTTATAAGTCATTGTTTTGACTCGACTGGGAACCGAACTCCCTATCTCCCGCACGGGAGGCCTGCGCTCTAGTGATTCGGTCACTGCGTCCGGTAAACATTATCGGTGATTTCCAATTATAACGGACACCTTCGCAAAAGAAGCGATTCCATTCATGGCCAGGCATAGCCAGCGCTGCATCGAATGTATAATGTGTTAATGTCTTCGCAAGAGTCCAGACCGAGGTAACAAAAAGGGCCTTCAAGGGAGATTAAATGGTGATAATCTGGAAGCAAATTGGAAATTTCATCCATTCTTGTCGGATGAGAAATTGGTTTGTGTTGTTTATCACATTTGTGGGCAAAATAAAGGGAAGGATATGTTTTGCTTTTACTTTTAACTCGGAACTTTCATATATTTCCTGCTCTTTAAATTGCGTAAATTTGGCTTAGGATGGTGATTTTGAGTTTCGACCACTATTGTGTTATACATATCTTGTTTGTTTGTTTTTGTTTTATGTCCTAGCAACATCTAAGGTCATATCAGGATGGGTACCGACTTGTGACAGTGCACACTCATGGCGACTTTATAGTGCTGTCCCACCAGGAAACCAGGCCGCTGGCACCATGACCTGGTATCCCACTCAGTCACATTATCCTGACACTGAGCACACCAGTCCTTGCTCTGTCCTAATAATGCCGAGTGCCTGGCTAGCAAGCACCAAGTATCAATTTTTAAGTCATTGGTTTTGACTAGACCGGCATTCGAAACCACGACCCCACGATCTACCAGCACGGGAGACGGACGCTCTCACTCATTCAGCCATCCCGTATAAATTTAAGTTTTTCCTACTTATAATCTAACTTATTGTAGGCTGGACTAATTTGTCTATGAATGGCTAATTTTGGAGATATTTCAAGTAGAAACATGATAAATTACTTTTGGTGGGCAAACCAACATCATCAACTTCATCAGTAACAATTTGTGTTAAAATCCGTTCATATTCACTTTTGTGGAGAAACAGATGCTTAATAAGACGTGTATCGGAATCTAAGCTGGATCCGAACCACAAATCTAAAGGCCCTGTCACACTATGACATTTCTCACCGGCGTGCCGGCAACGTGCAAACCCGTCGACAAACGTCCAACTGTTCGGGGTTTTGGGAGAAACTTTGACTGGTTGTAGCATGTTAGTGGTGTGTTTTTGGCGTGCGGCCAACGTCCCGCCAGCGTCAACGTCCACGTCAACGTCCCGCCAGCGGGTTCCCAGCGTGCCATCGGCGTGTTGTCGGCGCGCTGTTGGCACGCTGTCGGCGCATTGACAGCGCGTCGGTGTCGTGTTAGTACCGTGTCAACGCATACATACCCGCCAGCAACACGTTAGGACGCGCCCGCAGTGCGTCCACACCACGTGGCCAACGCATCCAGGTGCGCCTGCAACACGTCCAACGGGGCGAGAAATGCTGGAACAACGCCAATATTGCGCCGACTACCCGTCAATCGAACGTGATGGACGCGCCGACGGAACGGTCGCATTTTGGGGGGAAAAAAGCCAACGTTAACCGACGTTGATCAACGTCCTGCCAGCGTTCCGCCGGCATGCTGCCAATGGGTGTCGATGTGTTGCTAATGTGTCCGTAATGTGCCCGCCAACACGCTGACGTGCGTTGCGGCGTTGAAAGTTTTGTGCAAGCACAAAACCTCAACGCGGCCCGACATGCGCCGACGGCCGCCGACGTGTTGATTCACACGTTGCTATCCCTCAACGTGTACTGACACGCCGGTAATGCACCGGTAATGCACTGTAATGCGCCGGTAACGTACCGGACGTGTACCAACGTTTCGCCCAAAAATGCAATATGTCGCCATGCGTCGAAGCACGTTCGTGAGAAACGTTGTAGTGTGACAGGGCCTTAAATAAATGCATCAAATTAAAATTGTTTATCCTTTCACTTGAATATGAAGCCTGAGAATGCCAGACGGGTGACCAAATCTGTAGAGCAGAGGCTTCCTCTGCTGAAGTTTGGGAGTTCCATTCCCGATCGAGTCAAGCTACTGACTTATAATTTAAACTTGACATGTGTTGTTACATAGCCTGGTGCTAAGCGTTAATATGATAGGACACAGACTGGTTAGCGCAGTATCAGGATAATGGGACTGTGTGGGATATCGGGTCAGCAGCCTAGTCTCCTAGTGGGGCAGCACTAAAAAGTGTCCATGAGTGTGCACTGTCACAAGTCGGTACCGGTCCTGATATGACATTAGATGTTGCTAGGAGGTAAACCAACAACAAGACAGAAACCAAAACACAGCCTGAGTTAGTTTATTGTTATGCAAAGTTGGTTCAATTTGTGTGGTAATTTATCAGACGCAGTACCTAGGGCGTGTGGTTTCTGTGGGAGGGATTAAGGCGGACCCAGAGAAGCTCTCTGCAATTGCGGGGTGGCCCAGGCCTGAGGATATGAAGGAGGTTGGATCATTCCTTGGGTTTGTGTCATATTACCGCGATTTCATTGCGGATTTTGCACGGTTAGCCGTTCCTCTGCAGGACTTGGTCGTCACCGTGAAAATAATAAAATGTGTGTGGGGCGAGGTTCAGAATCATTGTAGAATTGGAAAGAGGACTACACTGACCGACGAATGAGTATAGTCGTGTATAGTGTTGTGAAAGTACCTGGATATCGCCAAGTGATCTTCTTACAGGAAGCTAAAAACAAAGCGCCAAATCTGTAATCGCTACCATTTTAAAAAGTATGTGACCCATAGGAAAATACCCAGTCATGCCCGCTACTAACTCTTGGCACGCTAGTCTAAAGGCCTGTTCACATACACGTCAGTGAACGTAGTTGAACGTAGTGGAGGCTAACCTAGTTGAACATAGTTGAACGTAGTTGAACATAGTTGGACATAGTTGAACGTACCGGCATCCATAGTTCTCCATGATGAGAACGTGATAAGAATGTGTGTGGGCCGTGAGTTCCGATCTAAGCTTTGGACATGTTCAAAAGAGCACTACATTTAAGGCTGATGTAGCCTCTGTGATGATAACGTACTCTAGCATACTCTAGCATACTCTAGGGGACTCTAGCTTACTCTAGCATACTCAAGTGTACTTCTTAATGTATGCTAGCATACACTAGCATACCCTAGTGCACACTAGCATACGCTAGCATACTTTGACCGGCACAACACTTGGCCGTTCTGCCATGGTCACATAGCCATTAGTCGACGAAGTTGAACGTAGTTGAACGTAGTGGAGGGTAATTCGCTGCACTCGGCTCAGAGAAACGAGCAATAGGATCAGTAAAGGAAGCAACAGAGTCAGGAACCTTTGCAGAGTTTAATGAAGAAACATATCAGGGCCTGGCACGCAGGCTAGCAAGCAGGTGACTCAGACCCTAAATCATAACAGTATCATAACAGGATCGTAACATGAGCGCATAACTTGAACAGGAGCAGGGTCATCAGTATCGAAGGCAGGCAGAAGACATCAGCGCTCACCCCCGAAACAGAGGGTGGGAGGGTGGGGAAGCGAAGTGACCAGGTCGGAGGTGGAAAAGAAGTGAGTTGGAAAAGCGAGGAAAGGAGGTGAGAAAGTTGCCTCGTCAGCAAATTAGACATGTTAGCCTCCGCCAACATGCTCAATGTAGTTCAATGTAGTTCAACATAGTTCAACGTAGTTGGACATACCGGGATCCGTACCTTAACGTACCGGGATCCGCACCATAACGTACCGGGATCCGTACTGTAACGGATTTATCCGTACCGCAATGTATTTATCCGTACCGTGAAGTATGCATCTGTACCGTGTACGTATGTATCCGTACCATAACGTATTTATCCGTACCGTAAAGTATTTATCCATACCAAAACCTGCCGTAGCTTAACGTAGTGATAGCATGTTTCACCCATGTTAATCTATCCTACGTTCAACTACGTTCAACTACGTTCACTAACGTGACCGGGCTCTTAACATAGCTACCACACACTACGCATTTTGTTTCTCTTATCTCATTCTTATCCAATCATCCATCTATATTGGTATAATCAGCTTTCGTATGTAGCAGCATTTCGTCTGTAGCAGCATTTTTCACATATATATCAAAGACTACCCATACCACCCCCAGTGCTACATATTATTCGAAGGAATAAACGGGGGAATTACTAAGGACCAGCAAAATGTTGGCAGAGAGACTCTAGCACATGGTGGTTATGTGTGGATTAGTCGGGGGCTAGGGGGTTTAATATATATATATATATATATGGTTATCGTGCTAGTGTGAGCTGATTTCTCAACCTCGCTCAAAATCTTTTGCATTTTGTTTCTCTTGTCTCATTCTTTGGCTAATATTTGTATCATTGTAAAAGCCCAGTACAGTGTTGGCAGAGAGACTCTAGCACACAGTGAGTATGTGTCGGTGTGTGAGGGGCTGGGGGTTTAAGATACATACAATTATCACTCTTGTGTGAGCCGATGTCTCAATCTCACTCAAATCTTATGCATTTTGTTTCTCTTATCTCATTCTTTGGCTAATATTTGTATCATTGTAAAAGCCCAGTACAGTGTTGGCAGAGAGACTCTAGCACACAGTGAGTATGTGTCGGTGTGTGAGGGGCTGGGGGTTTAAGATACATACAAGTATCGTGCTTGTGTGAGCCGATGTCTCAACCGCGCTCAAATCTTATGCATTTTGTTTCTCTTATCTCATTCTGCACAAACATTCATAAGAATCCTTTGCTTTTGTTCTTTTAATTGTTCATCTATATTGGCATTACTTTCTTTAATCTGCGGTGGCATTTATCATTAGAACTTGAAGACCAATGCATCAGGATTGACAACATGTTATCAGGACGAATAATCCACTTGAACAACAACAAAACAGCAACTGGGGAAATAGCTTAAGACCAGTAACATGGTGGCAGATACTCTAGCACTTGGTGAGTATCTGTGGGTGTGTGTGGGTGTGGCTTAAGATATACACAATTATCGTGCTAGTGCGAGCCAATTTCTCAACCTCCCTCAAATCCCAGTCACGTCTCGCCATACATCATTCTAGAGCAGCAGCTGTGCACGCCAGTGTCTACTGAATTATTGAGGCAATTAAAGCCGCATAGTGCACGCCAGTGTCTACTGAATTATTGAGGCAATTACAGGCGCATAGTACAAGGTACACTTAATTATTGAGACAATAAAAGCTACATACTGCAATGTACGCTGAATTATTGAGACAATTAAAGCCACATGCTGCAATGTACGCTGAATTATTCAGGCAATTAAAGCCGCATATTGCAAGGCATGCTTAATTATTGAGACAATTAAAGCTGCATAGTGTGATGTATGTTGAATTATTGAGACAATTAAAGCCACATGCTGCAAGGTATGCTGAATTATTGACACAATTAAAGCTGCATAGTGCAAGGTACGCTGAATTATTGAGACAATTAAAGCCACATGCTGCAATTATGATAAATTATTGAGGCAATTAAAGCTGCATAGTGTGAGGTACACTGAATTGTTGAGACAATTAAAGCTGCATAGTGTGAGGTACACTGAATTGTTGAGACAATTAAAGCTGCATGCTGCAAGGTACGTTGAATTATTGAGACAATTAAAGCCGCATAGTGAAAGGTACACTTAATTATTCAGACAATTAAAGCCGCATAGTGCAAGGTACACTGCATTATTGACACAATTAAAGCTGCATAGTGAAAGGTATGCTGAATTATTGACACAATTAAAGCCGCGTAGTGCAAGGTACGCTGAATTATTGAGACAATTAAAGTTGCATGCTGCAAGGTATGCTGAATTATTGAGACAATGAAAGCTGTATACTGCAAGCTACGCTGAATTATTGAGACAATTAAAGCCGCATAGTGCAAGGTACACTGCAGTATTGAGACAATTAAAGGCATATACTGCAATGGATGCTGAATTATTGAGACAATTAAAGACCCATAGCGTAAGATATGCTGAATTATTGAGACAATAAAAGGCGTATACTCTGAGGTATGCTGAATTATTGAGACAATTAAAACAGCATACTGCATGGTATGCTAAATTATTGATAGAATTAAAGCTGCATGCTGCAAGCTACACTGAATTATTGAGACAATTAAAGACCCATACATTGAGGAATGTTTAAATATTGAGGCAATTAAAAGCCATATACTTCAAGGTACGCTGAATTATTGAGACAATTAAAGCTGCATACTCCAAATACCACTGAATTATTGAGACGATTAAAGCTGCATACTCTGAGGTAAACTGAATTATTTAGACAATTAAAGCTGTTTATGGTATGCAGGATTATTTAGACAACTAAAGCCTCTTACCCGGAGGTATGCTGAATTATTGAGGCACTTAAAGCCGCATACTCCAATGAACACTAAATAATTGAGAAAAGAAAAGTCACATCCTCCAAAATACGGTGACTTTTCGAGCTAATACAAGGCGCATACTTCAAATTAAGTGGAAGTATTGAGACACTAAAAGCTGCATACAGCTAAGAATGCTAAATTATTTATACAATTAAAGCTGCATATTCCGGCATGCATTGAATTATTTAGACAATTAAAACCATGTATGAAAGACCGAACTATTGAGACAATCAAAGCCGCATAGCCAGAGAGATGAATTATTTAGACAATTAAGGCGTATTTTAGATGCTGACTTATTGACACAATTAAAATCAACAATGTTTTACTTTAACTTAGCCACATTATATTGGAATATGTACATTTCATGGAATTGTCCCAACAATGTTTGAATTTAACTCAGACACATTTTACTGGAATGTGTACATTTCATGGAATTGTGCCAACAATGTTTGAATTTAACTCAGACACATTTTACTGGAATGTGTACATTTCATGGCGTTGTACCAACAATGTTTCCATTTAACTCTAACACATTACACTGGAATGTATAGATTCCACAGCATTTTGCTAACAATGTTTAGATTCTACTGGAATGTGTAAATTTCGTGACATTGCGCCAAAAATGTTTGAAGATAAACAAAATGTCATATACAGTAAAACCTTTCTAAATCGACCGACCTTGGGACGGACTTTAGGTGATCCATTTAGGGAGGTGGTCGAATTAGGGAGTTAGAATATGGTTACAATGGTATTGTTGGGACCCCCCATACAGCGATCGATATAGGGGACTGGTCGATCTGTGAAGGTGGTCAGTTAGAGAGGTTTTACTGTATATCTACCGATATAAAGTCCAAACTAATTTCAGAAGTTATATAGAAAATATAGAGTATATTGTCTCTGGTCATTATATTTTTGCAAGGTTTTGTGAGTTAAATTTTGCAATTATTTGACACACCTTTAACCTCTTCGAAATTACCTCTGCGATATATCTGAAGATTAACAATTTTAATATATATTTCAATGTAAACATACAAATGCGATTAACACATATTTGTTCATGATATTAATCTGACAGAATAAATGCCATTAACTTGTTGTGGTGTATATGACCTTTGCTCTTGACCCAGCATTAAAAGATCACCAAACAATCATGCTATGAATGTTTTTGTTCCACACTTTTATGGATAATCAATTAACTCCATGGGATGACCGAATCTGTAAGAGCACTGACTCCCAGTGCGAAAGATCATGGATTTGGAACGAGGTCAAATGAAATCAATGACTCACAAAATTGACATTAATCACTTCCTATTAAAGGATTCATTAATATGATGAGGCAAGAACTGTTTAGCTCAAAAGGAACATTTGCTTTATTTAACGACGATAGGCCACTCTTTCCGATAAGCAGCAAGGAGTCTTTAATATCCATTTTCCCACAGACACGACAGCACATACCAGAACCTTTGATGAACCACTTGTGGACCACTGGTTGGAACAGAAAATAACCTAAACTGCAAATGTGTCCACTGAGCAGGATCTGTCTGCTGAGCGACACCTTCACAGATGGACATTCTACTGCCTGAGCTACGTCCCACTCCCCCATAGCTCCCTCAATACCTTATATATTATGTGCTCTGTAATATATTATGGGAATATAATACGAGACAATACTCACTATATCCTATCTAACTGGCCTTGTGTAGTTACAGTTGTGGCCACACTGGTATTATTTGTATGGTTACATGGGTTCATTGTAGAGTATCACCCCACCCCTTTCCTCCAATGGAAAACAAGCATTCCTGGCCCTACCAATAGGGATCCAGCATTCCTGGTCCCCATGGCTACCAGTGGCCTGCCCACCACCACCAAGCTGTATGGCCCCATGGCCACCACCAACCTTGACCTTTGAGTGTGGTGATCCCTATCCCAGCAGAGGGGGTAGGCCCTGAATGCACCCATACCCAGACTTGCCAGCACCACCACTCAGGCACCACCAACTCATACATATATATATATATATATATACATACATGCGCCTGGTCATGTACACCGATCAATAATAGAAGATTTGCATTCCCCGCCTATGGCGTATATTGGAACATAGGCTCTGTAGTAGATAAATCGCTCCCTACTTCGGCACTGTGGTCTCATTAAGTTGATGAGCAAGGACTTGTTTGCTCAGTATCATGATAATGTGACTGAGTCAGATATTAGCTCCTGGTCCCTATATTGAGGAGGAGTTGTGAGGGGTGGACCCCCAGCGTTAAGAATGATCTTACTATATATATATATATATATATATATATTTATATGTGTGTAAGTGTATTATACAGGCTATGTCAAGCAATATATCAAGTGATGGACGCATTGATGCTGAAATACAGAGGAGGATGGGCAAGGCTAGCGCATCTTTCACCCGACTACGCCAGAGACTCTGGAACAACCACCATGTGTCCATTCGGGTCAAAGGCAAGATCTACCATGCAATCATGCTATCCACCCTAATATACGGAGCTGAGATCTGGATAGTGTACAGACGACAGGTGAAAAAGCTGCATCCCTTCATAATGCGACATCTGCGTTCAATCATGAGGCTAACCTGGAAGGACAAAGTGACAAATAAGGAAATACTCGAATGGAAGGGGCTGCCCTCTATGGAAGATCTTCTGATCAAAAAGAATCTCCGGTGGACTGCACACCTCATGAGGATGTCATCATACAGGCTACCAAAGCAGATCCTCTACTCTCAACTGTCTTCTGGTTATAGAAAGAGAGGGCACCCTCGTCTCCGGTTCAAGGATACCATCAAGAGAAACCTGAAGCTGAGGGACATTAAGACCGACTCATGGACGGAACTCTCACAGCAGAGAGCTAAATGGAGAGGGGCAGTCAAGTAATGAAAGCAGTCTTTGTTGCATCGCAACCGACAGCATGATGATGATTATACAGGCTATGTAGTATATTAATCGCTCCCTAGTCTGTTAATGTGGATTCATTAAAGTTGCATAGTCCGATGGTTTTGAGTTTCTGACATTTTTCGGAGATAAATATATTAAATTGATCATTATAATCTACCTTACTTTAGATTGAAGTAACTATTAATTGAAATGGCTACCTTTTGATATATTTGAAATTCAAACATGTGAAAATAATGTTGGCAAGCACGCCAAAACTCTGATACCATAGGCTTCTGCAGTAACAGGTTCTATTAAATCGACTCAGTGTTCCCTTCTATGTGGCAACAAATACTTAATAAGTGCGTCAGTATCTAAGTTAGATATGTAGAATCAAATTTAGATAATTGTTTTGATTTTGAAAATGTGATGCTTCATCGGACTGTGCAGCTTTAATATAATATGACAAAGACTTCTTTACTCAGTGTCATGATAATATAACCGACACATGAATGGAAATTGTGAGGGGCAGACTGTCAGTGTTAAATGTTATGTTTCCTATTTTAAGGTATCTTACTATTTTAATGTATTAATCAAATATTCCTCCAGTGTGTGCCTCGAGAGGGGTGCTGCCCAAATACATTACGGTGACAGATGGGGGAGGGAGGGGGGCACTCCACCAAGTCGCCAATGGAGGATTCAAGATAATACAGTAATGTCCCCTTAAATTTATACTAGTATAATGCGTTAAGCATGACATATGTTATCTATAGGCTGTGTAGTATATTAAGTGAATACAAAAACCAAGGCACTCACATACTTTCTTATGTTATTATTCAGTATCACTAACAAGCCGCCCCAAGTGTGGTTTGTCACAAGTTGATACTCATCTTCCAATGACCTCAAATGTTGATAGGACCCACAACCTCATCAAGTGTCAGCTATAGATTAAGTCTAGCTGCCTGATGCTGGTAGTATAATAGTCATAGTCCATATGTCCTAGTAGGTCTAATCGTCAAATAAATTGTTTCTTTTTCTTATTATGTGTCACTGTCACAAGTTGGTACCGGTCTTGCTATGACCTTAGATGCTGCCAGGAGGTAAAACCCTAGCAAATTTACAAGCAGAGAATGTGTGTGATATAATTCGATGGAGAGACTTAGTTCACTGAAGCAGAAGCTAAAGGCCCAGTCAGACCTTACCAGACTGAGTACCGGACACCACCCGGCAAATAATTGTCTAGTCCGCTGGTGTTCGGTGTTGAACTGTTGCAACGGCCGCCGGACGAAATGGATGCTAAACGGTCACTAAACAGATGCTAAATGGATGCTAAATGGACATTAACGAATAGTCAAGGGACGAGCACCAGACGAGAACTGGACGGCAACCGAATGGACACAAACCAGACACCAACTGGACACCTACCAGACACCTTCCGGACTGTTCACGGATGCGCCAAAAAACAACGGACTGAATTCCCGCAGCACCATCAATGGACTCTTCAGGATACAAAACGGACACCTAACGGATGAGAAACGGACATGAAATGGACCAAATGGACCAAACAGACTTAAAACGGACAGTAACCCTACATACACTTCAGTCTGGTGGTGTCCAGTACAAGTTTTGTGCATGTTCAAAATGTGTACCGGACACCGCCGGACAGATAACGGACACGCCGGATGCCAACCGTATAAAAACCATACATTGGCATATTTCACCAGACAGTGTCAGTTTTCTATCCGACTGGGGCTCTAGGGATTGCAGGTGATAGTTCTAGCATACCAATGTTAATTAAGTCTAGTGGATTAATCCATGATGGACAGAATGAATGTACGTACGCAGTCTGATCATTCAGCAAATATCAGCAGTTTTTCGGTTCCTCAGTGACATTCACATGAGTAATTAGTAATTACACAGTTTGTTCTACTGAATGAGTAATTGCAAAGTTTGATTGTATGTTATAGGTTCTTGAGACGTGCATATATCGATGTCAAAACATAGTTGAGAGGGTTTATATCGGGTAAAAGGTACAACATCATTGGTTAAAAATCCATCTTTTACCCCCTGCAAAAGATTGAAGATTAGAGCTGTATAATCCGATGAAGTATCAAATTTCCAAAACTAAGATAATTATCTAGATTTCATTCTTCATATTTAACTCAGATACTGATGCACTTATTAATTATTTGTTGCCGCATAGAACGAGAAACTAAATATATATAATAGAAGCCATTACTGCAGAAGCCTATGGTGTCAGAGTTTTGGCGTGCTTGCTGAAACTTATTCTACAAGCTTACACTTCAAATATATCCAATATTAGCCATTTAACGTTTTAAAATACTTCAAACTATAGTAAGGTAGATAATAAAAATCAAATCAACATCTTAATCTCAACAACATTACAGAAACTCAAAATCATCGGACCATGCAACTCTAAGCACCCTTACAAGTATAATATAGTTTTAATTTCCAAAAATGATGATGTCGGTCCCGTGTTTGCTTAATTATAACAATCAAATCAGCTGACACTTATTCTACATGTTTACACTTCAAATATCTCAAATAGTAGCCATGTAAAGTTTTAAAATACTCTAAACTATAGTAAGGTACACAATAACAATCAAATCAACATCTTAATCTCGGAAAAATAGCAGACACTAACAATTATCGGACCATGCATCTTTAAGCACCCTTACATGTATAATATAACATTTAAATTCTAAGAATTATATCTGACGCCCCTTAGTATGTGACGACCTGTGTGACTGCGTGAATTGCCAGTATATGGCCCTGGTCACGGCCACCACCTCATCACACATACACCTCACGGATCCAGATTTGTTCGACCTCCCACTCAAAGCCGAATAAGCACCCTGGGGTGGACCTCGTTTTCACTCAAGCCTGTTTTACCAGTTGGGCAATGGTCATTGCCCCCTATATACGCCATAGGGGGCAATGACAAAATGTCTCAACCTAGAAGAGATTCGAACCTATACTTCTTGCCATTCCAGGGCCAGCATGGCATCCATTACACTAGCTAGGTGACCTGATGCGATCACACTATCCAAGCCTACTTCTTTTTGCGTGAGACGTCAGTGCAGACTAACACGTTCGTCTCCCTGGAATTGTTTGTTTGTTCGTCGTTGTTTTACATCCTAGCAACATCTAAGGTCATATCAGGATGGGCACCACACTTGTGACAGTGTACACTCATGGTGATTTTATAGTGCTGTCCTACTGGTAAACCAGGCCGCCAGCACCATGACCTGGTATCCCACTCAGTCACATTATCCTGACACTGAGCACACCAGTCCTTGCCCTGTCCTAATAATGCCGAGAGCCTGGCTAGGAAGCGACAAGTATCAATCTTTAAGTAATTTGTTTGACTCGACCAGGATTAGAACCCACGACCCCACGATCTACCAGCACAGGGGGGGGGGTTGCACATGAGAAACTTGTGCCATGAGTGGAATTCGAATCCACTATTCTTGCAATTCAGGGGTTAGTGTCATAACAGTTAGGCTACCTAGTTGTCATGATGCAATCAACCTATGATTATCTACCAGTGCATGTGGCATTTAATCTGCTGAGGTCATGTGCACATGCTGACACAGTGAGAAAATAATTCTCTGGTGTGACTGACACTGGTCAACATCCAGTGGAGACAAAGTGGACCGATGTAGGCCAAGATGGCGCCACTAGTACAGTGTTGCGTCTTAATGAGTATAACAAATATAATAATAAGTAATATTCCCCTCCGAATGTTTCCGTATTTTTATACTTGGGTAATACGTTATACATCACATAAGTATACATCGATATACACCTGTATCTGCATAATCGTGTGGAGAGTGAAGTAATCGAGTGTAGCTGTCCAAAATACCAGGGGTCATACACCAGCTGATTGCCTACATACACATACTCAAATATATAACACATATAATATATGGATATAAGCCCCTTATCGCCTTTAATAAGCTCTGGAGTGCCTCCTCTCCTACCCCCCCCCCCGAACATGATTGGGGGTGGGGCAGACCGGCATGCACCGCTCCATCTCCTGCATGGGGCTTGACACTCCACTCTCTCAGAAGTTTGTTTTTTTAATAAAGGAGTCGGGGTCTTTTACCGTCAACTCATATCGCACTACTTGTCTTCTCTGTTATAGCATAACGTGTCTTCTATGTCATAGCTATAACGTAAGAGCTATTAAATATATATATTATGTTTGATTTCACCTCAGAGTGCCTAATACAAACTGATCAACTATTTAATATATACTATTATATATATATATATATATATATAAAGAGTTGGCCCCTGGTAAGACAGAATAACAAAAGACGGAGTGGTCGAGAAAGAGTATATATTCTCTGGGAGGAATATATTAAATGCCCACCTAAAATTAAAATCTGACCGTCCGAGCGGGTCTGGAAGCAGTAGTGACCAGACGCAGCTGGTATCAGGGCAGTCAGGAGCCACACACAGGTGGCAGACTAGTGGAGGATGAAAGAACTAGACTAGGCAGCAGCACAGTAGGTAGAACTAACTCAATGACACTAATACAGTAGGAGTAACTAATCACATGACAGTACAGTATGTAGTAACTAATATAGAGAGAACCGCTAGGTGGTCGTGTCCTTGTTTATATTCCCATAATAGATTATCGAGCACATATATAAGCCATTTTAACTGAGAGTACTTAAAGTTGCATAGTCTGATGGTTTTGAGATTCTGAAATTTTCTGAGAAAAATACATTAGGTTGATCATTATAATGTACCTTACTTTAGCTTGAAGTACCTTTTATTCTAGGTGGCTAACTTTTGAGATATTTGAAGTGGAACCATGCCAAATTAATGTTGGCAAGCTTGTCAAAACTCTGACCCCATAGGCTTCTGCAGTAACAGGTTCTATTCAATTGCCTCAGTATTCCTTTCTGTGCGGTGACAATGTTTAATAAGTGCACCAGTATCTAAATTAGATATGTAGAATACAATTTAGATAATTGTTTTGGTTTTGAAAATTTGATATTTTCATCAGACTATGCAGCTTTAATTGCGACATTTAAACGCAGCAAATAAACAAAAACAACAGTTGTCTGATTTAAGTATTAGCGTGGTAATCCTACTACACTACCCTTCCCCTAACACCCACTAAAGCCGGAGCCAACATCCCATCACACCCCCCCCTGACATCCACACACCTTCACCCCCACTCACTCAACCCTCGCCCTCCCCCAGCGTCTCGCAATCACCACGCCCTCTAGCGACGGCGGGCGGCGAATTTCGCAAGGCACCATGTGTAAAATGGCCATTAACACACCACCGGGCCTGCCTCCAGTGCTTCCCAGATAGCTCAGCAACACACATACACGCACACACCCATACGCCCACACACCTCACCCCCCCCCCCCTACACACACGCCCAGGGCCGGCGCAACAAGGAAACCCTACCTCCAGTGCCTTCCAGATACCTCAGCAACACACCCACACACCGAGGCACCCACCCACCCACACATTCACACACCTACACATTCACAGACCCACACATTCACACATTCACTCAACCACCCACACATGCACACACGTGCACATACACACAACCACACATTCATACATTCACTCACCCACCCACACACCCACACACCCACACACCCACACACCCACACACACATGCCCATGCCACCCATCCACCTACCACCCATCCACACACCCACCCACACACAAGCACACGCACACGCGCACACACCCATCTACCCACATACCAACACACCCACACCCTGCACACACACCCACATATACACCCACACACACACCCCACACACCCGCACCCACCCACACGCACGCACCCATACACCGCCACACACATACCCACGCACCCACACACATCCAGACACCCATACCCATGTAAAATAGTCCTATATACGGCATAGGGGGAATGCAAATGTTTTATTACTGATCGGTTTACGTGACCAGGCGCATCTATGTCTATATCTATCGGTTGGTGGTGCCTGAGTGGGATGTACATCGACATAGTGGTGCTGGCAGGTCTGGGTGTGAGGGCACTCAGGGCCTACGCCTTCTGCTGGGATAGGGATCACCACACTCAAAGGTCAAGGCAGGTAGTGGCCAGGGGGGCCATACAGCTTGGTGGTGGTGGGCAGATCACTGGTATCCATGGGGACCAGAAATGTTGGATCCCTATTGGTAGAGCTAAGAATGCTTGTTTGCCATTGGGGGAAAGGGGTGGGGTGATACTCTACAATGAATCCATGTAACCATATAAATAATAAACCAGAGGGCTTGACTCTCTCTTCTTCTTTACAATTGATACTGTTACTTTCTCTTTGCCTGTATTGATCTCACCATAGCCTGCCTACACAGCCGCAGATTTTGAGCCTTAGCATTTAAACCCACCCACATATACTCACACAACCACACACCCACCCACCTTCACATGCACACCCACACACCCACACACACACACATACACCCGCACCCACACGCCCACATCCATGCACCCGCACACACGCACACGCAACCATACACCCACACCCACACACACACACACATACACACACCTCCACATGCGTACACCCACACACCCACCCACACACCCACACCCATACACCCACACCCACACACACGCAACCATACGCCCACACCCACACCCACACACACATAAACCCACACACCCACATACACCCACACCCACCCACAGAACCCCAGACACCCATACACACGCACCCACACACACGCAACCATACAACCACACCCACACACACATACACCCACACACACATACACCCACACCCACCCACACAGCCCCAGACACCCATACACCCGCACCCACAAACATGCAACCATACACCCACACCCACACACACACACACACATATACACCCACACCCACACACACAACCCCACACACACATTCCCCAGACTGTTGAGCAATAGCCAGATTGAGGCTGGCTCCTAAAGGCGAGCGTCCAGGACGGCAGCCCGTTGGAGATGGAGATGTAGGAACCGACAGAGGGCGAATTGCGAAGTGTGCTTCGACTTCTTCCATCAAGTTGGCTGGTATTGCGAATGTACGCTCTCTTCAGGCTCCTGCGCCAGTATTGAACAAAACATGTATACTCTTAACTGCTGAATCATATAACAAAGTGTGCTTCGACTTCTTCCACCAACATGGCTGGTATTGCAAATGTACATTGTCTTCAGGCTCCTGCGCCACTATTGAACAACACGTGTATATTCTTAACTGCTGAATCATATAACAAAGTGTGCTTCGACTTCTTCCACCAACTTGGCTTGTATTGCGAAAGTACACAAATATAACAAAGTGTGACCCACCTCACCTCCTCCGGATGTTGCCAAGTGGCAGTCGCGCCTGAGGATTTTTTTCTTATTTTTAGGGTCAAGGATGCCTAATCCTTGCCAGAAATCAAAACTATTCAACCACTATTTGTTGTGTTCCTCCTTATATGTACTGGAGTTATGTGTATATATACATGTATATATATGTGTATATATATATATATATCTAGCATATGTATTATGCATGACATGCGCTTATTCAGCGACCACCATACTTAGCTACCCTGTGCCAACCATTGTTCCCACCCATTAACTACCACACCTACTCCCTCACCCACCGACAACCACACCTCCACACCTCCTCACTCAGCAACCATACCACATACCACCACACATATGTATATATATACCCATTAACTACCAGACATACTCCCTCACCCCCACCACACCTACACACTCAGCAATGTCCACACCACCCACCACACCTATATACCCACAAACCATCACACCTACCAACCCACCCACCAAACACCAAACCAACCCAGCAACCCAAATACTGCACCTATATATCCACACACACCACACCCACCCACCCACCCAACCACGCATTCATCCACACATCCCTCACACACACACGTATATATATATATATATATATATATATATATCCCCACACACCCACAAACACACGCATACACATATCCCCAAGCCGACATACCGACATATCCACATGTCCCCACACCCACCCACACACCCACACTCTCACACATCCCCCACACACCCACATGTCCACATATTCCCACACCAACCCACACATTCACCCACCCACACATCCCCACATACATCCACACAACTACACATCCACATATGCCCACATACACACATCCACATATTCTCACACACACACACCCGCACACACACACACATCCCATCCTTTATTCGTCAACCAGTGAGATCTATAACTGCGGCAAACTCAATAAAACACCTAATAAATGGGTGAGTGAAACACCGGGGGGGGGGGGGGGGGGGGGGGAGGCGAGGCGGGACGGGGCGGGACGGGCAGGGCGCGGCGGGTCGGCTGGCCAGGGGGGGGGGGGGGGGGGGGGGGGGGCAGGGCAGGGTGAGCCGAGGCAGGGTAGGAGAGGATAGGGCAGGTAGGGGAGTAAGGCAGGGCCCGGCGGGGTGGAACGAGATGAGGCGGGATGGGGCGGAGTGAGGCGAAGCGGGAATAGGCAGGATACGACGGGTCGGGTCGGGTCGGGGCAGTGAGGGTCGGGGCGGGGCGGGGCGGGGCGGGGCGGGGCGGGGCGGGGCGGGGCGGGGCGGGGCGGGGCGGGGCGGGGCGGGGCGGGGCGGGGCGGGGCGGGGCGGGGCGGGGCGGGGCGGGGCGGGGCGGGGCGGGGCGGGGCGGAACGAGAATTCAGGAAGCGATGGGTGAGATTACACATGTAAGGCACAGTTGGATGTGCTGGGCGGGGAGGAGCATTTAGACCGGAAGCGGGGGGAGGGCGTGCCGATCGATTACTGATCAAACTGCGTATTGAGACCTACGGATCGGTGCGCAGGCGCACAATACTACCCGGTGTGGCGTTTTCAGCCGTGTGCCGTGTTCAGCTGTGTGCATAGACTCAAACTCAAGGCATTGTCAATGGTGGTGAGCAATCTTCATACAGAAAATCCAGGAAAAGTGAAATATCTCTAAAACCACACCACCTAGAAACAAATCGCTTGGTACACATATAGAAAACATCTTTACCAAAAACATTATATTAAATTTATAAGGTTAGTGACTTACGACCATTGAATATGCCTTGAGTTTGAGTCTATGCACACGGCTGAGCACGGTACACGGCTGAAAACGCCACACCGGGTTCTAATCCTACACGCCGAAGTCGCGTCCCCAACGTAATAGGCCGATAATCGACACGGTGTAGGGGCGGTGAGGGCCCAGCTGCCGCGCCCGGGTATCTTGCTGGCCGAGGCGAGCGGCCGGGTGGCCGGGCTCCCTAGCTCTGCTCCCCGGACCGTCTCCCCTGCTCTCCCGTCTCTCCGTCCCAGCTCCCCGGCTCTCCTCCCCGGCCTTTCCCCCCGGACTGGCTCCTCTCCTATCCGGCCCGGCTTACTGGCTCCCCTCACCGGTCTCCCCCCTCCCCCATCTGGCTCCCCGGATCTGCTCCTGGGCCTGGGACCACGGGTCCCGGCCATACTCCCTAGCTGTCCTGGTCCCCTCCCCGACCCTTCTCCCCGATTTGGCTCCCCAGCTCCCCTGCTGCCCCTGCCTTATGCCCCTCCCCGGCCTTTCTCCCCGGCCAGCCAACCCTGGTCCCCGATCATGCTTCCCGCCCCGGCTCCCCGGCCCGCCGGTCGCTGCGCCCCCTGGTGAGCGCTGGATAGAGAGTTGGTGAGAACAGAACAGCAACAGCTGCAGCAGAAGCACCTTATGGAAAGGCGAGCAGATTGAATCTCTTCAAATAAATAACCTGCCGAAAACATCAATGGACGCAATTTGCAGCTACAGCTAGAGTGGTGGTAGTTGGTGGTGGGGTGGTGGGAGGGTGGTGCTATTGGGGTGCTGGTGATGGTGGGGTGGTGGTAGGGGATGTGGTAAGGTAGTTGTGGTGGGGTGGGGGTATGGGTGGTGGTAGGGTGGTGGTGGTGGGGTAGTAGGAGTAGTGGGGTGGTGGTGGGGGGTTGGGGGTGGTGGGGTGGTGGTGGGGTAGTGGGGGTGGTGGGGTGGTGGTGGAGTAGTGGGGGTGGTGGGGTGGAGGTTGGAGGTTGGAGGTATGGGGGTGGGTTAGGGTGGTGGTGGGTTGGATGGAGTTAGGGTGTCTGTTTTTTTTTTGTGGCAGTGGGGCGGTGGTAGTGGTAGTAGTGGTAGTGGTGGTGGTGGTTGGGGGTGGAGGTTGTGCGGGTAGTGGTATATGTTGTGGTAGTGGGGGTGGTAGTGGTGGCGGTAGTGGTGGGTCGATGTTGCTGGCATTGGTGTTGATGCTTGGTGGTAGTGGTAGTGGTGGTGCTGGTTGGGGTGGAGGTTGCGGGGGCAGTGGTAGCTGTTGTGGGATGGTCGTGGTGGCGGTAGTGGTAATTGCGGTGGTAGCGGTGGTAGTAGTGGTGATGGTGGTGGTAGTGGTAGCTGTTTTGGTAGTGGGGGTGGTAGTGGTGGCGGTAGTGGTAATTGTGGTGGTAGTGGTGGCGGTAGTGGTGATGGCGGTGGTAGTGGTAGCTCTTGTGGTGGGGTCGATGTTGCTGGCGTTGGTGTTGATGCTCGTGCATTCGGTTCTGCGTCAGTTATCCATCTACACTTAGGTTATCTCTCTTAGCCCCTCGTTCCCCTTCTCTCTCCTTTCTTACTGCTGAGTCCTGATATGACCTTAGATGTTGCTAGGACGTAAAACAACAAACAAACAAACAAAACAAACAATACTGCTGAGTCTCTCTCCTTTCTTACTGTTGAGTCTCTCTCTTACTCCCTCGTTCCCGTTCTCTCCCCTTTCTTACTGCTGAGTTTCTCCTGCTCTCTTGCTCTCTCTCTCTGTTGCCCTGTTACTGTCTTGCCCGGCTTTTGATCACAAAGTGGTCACAAAGTGGTCGCAAGGGAATTCTAGCCATAGTTTGACTGTGCCTAATACGCCTCTAACACTACAATGTAACAGGCCAGTGAGTGGGCAACGTAAAATCACTTTTTTATGTTGAGATACATCAACATTCTCAGCGTTTCAGGGCAAAATTGGACGTCAGTGCAATCTAGTGGACATAGGCAAAACTTTGGTCCAAGGTAGTTGTAACATGTTTCAATGAGTTAGAACGTCAACCAACAAAAATGGCCCAACATAAGGCTAACGAGCCTCCAGTGTGCGCTCCATCACCCTAGCGGAACCCTACCGTCAGCTTAGCGTAGGACTCACATAATTACGCCCGTCCTAACATAGCTATGCGTGACTCTGACATAATTTGTAATGTGATTCGAAATCAGGTCCACGAATGAGCAGCCTCAGTGTGATGACAGTCCAGTGTGATGACAGTCCTCAGTGTGATGACAGTCCAGCATGCTCAGCGTAAGGACATACGTTACACATGCACCAGCCATTCGTCAACTATGTCAAATACGTCAAATACGTCAAGACACATTGGACTTATGTTAGACTAATGTTAGACACACATCAGAGACACGTCAGACCTACGTTGAGATATGTTAACACCACATTGTCAGCGCCCGGGCTGCATGTTCCTCTAGGCTCTGTGTCAGTCTACCATAAATTGACGTAGCTCAACATAGACCTACGTAGCTCTAACAAATGTCTAATGTATCTCAACATAAACGTAACATAAGTGCAACATAAGCCCAATGTAACCCAACACAGCCTAACATAACAGCCTTACGTCAATCTACATCAAGAGTTGTGGGTATATCCAAAACCTTGATGTGGGTCACTGTATCTCGACGTAACTCGACTGATCTCGACGTATCTCGATGTAGGCTTAACGAACGAGTAACATATCTCAAATTATCTTGATGTAATACCCCTGTCACACTACGACATAACGAGCCAACGTGAGCCTAACGTGATGATTTTTCGTCATTACGTTGCCGTACGTTGGGTTACGTTATGATGACGTCATAATGACGTTAGAGTGACGTTAGAGTGACGTCGAGCTACGTCATGTTACGTCGTGTTACATCGGCGCGCATCGAGGTTTTGAACCTGTTCAAAACTTTCGATGTATCTCGACGTGAAGCCGTTACGTCGGGATGACGTGACAATGACGTTAGGTAGACGTTCCGCGATCGTTATAGCAGCGTAAATGACGTTAGAGTCACGTTATGTCACGTCAGACCGACGGCCCGGGTGGGAGCAACGTGTGGGCAGCGTTTTGCACGTTACGGTCACGTTACGGTCATGTTACGGTCACGTTACGGTCACGTTACGGTCACGGTTACGGTCACGGTTACGGTCATGTTACGGTCACGTTACGGTCACGTTACGGTGGCGTTACGGTCGCGTTACGGTCACGTTACGTCCACGTCGCACCCGTTACGGCGATGTTATGCTCACGTTATACTAACGCCCGGTCACGTCGCCAATTACCCCTCCCCTCTAACGTTGTCACGTTACAGCTAACGTCACGACGTACACCGACGCTACTTTCACGTTATGCTCACGTCCACAATTTGCATATTACGCCCATACGTCGACGTAATATAATTATTTTTACGTTCTGCCTACGCTGACGTAGTCACGTCGTAGTGTGACAGGGCCATTATGGCCAAATTTCACCTACGTCGTCTTACGCTACCATGTTACGTAGTAGTCTGAAAGGGGTATTAGATATCTCAATGTACTCTACTAACAATATCTTTACACATGTTCTTCTATAATGGAAATAATTTAAGCTAAACCTGGTATGAAGATCATAACAACAGCAGTGAACAAAGTTTGGATTCAGGTCAATACAATGCTTCCCACAAAAAAAACAATTTAACACATATGGTAATGACCACATTTGAAACACTAGATCATATCTATGAGACATTGAGCATCATCAGTACTTCGAAGGGTGACCAGCTGGAATACAATGTGTTGTAGACATCCTTATCGCTAAGCAAATGAGCAAAGGATAAGTAATAGTGTAGTCTGATATGTACTTGAATGGGGGAACAACTGGAAATATGAGGTGCTGTAGACATCCTGATATAGCCGGAGAGGCTACCAGATCAGTCGTAGATCACTAATTATAGAGCCTCAGATGTACTTGGATGGATGACCACCTAGAAATATCAAGTGATGTAGACATCCTGATAACATTCAGTAGTGGATAAGTCATAGTTTAGCCTTGTCTGTATTTGGATTGGTGACCACCTGGGAATATGAAGTTCTGTAGACATCCTGATACAGGATTATAGTGAACCAATTAAACAATGGACGCGTAATGCTTGAACCTCAGATGTTGTTGTTGTTTGTTGTTATTTTATGTCCTAGAAACCTCTAAGGTCATATCAGGACGGGTACCAACTTGTGACAGTGCACAATCATGGCGACATTATAGTGCTGTCCCACTGGGAAACCAGGCCACAACACACCATGACCTGGTATCCCACTCAGTCACATTATCCTGACACTAAGCACACCAGTCCTTGTCTTATTCTAATAATGCCGAACGCCTGTCTAGGAAGCGACAAGTATCAATTTGTAAGTCATTGGTTTGACTCGACCAGGGTTCGAACCCGAACCTCAGATTATTTGGATCGGTGACCACCTAGAAATATATTGTTTACATCCTAATACATCCTAGTGAAGCAAACCTGTAGTGTACAAGTGATAATTGACTTGAGTCTGTATTCCGATGTGTGGCAATACTACAGTTAGATCACATAATACAGGCTTAAATCCAGCCAAATCAGTTGTGGATATGTAATATTTGAACCGCATCAGTACGTTACGTGGATGGGTGACCAATTGGATACACCTGAGAGAGGATTATGATCTAATAAATCAGTAGTGTATAAATAATAGTTGAGCCTCATCAGTACTTGGATGTGACAAACTGGGAATATGAGGTGATATATACATACTGATGCAGGCTTATAGCCTACCAAATCAGTAATGGATAATTGATAGTTGTGCCTCGTCATTCCTTGTGTGAGTGACCCCTAGGTATAGTATGTGCTGTAGACATCTTGATGCAGGCTCATAATCTACCAAATCATTAGTGGATAAGTAATAGGTGGGCCCTGTCAGTGCTTGGATGGGTGACCACCCTGGAATACAAGGTGCCCTAGACTTTAACTAAACGATGATTATGTCACGAAGACCACGCTACCAATGATGAAGTCTGTATCAAGATCTAGCAGGCAATTGAACCACACAAGTATCTCCTGATGATCGCAAGGAAACACAAACTGCAGTGGTATGACCATATTTCACATTCAGCAGGTCTGGGAAAAAAACTGTCTTATACCCCTGTCACACTACGACGTAATGAGCCAACGTGAGCCTAACATGGTGATATTTCGTTATTACGTTGATATACGTTGGATTACGTTATGATGACGTCATAATGACGTTAGAGTGACATCGAGCTACGTCACATTACGTCGTGTTACGTCAAGTTACGTCGAGGTTTTGGACATGTTCAAAAGTTTTGATGTAGGTCGAACGTAAGGGTTTACGTTCGCCGTACGTTCTGTTCACGTTCAGCGAACGTCAATGACGTTAAACGGACGTTATTCCAATGCTCCTCACTACGTTCAACTACGTTCCACTACGTTCCACTACGTTCCACTACGTTCCACTACGTTCCACTACGTTGACCCCCATTAAACCAAGTGCAAATGCCCACGGGGCGTAATGGAGAACGTGCATTAAACGTACGTTCAACGTCTCATGACGTAGCTAATGTCACGTAACGTTCTTCTGACGATGGAATAACGTTCATAACGTTCCGTCAGCGTCATTACGTTGACCTCTCTCGTCAAACGACGGTATCACTACGCTTTACCGACGTTACTCTCTCATCCACTACGCTGCATCCACGTTCAACTTGTGCCCAAATTTGCATACTACGCCGAGAAGTTCAACGTTCTTCACGTTCTCCCTACGTTGACGTCGTTACGTCGTAGTGTGACAGCCCCATAACAAGGCTCAGTGAAATGGGAAGGAAGCCAAAGGCGGACAAAGAAAGAGGTGGCATGACAACATCAACGACCGGACATGCCTGGAGTTTGGCAAGTCCCAGAGGGCAGTGAAGAACAGCGGAGAATGGAGAAAACTGGTTACAAAGTCATCTGCTATGCAACGGAGACATCTCAGATCCATCAAGGATGCCCTGACATGTGACTCGTTAGAGAAGGTTACTCATGCTTTCATTGGTTCACGGCTGGATTATTGTAATGTTCTCTTGTATGGTCTGCCGCTGTCAAGTATCTCAAAACTGCAACATATACAGAATGCGGCTGCCAGGTTGTTGACGGGTACAAAGAAATTTGATGACATCACTCCTGTGCTGAAATCATTACACTGGCTCCCTGTGGAGAAGAGAATTGATTTCAAGGTGCTGCTTCTTGTATATCATGCCTTGCATGATTAGGCTCAGAATATATGAGAGATATTCTGCAGGAGAGAATAAATGTTCGAACACTGCGCTCCACAGTCTCCAGCCAGTTAGCAGTTCCTTGGAGCAGAGTTAAAGGCTTTGGGGATTGTGCTTTTAGTATTGCTGCCCCAAGACTGTGGAATGGTCTGCCGCGATATATCACAGATTGTAAATCTGTTGGCGCTTTTATAAAAGGTCTTAAGACACATTTGTTTAAATCTGCTTTTAACTAGGTGAAATTTATTTTCCTGTATCTTTGTTTGTTATGTAAAGTGCCTGAGAACGGCTTGCTGGATCGGGCGCTATATAAATGTTTTATTATTTTTATTATTATCTGTTGTGCCCCAATAACCCTCGCGGTTAACTGATACATGATGTCATAATAACAGGAAATGTGACATATATACACAAGAGTACACGGGTAGTAGTTTGTCACTGGTATTAAGTCTGTCCACGGTGACAAGTTTATTTCAGTCATATATAATCATCCTATTCGAGGGTCAACTTGGTAATGACAACTTGTATCCATATTGACAGCCGATGAACCGTCAGCAGCTGCGTCTCACACTGTCACACTGTCACAAGTGTCACACTGTCACATGGGAACTAACAGCAGCAACACAGCTTCTATATCCAGTTATACACGGTTTACCAGGACGCTGCATTCCTTGCAATAAGTATGACATCATATATGAACCTCCGTGTGCGCAGCCATGGGTCATTATCTCTGAGAATGTACAATTGTCTGATATTTTCACACCATTATTTGTTAGTGCTGAACAATTGCTCAAAGATCATCTAATATGGCGTGTATCACTTTTTATAGAAGGAGAGCATTCTGTCATTAATATATATATATATAAGGAAAGCTAAATCACAGTACAGTAAAGCCTCTCTAAATCGACCAACTATAGGACCGACTCTAATTGGTTTATTTAGGGAGGTGATCGGTTTAGTGGTGTTTTTATCATTACAATGGTATTGTAGGTGCGATCATTTGGGCCCGAAATAAAACGATCCACATAGGGGAATAGTCGATCTCTGAAGGGGGTCGGTTAGAGAGGTTTTGCCATATATATAAATATATATATATAAACTATGATTCATTTTTGTCTTCCATTCCTTAATGAAGCGGGACACATTTTAAACCCATTTAATTGGGCTTCCTCATTTTACTGCTCCTTGCCCTATCCTAGTATTGCTAAGCATCATACTTGGTAGCAAGACGGATACATTTTTTTAAGTCTTTGATTTTCCGTGACTGCTGTCTAAACCAAGCATTTAAAGCCCCGAGTGGCTACCAGAAGAGGTGGATGCTCAACACATTGGGACACAGTGAACATCCCATCTATCAAACATAATAATGGGCTGATCCTATTCCCACCTTCCGCCCCTAGTTTCGGAATGGATAACTCTGGTAGATGACTATCCGCATCTATTTCCCACAATATTTATAAGATGACAAGGCAACTACCAAATTGAGACTATTGCTGTTCAGCGAAGAAAACAAGCCGCGATGCGAATTACTCATTATGGACAGGCTAAATAAACCATCACCACAAACAAAAGAAGAAATATACCCCCTAACAGCCGATGTTTACTTTTTGTGCTGTGGAGGGGTCGTTAAACAAACAAACAAATTCCCCATAATCATTCGCTTTGAACATAATACATAATTATCTCAGACATGAAATGATGACTCAGCAATTATACACTTGTAAAATATCGAAAGCCAATTGTAGATTTCTCAGAGAGTGATGACCCATTTACATAGTTCACCAACATCGCCTTAGGTCAGTATGGATAACAATGATAATAATAATAGATAACTGACCAGCTGAGGTCAAGACCTATTAGATAACAGTACATGCACCACCATCACCACCATCACTACCATCACCAGCACAGCACACATATTGGAAGATAGCACCCCACCCAGCTGCATTGCATAACCTCGCAACTGAGAGTAGGGTTACTATTGTTTGACATGGAGAAATACAGGGAAGTAAGTCAACTTGCAAAATCAACAGGCAACAGGTTTAGTTGTTCACAAAGGGATGGATATATCATTATATATGACTTGAGGATGATTGCGGATATGGATTTAGATTAAAGCTGCATATTCCGATGAAATATCAAATGTTCAAAAACCAAACCAATTATCTTGATTTGATTTTACATATCTAACTTAGATACTGATGCTCTTATTAAGCATTTGTTTCTGCGTAGAAGGCAATACTGAGTCGATTTAACAGAACCTGTTACTGCAGAAGTATAGGGTGTCAGAGTTTTGGCAAGCTTGCCAAAAATAATTTGCCATCCTTGCACTCAAAATATCTCAAAACTTTACCATTTGAAATAAAAGTAACTTTGAACTAATGTAAAGTATATACTAGTGATCGATCTAATATATTTATCTCAGAAAAAATACAGAAATTCAAAATCATCGGACTATGCAACTTTAAGGTCAGGTTCAGATCAGTGTGCATAGGGCTTTACTGAGGTTTAGGTTAAGAGTAGTGCATTTACAGAGGTTTAGGGTTAGGTGATTATACACATGACTTTGCTGAAGTTACTGTCATGGTCAGGATGTACATGGCTTTATGGGGGTACACCTTAAACCAGTGTGCATAAGTTGCAGATGAGGCAATTGTGCACATGGTTTTATTGAAGTTATGCGTCAGGACAGTGGGCACTTGGTTTAACAGAGATTTAGGTTCAGGACAATGTGGATATGCCTTTATAGAGGTTTTGGAGAAGGTCAGTGTACACATGGCTTTATGGAGCTTTTGTATGAGACCAGTGTGCATATGGCATTACAGAAGTTATGGTTCAGGATAAGGATCAGGATCAGGCCAGTGTGCACATGGCTTTATGGGGGGTTTGTATGAGACCAGTGTGCACATGGCGTTACAGAAGTTACGGTTCAGGATAAGGATCAGGATCAGGCCAGTGTACACAGGGCTTTATGGAGGTTTAGGTTCAGGACAGTCAGCACTTGGCTTAACAAAGATTTAAGTTCAGGTCAATGTGCATATACCTGTATAGAGCTTTACGATGAGGTCAGTGTACACATACCTTTGGCGAAGATGTGAGTCAAGACAGTGGGCATAGGACTTAACAAAAGTCAAGGATTAGGCCAGTGGGCATAGGGCTTAATGGAGGCTTAGGTTCCGGACAGTGGACACTTGGCTAAGCAGAGATTTAGGTTCATCTCAATGTACATACACCTTTATAGAGCTTTACGATGAGGGTAATGTATACATGACATTGCTGAAGGTTAGATTCAAGTCAGTGTTCATAGGACTTAACAAAGGTCAAGGGTCAGGCTAGTGTGCACAGGGCTTTATGGAGGTTGCAGATGAGGACAGTGTGTCCAAATGGCTTTACAGAAGTTTAGTTTCCAGGCAATGTACATAAGGCTTAACAAAGGTCAATGATCAGACCAGTCTGCTCAGGCCTTCATAGAGATTGTAGTGGTCTGCACTGACCTCTCAGGCAAGTAACCACATATACAGGTAGGCGTGGGGACTGTGTTGATATCAGGGAGCCTAAGTGGTGTAATGGTTAGCACACTGGCCCGGAATGCAAAGAGATGTGGGTTCGAGTCCCGCTCTAGGCACAGTATTTCCCATTTTCATCACCCCCATGACACTGGTTGCCGTGATAAGGATCCTGTACAAGCTTTGTGCTGTATGGTTGTTGAACCTACCCTGTGTATATATGTGTTAGTGCATTGCCTGTATGTATGTAATTGTAAGCATTAAAAGACTTACAATTCCAGGGGGACGAGTGTAGTGGTCTGCACTGACCTCTCAGGCAAGTAACCACATAGACAGGTAGGCGTGGGGAGTGTGTTGATATCAGGGAGCCTAGGTGGTGTAATGGTTAGCACACTGGCCCGGAATGCAAAGTGATGTGGGTTCGAGTCCCGCTCTAGGCGCAATATTTCCCATTTTCATCACCCCCATGAGGTTCAGTTTAATGTGCATATGCCTTTATTGAGGTGTAGAATGAGGTCATTATGCCCATGACTTTGCAGAAGTTACGGATGAGGATAGTGTATGCATGGTTTTATGGAGGTTACACATCGGGGCATTATGTATCTGACTTTACAGAGGTTACATATTAGGACAGTGTGCATAGGGCTTTATATAGATTTACTTTCAGGCCAGTGTGAATATGACTTTACAGAGGTTACATATTCGATCAATGTGCACAGGGCCTTATAGAGATTTAGTTTCAGGTCAGTGTGAATATGGCTTTAAGGAGGTTACAGATTAGGTCAGTGTGCACAGGGCTTTACAGGGGTTTAGCTTAAGGTCAGGGTGTACCTGGCTTTACGCGGGTTGCGGATAAGGCCAGTGTGTGTATGGCTTTACAGAGGTTTTTAAGTTCAGGTCAGTGAGCATCTACCAGGTAGTAACATTCTTTGGTAATGTGAGAGGTAAAACCAAGGGAGTATCGAAGAAGGATATTATCGATTCAATCTGATCAATGATCTCTAGGCATGGGAAGATCCTTATATAAAATCTTGACACTGTAAACAGATTTGTGCTCAGATTTAGGATTTGAGCTTCGTAAAGCTGCGTTCAATTGTCGAAACCAAGATGCGACCTAAATTTGATATTGCATATCTAAATTAGATACTGGTGCGCTTATTTAATAAAGTTGTGCTGGATTGCAGGAATACTAAATAAATTTAGTGAATGATGTGGTGTTCTCTGTGGTGGAGTGGTTAGAGTGTCTGGCTTTTTTCTAGGTCAGACTCCTAATCTGAAGGTTGGTGGTTCGATTCCCTGTGCCCCCACCTCAGCCAATTTGGATTTCCCCCACTGTGGATAATTTACAGCATCATCAAAGGCCAGTTGCTCTCATACCATGTCTATGTGATGCGGGAGGTGAAAAATCCCTTGAGTGTAGGCTCGGGCTTTCTATCAACAAAATGTCTAATAGTGAAAACAAGTGTATTCAGGCTTACCCATAATATGTAGTATCAATCTTCAAGAAAAAAGAAAAATCTCACCGTCTTTACTGAATATATAAAAGAATAGACCTAATTTACAAAATCATGTTCATTTTTAATATTTGCTTATTAAAGTAGACAGCACAGGCATAGGCTGCATGGTTGGTTATGAAATTACTAGGAAGCTTTATCTGGACTGAGTTTGGAACCTTGAATCTTTCAAGATTTCAGGTGCAAGACCCTGTAAACGCCAATCCACAAATTGGGATAAGCATTGGAGTCAAATCCTGAAAAGGTTAATTTGTTATATTCCTATTTGTTGTTTTTTTCATTGCATCATAGCATTTCATCACAAGCAATGTGGAAGTAGTGAGAATTACAATTACCGTCATGTACAAATCTGTTATTTTAATTACATTTTGGAATTACGCTTACAGAGTTTTGCGCATATTCTCTGAATTGTCATATGGATAATAATTTACGAAGGCGGAGTCATTATGTGATAGTGGTAGTCTTTAATCAGTGAAGGACAAAGGGGGTCGGTACAGCATCAGGTGGTGCTTCAGAGAGGTTACCAGATCGTCATTAGGTCAAATCTCGATGTTATGAGTTTGTGTTATTGTCCCGGGTCAGAGGTCAGCTGGTGGGCGGGACCCGAACCCTCAACCCTACCGGTGTTGGTCTTCTTCAAAGGTGTGGGTGGGCGGGGAAATTCGGATCGGTCTTCCGTTGACTGCTGGAGGAACGGTTGTGGTGGTTTGAACCCGGGAGGGGGTGGTCACGTGGCTTTGGCGTGGGTGGGGGAGGGTCGGGTCACGCCGGGTGCCCCTGGAGGCGGTGGTGGAGTTACTCGGGGAGAACCGCTAGGTGGCAGGGGAGGGCAGGATGGGTGGGGCTCTCGGTTAGGTGGCGCCACCAGTGTGTCATGGTGTCTGGTTCTCCGCCCCGTAAATTACACATGTTACGGATAACATGCACAATGTTGGCATCGCATGAATTAAAGTTTGCGCATATGCGGATCTTGAGAATGTCTCATCTGAGTTAATTGACCCAGATTCAGCTACAGCATGCAGTAGATGCCATTGCATGCTTCTGATTGGTCGGTTATTATCTGGTATTGGATACTGACTACCATGTACTGTGATGGGTACTGATGAGACAATATTTGTAATTATTCTTCCATTAATTTCCCAGAACAGATGATATGTGGTGGATTCGGTGTCAGTCTGAAATGTTTTGTTAAAGTGCATTTTATAATAAACTTAGTCTCTTAAATTAATCAATTAATGTTGTACCAATGACTTACTCATATTTTCAGAACAGAACGTATGAAGTGTACGATGGAGCATCACACACAACCAGTACATAATCACAAACAAATCATGTTCTTACATTAAAAATAACTAACGAAGCTCTTCAGAATGATATACCATGTCCTGATAGATGATTAGTGCACCCATGCCATATTTAAATATAATCTCACAATCAACAGAATTCGGTGAATTAATCGAAATAACTTATATCGGTTGGCTTCCTAGTGGCGATATACGGAATAATGGAATCCATTATTTACTATGAACACCTCTACGTTAAAGTTGTATAGTCCGATGGTTTTGGGTTTCTGTGATTTTCTGAGATAAATATATTAGGTTGATCTTTATAGACTACCTTACTTTAGTTTGAAGTAACTTTTATTTTAAATGGCTAAGTTTTGAGATATTTCAAGTGCAAACATTGAATATTAATTTTGGCAAGCGCGCCAAAACTCTAACACCATAGGATTCCGCAGTAATAGGTTCTATTAAATTGCCTCAGTATTTCCTTCTATGCGGCAACACATGTTGAATAAGTGCAACAGTATCTAAGTTGAATAAGTAGAATACAATCTAGATAATTGTTTTGGTTTAAAAACGTTGATGCATTTCACTGGACTATGCAGCTGTAGTATGAGTTATTGAACTTCAGCTACAGGAACATTAGCTACATCCTGTTCTGCCTGCGTCTGCTACAATCCACCACATCTGAAGAACTGTCTCGAGTTCTATTAATTAAGAGCAGCGACCAGGTCCAAGGCCTATTATAGCTGCATCCGGAGCCGTAATAGATTAACACGACCCGGGCGACTCGGGTCACCCGAGTCATCAGAATTTCAAATCGAACACCGCGAGTATGCCATGTGCAAAATGAACCAAACCCAGTAACCCACCTCTTGGCTAGGGTTTGCTAGGAGGGATGATGTCACATCTGTGCTGGTACCTGTAGTATAACAGCTACCGGTACAACTCCTACGTGTTGTTTTAATACTTTTTTTTTAATAATCCAGATTTTCAGCTTCTACAATCATAAAATACTTTAAATCCTATTTTGCTGTATTTCTATCAGTTATTGAAAAATTAAATTAAGTTTCAGATTAAGCCACCATTTTGTCCACCCAGAGCATATTCGTTTATTCAACCCGAGTCTGTAGGATGTGCGCATGCGCCAAAAAGTGGCTCGGGTGACCCGAGCTGATTAATCGATTATGCCCCTATCGATTGATTGATTGATTGATTGACACACCAGTGGGGTAACAATCACCTTGAAGTGATACATTATGGAGTCATATTGCAAACACAGTTAATTATTTACAAAGCAACACATTTCAGGATTTGCTCTGACAATTGAAATATAGCCTTTTCTTGTTATATAGTACGTCACCTCTGAGTTAACTCCCCCCCCCCCCCTTCCGCCGCCATCTTTCCTAGCCAAGAGTTTTAGTCCATTGTAATTATTCAATTGAAAGGGTAGGCCTAGTGGGTGACTGAAGTGAGGATATTTGTTAGCATCTTAAAGTGAATTACATCTGAAGGAAAAGGTTAGCCACAGTGAAATACTATCCATCAGCATCAACCAAGGATCAGGTTATCTGGATATTGTTAGAAGGAACAGACAGCGGCATAATTATACCATATTTAATTACATTATTTAAAGCTGCAATGTCCGATGAAATCATCAAATAATCAAAACAAAAGGCATGCACCTAGACTTTATCCTATATATCCAAATTAAAATATAGGTGAATTGATGAAATATTGGTTTTGCGACATAGAAGTGAAAGCAAAGTCAAGTTAACAGAACCCGCTACTGCTGAGGCCAATGGCAACTGTTATTTCGATGTGTACATCAAATGTACACTGACCTATTTTCACTCTAAATATCGCCAAAGTCAGCCGCATCTATAATCAATATTTACGTCAAGTTGAAATAAGGTAGATTTACACTGACCGAGTAGATATATTTTATAAATCCCGCAAATGCAAGCCAAGAGATTATGCAGGTATAATTGATGAGTAACATAATGTGTGTTCATCGCAACACACTCACCATCTTGCTCACCAGAGGGCACCACAAGGAGTGACCCAAATAACTCAGAAGGGGCATATTATGTCATCAGTGGAGTGAGTGGAAAGGTCAAGGTCATCAGGGGAAGCTTCAAACAGGTGACAACAGAGTGGTGCATGGATTCTATGGGGATTGGGGGATTCGTTGTCATATATTTATTTATTTATATATATATATATATATACATACACATACAGATATTCCCTCATACAAACACATACTGCATTTACTTGGCCACGGCATAATTGAACTTGAGCATCTGTCTATGTGAGAGATTCCATTTCCAATCAATTTTCATCGTGTGTCCTACGAGCGATTATCACCGATAAGTTATGCAGATTCAAATGCAAATATATTGTGCTGATAACATTAGTAACCAGTAACACATCAGATTTAGGCCAAATTTGAAAAAAGTTGGTGATCGTCATTTTGGTCACAAAAATCAGAGTTAGGCGGGTGGTTTTTATTTTAATCTTTTTTTTTTTTTCGTTCGTTTGAATTGAGCGTCTGCCTCCAGTTCTGGCAGGTCGTGGGATTCGAGAACTCCTAGGTTCGAACCCTCACCGAGTCAAACTAATGACTTAGAAATTGATAATTGTCACTGCGTAGCCTGGCTCTCGGCATTAATTTGATAGGGCAAGGAGCAGTGGAATGAGGAAGATCAATTGTCGGTGGTTGAAATGTGCCCGGATTAATCAACTAATGTAGCCAAAACTAAATTATGTTGCACAGATTGTGTGATTCGCCCGATACATTTTTAACAGTTTAACAAAAACAGAAAATTTATCAACAAAATCTGGGCGGGTGGTTTTTCAGGCATGGGCTGGGGACGATCACCAATTCTCTTTGTTTGGCCTTAATCTCTGGCACCTGCATATTAACTCCAATGTCGTCCTTTCATTTGGAATGGACTCAATAATAGATAAATGAATTCCACGGAGCATAGGAGATAAATAATGCCTTTTTCTCAGGTTTTCTCTTCACGGGTATAGATATACATCATATATAGTTCTAGATTGAGACTATCCTCAACAAAATTGTTGCTTGCATTAACGGAATATTCGACATCACTTCCACAGCATTACCTGACTGACAACACATACTCTGATATATGATGGATACTTCAAGTGAAAATATAATTTACTCACGCGAATAAATTTTACTTGCGTATAATCTCATAAAACCTTGGTCCTTAGTGAGTATAATGAACAATTAGGTATTGATTGACCTGAATGACATATCGGCCAAATTGGGCTCTGTACAGAATATTAATTATGTGTATACATAATAGTAATTATGTGTATACAGAATATTAATTATGTGTATACATAATATTAAGTATGTGTATACATAATATTAATTATGTGTATACAGAATATTAAGTATGTGTATACAGAATATTAATTATGTGTATACAGAATATTAAGTATGTGTATACAGAATATTAAGTATGTGTATACAGAATATTAATTATGTGTATACATAATATTAATTATATGTATGCAGAATATTAATTATGTGGGCTTCCTCTTTCGTTCTTCCTCTCTTTCTTTCCTTCTTTTCATCTTTGCTTGTTGATTATGTTAATGTACTATTTGCTTTATTAATTTTCTTTATTCTCTTATCTACTACGGAACAAACAAAAGAATGGATTCGAGAGTAAGGACTGTATTGATTTGCACAGTCCGGAATATCACGATGCTAAATAAAAACAACCCAGGAATTGTTGTTAAAATTGTTACATACACGCATACTTACTTTGATAGACATGTGCATTGTATGGTAGTCCACTCACACTAAGGTCCGACACTCCTTGGTGTATGCATGGCATTAATCAGAGCAGCAGCCATTTTCCTAGGCATTTCCGTCTTGCACGCGTTCATGCATGTCGTTAACCACAAACACTGCACTATGTATATGCATATATATATATATATATATATATATATATATATATACATACACACTTATAAGACCCATTCACACTTCACTGGCAGGTATCAGCGCTTAAGTTAAGGAGGAGTAAAACTCCCAGTTGTATAAGCGCCCTGTTCCATAAGAGCCAGTTGGGTCAAGAGTAGGACGTACTATATATACATACATATATATATATACATATATATATATATGCATAATTCAGCTGAACACCGGAAGTGGGTCACTGCACAGGAGCAGCTCACCTCAGCTCCTTCCGGTGTCCTTCTCACTCGGGCAAAGCAAGCCGTTCATCAATCAGTATTCAATATTCAGTATTCAATATTCAATATCCGGTATGCAATATCATCTATGCGCTATCTCACACCCATAGCATAATAGATTCCAAAACCAACCGCCCCCACACACACTCCCACCCATCCATTCCCCATCCCATCCCCAACCCTAACGCCTATTATAACGCCCAACAACCCGCAATAAATCCCCCCCCCCCACCCCTATACACAATAGAGAGTGCCACCTATGTTCCTAGTTCGCTACTTGAACCGACAGTCAGCGCTTGCGAAGGGACATCCGGCCGCCTTATAATTAGCCGAGTTGCTCACCGCCATCAATGACTTGGCGGCCGAAGAGGCGCAAGTGCCCCAGACGGTGACATTGCGACGTATAAGGTCCAGCAGCCACGTGAGCCGACAGTCGCAGATGATTGGATTGCCTACAAGCGACAAAGTCTTCAATCGCGTGCGACGCGACAAAATACACTTCCTTAGTGTCTCTAGGTGATTGTTGTCGAGTATCAACTGTTTGAGCTGCTGAGACTCCTTGAACACACCCTCAGGAAGGTTGTGTATCCGGTTGCCATTCAGATAAAGCTTCTGTAGTGAAGTCAGACCAGCGAAAGTCTTGGCCCAAATCAGCTCAATCTTATTCCCTTGCAGCCACAACACGTTGAGCTCCCCAAGATCCTTAAATGTCCCATCAGGGATGAATCCTATGTGGTTGCTATGCAAGCCTAGCGACAGCAGTTCTCTGAGCCCGTCGAAGGCCCCTGGGAATATATAGGTCAGCCCGTTGTGGTCCATATTGAGAACTTTAAGATTGCCCAGGTGCCTAAAAGTATAGCCGTACAGGGTGAATATATCGTTCTCACCTATATGCAACACCTCCAGGCGTGGCAAATGGCGGAAGGTGTTGTTGCGGATCGCTTTAATCCGGTTCCGGTCCAAGTCGAGTCTGCGCAGTCGACTCAGTCCTGCGAACATATTCTCCTCGAGCCGCTCTAGTTGGTTCCCCCACAGTACAAGCTCTTCCAGCTTGGGCGCACCAAGGAAGAGCCCCGAAGGGATATATCGCAGCTGGTTGCTCCACAGGTGGAGGTTCCGAAGCATGCGCATCCCAATCAGCAGCCCAGGCCGAAGATTCGGCAGGAGGCAGTGTCCAAGTGACAGCTCTTCCAGGACATTCTCAACGCCGGCGAAGGCGTTCAGGTGAAGCTTCTCGCCAATCGGGTTGAACTCCAGCGAGATTTTGCGCACCTTGAGGTGGAAGAAGGAGCCTTCCGGAAGAGCCCGGATGTACTGTCGGGCTAGGTTCACGCTTCGGTAGAGGACGCCATCTTCAAAGAACCTGGGGACAATGCTGTCGCCAGGAACGACGTCACACAGGATGTCGTGGTAGACGCATCGGCACAGTGTGTTGTTCTCGATCGGGCACGGCTGGTGCAGCGTGCTGATTGTGGCGTTCGCCAGCAGCAAGATAAGCAGAGCCATCACGTATATGCTCACCTCCAGTGGCATGGCCATGATGGTCTCAGCGTCGTCGGTGATAATAATTCCACGTGGTCTATTACATCATCATCGTCATGGTCATCGTCATTGTCGCGCAAAGCAATGGAAGAGGTCAGGCAATAATCGGCTTTGCCAGAGGAGCTCAAGCAATCATCGACATCATCATTGTTGATCCAAGCAATGGAAGAGGTGAGGAAATCATCGACATTGCAGAAAGAGCTCAGGCAATCATTGACATCGTCATCGTCATCGTCATCATCGCGCCATGCAATTGAAGAGTTCAGGAAATCATTGACATTGCAGAAAGAGCTCAGGCAATCAACGTCATGGTCCTCGTTGTGCCAAGCAATGGAAGAGGTCACGCAATCATCGATATCAACATCATCATCGCCATGAATTGATCTTGCTGCACATTTAACACCGCTGCTAGTTCTAGCACTGGCCGCGGTCCAGTGCTGCCACGCAGCGCTTCTGGCGGCGAGTTCACGCATTGAGTTGCTCATCGGAGAGACTGTGACGACACCACTGGCTCCGCCCCTGTTGCACACCAGGGAGAGCCGACCCAGCAGCGGAAGAGCGGCACACATCAAAGTGTATGTTGAAGTTGCGGTTGAAATCCCGAGCTGCTCAGGGCCAGGTGGGTGGCCCACAAGTACACTGTCGGCACTTACTGAAGACTCATTTTGAGCTGCTCATTGCCTTGTGGTGAATGGCATACTAGTGGAAGCTTAGTATTAGAATCCCAGGTTTTTGTTTTCGCATACACACATTATATCTTACTCCATGAAATAACACATGGCATCCATCCGCCTGATATAATTAGCACAACTCACTACAGGTCACGTGGATGTTGCCATCAAATTCTGTGCGCGAGTGACAGTATTTCACACCACTGGTAGAGGTGGGGGTGGTGGCGCCTCCAGGTCCAACTGTCGAAAATGGGTCACCCATAAAGTAGTACACAACATATGGGTGATCATATAGGGAACATTCCCTTTCGTGCCTTTATACTCGTATAATTCTTTTGCATCACAGATATATATATCTAGAAACACAGGCCGATGTGAACCAATCAACTCTTATAACACATGGGTAAATGTATCGCACTGGACCATCCTGTGCATGCCTCCCAGCATCCTTTGCGCGACTACATATTGATTTACGTTGGGGTGTTTTGTCGCTGTCGTCGTTGTTGTTGCTTATGTTTAACTCCCTTGTATCACACGATTAGTCACTAGGTCAATGCCTGTAGGAGAACCGATAAGAGTGGAGAGGGAGACAGCAGAAGCGGAGCTTGTGAGGATCCATGCCGTAAGAGCTCCTCGGTGACTGCTCAGAAATGAGCTGCTCGGAGCTGCTCACTGGTACTCAGAACTGCTCAGAACTGCTTATCTTGGTCCCATAGACAGTCACGCGCATCTCTACCATCACACTGGAGCCGGAATCAGCATGGCCCCTGCAAGTAAATAGAGAGTTAGAGATTGTGGGTGGTTTATGGTGGGATGGGGGTATGGGTGATGTGTCACGGTCTCATACACTTCTCTACAAACATTCTGGAGTCTGATTCAGCATAGCCACTGCAAGAAAAGGAGACTTGGAGATAGTGGGTGGGATGGTGGGGGTGATATGGCGGGGTCTGGAGTTATGTGTGGCCTTACACCGGTTACTCTGGTAACTGATGCTATCAGCTGTGATCGGTCCGTTGCCCTGGGAGGAGTCGGTGTTCCGGCCGGGCGGCCAGCCGGAGTCGCGGGGGTGAGGGGGCGGAGGGAGGGAGGATGGTTCCGGTAACTCCCGCACCACGCCGCTCTATTTCCGGGAATGAGGAGAAGGAGGAGGAGGAGACTTACAAATGCTCTGTAACTTGTCGGCCACCACTCGCCTATCGCTGAGAGTGGTGGGATGTCCCCAGTGCCAGATTGGTTATGGAGTGTTGAATGAGGCGTGGGAGGGGAGCGAGGGATGGGGCAGGGGTATGGGGGGATTGGAGAGGAGGGACATGTGGAATAAGGCGTGGGCAGAGAGAGACGAGAGAGGGGGCATAGTGGGGAAGGGGAGAGGATGGGTCGGTGGTGGTATGCAGTGCCAATAGCTGATGGTTACTTTTTATACTGGGGGGGGGGGGGGTCCATAAACAAACAAACATACAACAAAACAAAGGTATACAGTCTGTGGAATAACGTGTAGGAGTTGAAGAGGGAACGGGGTATTGGAGGAGGGGAGAGGCAGGTGGGGTCAGGGGGTGGCGTGGGGGGACTGATATTGGACAGAGGTAGCTCCTGTGGTTGTATGTATGGTTGCGGAGGGAATGGCTGTCTCATCTGCAGTCAGGATCTATGAGAGATCAATCATCGCTTTCATGCTTCACTACGCAGGACAGGTGCCGAATGTGATTTGAGGTTCTGCCACCAGGAGGCCTGGTGGTGGTGGCAGGTTAGCCAATGGCAGCCCGAGTCGGGGGTGGCGGGGGTGAGTTTCTTTCTCTTATTTTCTTTTCTTTTTTATTCTTTTTCTTCTGGCGCAGGATGTGAGCTCGACGGCTGGCATTGTATGGTGTGGTATGGTGTGGTGTGGTGTGGCGTGGTCTGTTTTGGGAAATTGTGCGGTGTTGGAGCGGGTATTCTGTTGTGTGGTGGGGATTGTAGGGTATGGATGTGGAGAGGAGGACGAAAGGGGGGCTGACTAGGGGGTGGGGGTCAGATGGGGTCGGAGAGGTTAGTAGTTGTTTACGATGGTGACTGATTGTACGGGGAGTGTGGAAGGAGGGAGTACAGCTTAAGAAGCAGGATGTCCTTATTGCCCAGCTGAGAGATTAGACTGGGAGCTTGTGTATGGGTGGGTTGTAGGGAGGGTGAGGGCGTGAGGGTGAGGTGGGAGGGTGAGGGTGGTGGAGGGTGGAATTGAACAACTACCGCAGCCTCCCTTGAGCTCGAGTTGAAAGGCCCCGCGCCCGGACAGGAGCATTGACGGAGGGTCTGGGAGTATGGGTGGGGGGGGGGGGCTGGGGAGGAGTGGGGGAGGAGGGAGGGGGAGGAGTGGAGTAGGAGGGATGGGGAGGAGTGGGGAAGGAGGTGATGTCGTGGCGCCAGCTGTGGGTTAAGACGGGATGGTGAATCAGCAGTGGTGGTGTTGCTGGTTGGAGAGAGGGGGAGGGTGGTGTTGAGCGCGATGGGGGAGAGGGGCGGAGAGTGGTGAGAGGGATGGAGGTTAGGGGGGCGGTTGGGAGAGCGATGGGCGTGTAGGTGGGAGGGGGTGGGTGCGGCATGGGAAGATGGGGTTTGTTTGTAGACTAGACTGAATGGCCACAATCAAAGACGAGGATCCCAGGTCACGGTGGCAGCGACGAATACAGTACTGTCAGCGGGAGACCTGGTAGTTGTAGTTGTATTAGTTGGTTTAGTTGATGTAGTTTTTGTGGCACAGGTTTACTGTAGTTTATGTTGTAATAGTTGCTTTACTAGTTGTGATATCATTAATTGTTATCATAGGTGTAGCAAAGGTGCATGGAGTAGTTGTTCTGGTAGTTGTTATATTATCAGTTGTAGGAGTATTAGTTGGTTTAGTTGATGTAGTAGTTGTGGAATAGGTTTACGGAGTAGTTGTTGTAGATGTTGTCTTCCTAGTTGTGGAACACGCTTACTGGGTAGTTGTTGTAGTAGTTATATTGCTTGTTGTGGTACTTGTTTAGTTATTAATTGTAGTAATATTAGTTGGTTTACTTGTTGTAGGAAAGGCTTATGGAGCAGGTGATGATGCAGTAATTGCATCAGTAGTTGTCCTAACACTACTTGGCTTAGTTGATGGAGTAATATATTGTTGTAGTTGTAGTAAACTGTTGTAGTAGTACTTGCCTTAGTCTTTGTACTAGTATTAGGAGGTTTAGTTAATGTAATAGTTGTAGTCTATGTATTAAAGGATCATGAAGTGGTTGATATTGTGATCGGTGCAGTCATAGATTTCTTTTTCTTCAATATGTATACTGGCTATCATGGATAAGTCTGAATAGACTTGTTTTCACCATTAGATAGTTTGTTGATAGAAAGCCCTAGCCTACACTTTTACTGACTCAAGGGATTTCTAACCTCCCACACCACATAGACATGGTAAGCGAGCAACTTGCCTTTGATGACGCTGTGAGTTACACAGATCAGTGGAAATTCAAATTGGCAGAGGTGGGGTCACAGGGAATCGAACCACTGACCTTCAGATTAGGAGTCCGACCTTGAAAAAAAAGTAGTGTGTAGTATGTAGTATCACTAGTTCGCTAAGTGTAGTAGTTGTAGTTATGGTTTACAAAGTAGTTACTATTATGGTAGTCGCCTTATTAATTGTAGTAACACGAGTTGGCTTAATTGATGTAGTACTTTTAGTAGTTGTAGTATAGCTTCAGCAAGTAGTTGATGTTGCAGCAGCTGTAGCTGTGTGGACAGCAGGTGCAGTCATGCGCAGTAGCTAAAACCGCCGCGCCCTGCAAGCCCTGCAAACCGTGCAAGCCCTGCAAACCCTGCAAGCCCTGCATGCCCTCCAAGCCCTGCAAACCTTCAAAGGTTGACGAGATGCTCAGAGCTGCTCCCACTGAAGATTCACCCCCTCAAAGCGTTCACAGCACACCAGGGAGACAGACAGTCAGACAGAGAGACATGCGGGCTGGCATCGGGCGGGTGGGAGGGCGGGTTCAGAGATGCGCACCTTCTGCTCTCGCCAGGGACCCGGATGTGGATTCGCGTTTGATTGGCAGCGTGTGATTTAGGGAGCCGTCAAAGACAGATGCGCGTGGTGTGTGTTTGTGAGTGTAATAGAGTTAGGGTTTGGGGCAGCGGAAGGAGGGAGTGGGATACAGGTGGGAGATGAGGGAGTGGTTGATGCTGGAGAGAGAGTGGCAGTACTTCTTCTGCTATGGAAGTGGCCGCAGGTGCGCAGTGGTGCCGGTGCGCACCTTGCAGTTTGTGCATTGACTTTGTTTCTGGGGAGTTTTCAGTCACGCTGGTGCGCTGAAGGTTGCAAATCTGCAGCACTGTATGGGCACTGTCAAAAGTGGTCCCATGCAGCTGGGAGTTGGCTTCTGGTGGGTTGTAGTCAGAGAAACCACAAGCAGGCGGGCAAGGGGTCAGGCCGGCTGTGCAGCGCCGCAGGTGTGGAGAGAAGAAGGTAGTCTAGGAGCCCAACCCCAGTCCTCAAGAGTGTTAGGGGAAGTTGGTTGGTGTAGTTTTATGCCCCAGCAAGATCCTAGGAGGCCATAACAGGACAGTTTTAGGTGCAGCCCGGGTGTTGTGCAGGCGCAGGCGCACATACGCAGGGATACATAAATACACATAGATACAGACACAGAGACACACTTACACACAGACACACAGATACCCACACCGATTCACATACACACATACCCTCATATGCACATACATACATACATACATACACACATACACACGGACACACATACACGCAAACACACATACACTCAGACACATACATATGTAAACACAGACACAGACACACATACCCATACATACATACACACATCCACATATGCAAACATACATAGATACACACACATGGACACATACATATATACACACACACCCTCATACACACAGACACATATACACACTGACACACATCCACACATACTCACATACAAATGCACACACATGCACACATGCACACATGCACACATGCACACATACATACCTACACACATACATGCATACATACATACACACATACCCACCTAAAACCATACGCACATACACACACAAATAGATGCATACACACATATACACGGATTCACAGACATGCATACATACATACACACATACACACAAACATGCACACACATACACACCTATACGCACATACCCACTCATACACACATACACCCAGCCACACACAGACACACACATACACACATACATGCAGACACACATACACACGTACACACACTCACATACACACATATACACATACCCACACACACACATACATACACACATACACACATACACACCCACACACCTGCATACAACCACACATACACATATACACACATACATACACTCACCCAATACACACATAAACACATACACAGAGATACACATACACACAGACACACATACACACATACACACAATCACCCATACACATATACACCTGTACAAACATAAACACAGACACACAGACACACACCTATGATATGTAAATAGGAGTAGGATAGTCTAGTAATAAGAATAGAACAAAGTAACATACATATATGCCAAGCAAATAAAAAAAAAAACTAACATAGGCTACCAACCATACCAACCAATTATCTGTGTGCAACTGAAATGCAGGCAATCAAATACCTTATCAGCAGCTACTGTGTGGTAAGATAACACCAACACTACAACTGGCCAGCATTGAAAACAAGCCTGGGTACCCAGGCGTATATGCTATCAACAGTATAAATACAGCCTCAATAAAAAAAAACAAGGGAGCGAGCCGACGCAAACCATGAAACACCGAATAAACGCCGGCGACGAAGTCGGCGCTCTTTCGGCAGCTGTCAAACAAACTTACACTTACTTCCGGTCCATTCTGAGCAAAGTCACGTGGTGTCGGAGGAGGGAAGGGGCTGAAGGAGGAGGATATGAGTGTCCACCCTCCGCCTTCATTCAGACACACAGGGTACTACTACTACTACTATGAAGGACCAGACGGGATGGGTCTCCCGTGCTGGTAGATCGTGGGTTCGTGGGTTCGAACCCTGGTCGAGTCAAACCAATGACTTAAAAATTGATACTTGTCGCCAGGCGCTCGGCATTAATAGGATAGGGCATGGACTGGTTGGTTCAGTGTCAGGATAATGTGACTGAGTGGGATATCAGGTCATGGTGCCAGTAGCCTGGTTTCCCAATGGGGCAGCACTATAAAGTTGCCATGAGTGTGTACTGTCACAAGTCGGTACCCGTCCTGATATGACCTTAGATGTTGCTAGGGCATAAAACAACAACAAGCAAACTACTGTGAGGTCTGCCCTTCGTAGCGTCTCCAACATCAATCCTCATACAACCCCCGAGCCTGGCTCAGGGTGAATGTGGTTGATGGGCGTGGCGGTGGGCGGGTGGGGTGATGGGGGGGGGGGGGCGGGGAGCTGGGTGGGGAGCGAACTGGTGGATAGGATAGGGGCGGCCGACCAACACAAATTGAATATCCGATACGCTTGTCACATTTCTATATCGACGGGCGGGCTGCCACACAAATGGCCTTTTTACAGGCCGCAGTGGTGGTCCATGGGTCATTTAGGTACTGGGCCTCGCCGCAATGTAAAAGATGATGATGATGATGATGATGATGTTGATGAAAATGTTGTTAGCGGTGGCAAAATCATGAATCCATAAGTGTACATATGTAGGTCATGTAATTTGCTGTTTGATTTACTCCTCCTGGGGTATAAATGTTTTATGAACTATTATGTGAGTATAATAAGGCTGGAAGCTTTTAATGTGCTCTTCAATCCTAACTCGGCCCTCAGTCATTGGAAGCTGGAGCCGGAACTCAGTCATCAACTGCTGTAACCTACCACAACCTCAGGTCGCTTGTGGCACCACCTGACCTGTCTGGTCACGCATCTACTGGTCTCACAACCCTCAATCAATGTACTACTGAAAATATATAGCTATATCCCATTGCACCGAATCTGTAGTAATCCAATGGAAGGTCCTTGAATGTGCTTTCCTATCTATATATATATATATATATATATATATAATATATATATAGTCCACTGTGCATATATATATATATCTGCTGTATAATAAATTAACCGAGTATCTATGAATTAAAGTCTTCGGTTCATATCAACCTGACACTACATCTCTGACTAATACTCCTCTCCTTCAGTCATCAGGGGCGTAATCGATTAATCAACTCGGGTCACCTGAACCACTTTTTGGCGCATGCGCACATCCTAAGGACTTGGGTTGAATAAACAAATATGCTCGAGGTGGACAAAATGGTGGCTTAATCTGGAACGTAATATTATTGTTCAATAACCGATAGGGTACCGCAACATAGGATTTTAAGTATTTTATGATCGTAGAAGCTGAAACTCTGGTTTATTAAAAAAAAAGTGTTAAAACAATACAGGAGTTGTACCGGTAGATGTTATACTACAGGTACCAGCACAGATGTGACATCATCTCTCCTAGCAAACCCCAGCCAAGAGGTGGGTTACTGGGGTCGGATCGTTTTGCACATGGCACGTGTATTTCTCGACTCCACTAATTGTGTTCGATTTGAAATTCTGACGACTCGGGTAACCCAAGTCGCCTGGGTCGTGTTAATCGGTTACGGCCCTACTGGTCAGGTTTTCTGCCTCGCCTGGGTGGCGCCACCTGCCGCGCCTTCGTCGCATGTCTCTGCCTCATGCCTGTACCGCTCGGTCCAATTTGTTTTACTGTATTTAGCATAGGCCCACACCATAATGTGGCGCCACGAGACTATTGTCCATGAAGATGGCGGGTGAATCTGGTTGGGTATTGGAGTTTTATATCCTAGCAACACCTAGCGTCATACCAGGACAGGCACTGACTTGTCTCCACAGTGCACACTCATGAAGACTTTATAGTGCTGCCCCACTGGGAAATCAGACTGCCGGAACCATGACCCGATATCACACTCAGTCACATTATCCTGACACTGACTTAACCAGTCATTGCCGTATCCTATCATTGCTGAGCGCCAGACTTGGAGGTGACAAATACAAAATGCTAAGTCATTGGTTTGACTCGAACGGGGATTGCAGTCCCGATCTCCCGCACGGGAGCGCTGCGCTCTACCGATCCAGCCAGCGCGCCCGGTCGGGAGAATGTTGATGCTGGGGGCCGATGAGATCGGAGCGAAGGGTGTCCACTGGAAATCACCTGTAGATGAGTCCAGGATTAGGGTAGAGGAGTCGAAAGGATTCTGTCCATGTGTCGGCCGATATAAGAGAGAGTACAGGCTGTGTGGTGTTGTGTATGGAGTGGGATAATGATCCACTGTCAACCGGTATAAGAGACAGTAGCCGTTATGTGTTGTGTCGTGTATGGAGTGGGAGAATCATTCACTCTCAAACGGTATTAGAGACAGGAGCCACTGTGCGTTGTGTGGTGTATGGAGTGGGAGAATCATTCACTGTCAACCGGTATAAGAGACAGTAGCCGCTGTGCGTTGTATCATGCAGGTGAATTTGGATAATGATCCACTGTCAACCTGTACAAGAGACAGTAGCTGATGTGCGTTGTGTGGTGTATCTGAAGTTGGATAATGATCCACTGTCAACCGGTTTAAGAGACAGTAGCCACTGTGTGTTGTGTGGTGTATGTGAAGTTGAATAATGATTCACTGTCAACAGGTTTAAAAGACAGTTGCCACTGTATGTTGTGTGGTGTATGTGAAGTTGAATAATCATTCACTGTCAACCGGTTTAAGAGACAGTAGCTGCTATGTGTTGTGTGGTGTATCTGAAGTTGAATAATGATTCACTGTCAACCGGTTTAAGAGACAATTGCCGCTGTGTGTTGTGTGGTTATGTGAAGTTGGATAATGATCCACTGTCAACCAGTTTAAGAGGCAGTAGCCGCTGTGTGTTGTATCATGTATGTGAAGTTGGATAATGATCCACTGTCAACCAGTTTAATAGACAGTAGCAACGGTTTGGTGTGTGTAGTGCATAGTGGGATAATGATCCTCTGTGGACCAGTATAAGAGACAGTACCCACGGTTTGTGTGTGGTGTGTGTAGTGGGAGAATGATCCTCTGTTGACCAGTATACAAGACATTACCAAAGGATTGGTGTGTGTAGTGTGTAGTGGGAGAATGATCCACTGTGGACCGGTTTAAGAGACATTACCCACGGTCTGTTGCGTTGTGTGTGCAGTGGGAGAATGATCCACCTTAGACCAGTATAAGAGACATTACCCACGGGTTGTTGTGTGGCGTGTGTGTAGTGGGAGTGCTTCACTGTGGACCAGTATAAGACACATTGGCTACGGTTTGTTTGGTGGTGTCCCTGCAGTGGGAGAATACTCCTCTCTGGACCAGTATAAGAGACAGTACCCACTGTTTGATGCTAGTAGTGTGTCCGTAGGTGTGTGGGTATGTGGGATATTGGTCAGCTGCGGCCGGGGGCTGGGCCGGGGATGGTTGGCCGGGATGCTCTGAGTAATAGCCTAGGGTTTACTGACGGACTGAAGGGTTCAAGAGCCCGGGGCAATCCTTGTCTTGGTCCGGTGATAACGTAATGACTGGCAGTGGATTGTGTGGATATGCTGTCAGATCCAGTCGGCGTGTGTGTGGATGGCGGGTCAGTTGTATAGGATTATAGGACCTGTGAGAGCCGGTATGGTTAACATTGGTTTGTTGTTGGCGTTTTACGTCCTGACAACATGTAAGGTCATATCAGGACGGGTATGTATGGTCAAGAGGTTCAATTGTAGATTAGGGTTATTAGTACAAGATGGACACTCGTGATGTCACAGTAGGAACACTACTGCGGACACATTAAGGCCTGGTCAGAGTGAGGCAAAACTGGTTTTGGACGGGATTTCTAGTTTAGCGGCGAAAAGTCATTATGCATGGAGCGGTGTTACGCAGACACTGCAAGGTTAAGATGGGGTAGGCTAACACCACTCTGTAGCATGTTTACGGGTGGTGTTATGTACCGATTAGGCCCACATCGATTCAATGCTATCATATTTTACAGAATACGATACTCAAAAAGTGAAATTTGGTCAAATTAGCCCCAAAATCGAAGCGATATTAAAGCCACCGCTAAATCGGTGACAATATTAATATTGTCGAATGTAAACAAAACAAATTGCTGCAGCCGGGCACCGCCACCACTGCCGCCGCCGCCAACAGAATAACATTTTCTTAAAAGTGAAATTTGGCCAAATTAAACCAGAAATCGAAGCGATATTAACGCCACCACAAAATGTTGGTCAAATTAAATCGATATTAACGCCGCCGCCGAGGCCGGATCGGCGGCGATATTGTGAAATAGCGGTGCTCGCTGGGAACAGGCTCAGAGGGATTTCCCAATTCTATAAATAACTTATAAGTTAGCTAATGCCACCGCACTTTGGATCGGTACATACTCCATGACCCATTTCCCAACACAGGTGTTAGCTAACCCAGCAGTGGCCCTTAACACCGGAACCGATAAAAACTTGTTCATGCATATGGACCCTGGTGTGGGCACAGTATGGGCTGCTCACAGTAGGAACCCTGCTCTTATCACATTACGAGCTCGTCACTGATGACGTCTCAATCGGAACGCTGTTGTGGACACAGTTCGACCTGATGACTGGTGACGTCACAGGAGGAACACACCTGTGGACACAGTACGGCATGGTCACTGGTGACGTCAAAGGAAGAACGCTGGTGTGGAGAGAGTACGACCTGGTGACTTGTGACGTCACAACAGGAACACTGTTGTGGACACAGTACGACCTAGTCACATATTACGTCACAAGAGGAACGCTGGTGTGGATACAATGCAAGCTGGTCAGGAGATGGTTACTGGTGATGTCACATGAGGAATGCTGGTGTGAATACAATATGACCTGGTCAGAGATGACGTCACAGTAAGAATGCTGGTGTGAATACAATATGACCTGGTCAGAGATGACGTCACAGTAAGAATGCTGGTGTGAATACAATATGACCTGGTCAGAGATGACGTCACAGTAAGAACGCTGGTGTGAATACAATATGACCTGGTCAGAGATGACGTCACACTAAGAACGCTGGTGTGAATACAATATGACCTGGTCAGAGATGACGTCACAGTAAGAACGCTGGTGTGAATACAATATGACCTGGTCAGAGATGACGTCACAGTAAGAATGCTGGTGTGAATACAATATGACCTGGTCAGAGATGACGTCACAGTAAGAATGCTGGTGTGAATACAATATGACCTGGTCAGAGATGACGTCACAGTAAGAACGCTGGTGTGAATACAATATGACCTGGTCAGAGATGACGTCACAGTAAGAACGCTGGTGTGAATACAATATGACCTGGTCAGAGATGACGTCACAGTAAGAACGCTGGTGTGAATACAATATGACCTGGTCAGAGATGACGTCACAGTAAGAACGCTGGTGTGAATACAATATGACCTGGTCAGAGATGACGTCACAGTAAGAACGCTGGTGTGAATACAATATGACCTGGTCAGAGATGACGTCACAGTAAGAATGCTGGTGTGAATACAATATGACCTGGTCAGAGATGACGTCACAGTAAGAACGCTGGTGTGAATACAATATGACCTGGTCAGAGATGACGTCACAGTAAGAACGCTGGTGTGAATACAATATGACCTGGTCAGAGATGACGTCACAGTAAGAACGCTGGTGTGAATACAATATGACCTGGTCAGAGATGACGTCACAGTAAGAACGCTGGTGTGAATACAATATGACCTGGTCAGAGATGACGTCACAGTAAGAACGCTGGTGTGAATACAATATGACCTGGTCAGAGATGACGTCACAGTAAGAACGCTGGTGTGAATACAATATGACCTGGTCAGAGATGACGTCACAGTAAGAACGCTGGTGTGAATACAATATGACCTGGTCAGAGATGACGTCACAGTAAGAACGCTGGTGTGAATACAATATGACCTGGTCAGAGATGACGTCACAGTAAGAACGCTGGTGTGAATACAATATGACCTGGTCAGAGATGACGTCACAGTAAGAACGCTGGTGTGAATACAATATGACCTGGTCAGAGATGACGTCACAGTAAGAACGCTGGTGTGAATACAATATGACCTGGTCAGAGATGACGTCACAGTAAGAACGCTGGTGTGAATACAATATGACCTGGTCAGAGATGACGTCACAGTAAGAACGCTGGTGTGAATACAATATGACCTGGTCAGAGATGACGTCACAGTAAGAATGCTGGTGTGAATACAATATGACCTGGTCAGAGATGACGTCACAGTAAGAACGCTGGTGTGAATACAATATGACCTGGTCAGAGATGACGTCACAGTAAGAATGCTGGTGTGAATACAATATGACCTGGTCAGAGATGACGTCACAGTAAGAACGCTGGTGTGAATACAATATGACCTGGTCAGAGATGACGTCACAGTAAGAACGCTGGTGTGAATACAATATGACCTGGTCAGAGATGACGTCACAGTAAGAACGCTGGTGTGAATACAATATGACCTGGTCAGAGATGACGTCACAGTAAGAACGCTGGTGTGAATACAATATGACCTGGTCAGAGATGACGTCACAGTAAGAACGCTGGTGTGAATACAATATGACCTGGTCAGAGATGACGTCACAGTAAGAATGCTGGTGTGAATACAATATGACCTGGTCAGAGATGACGTCACAGTAAGAATGCTGGTGTGAATACAATATGACCTGGTCAGAGATGACGTCACAGTAAGAACGCTGGTGTGAATACAATATGACCTGGTCAGAGATGACGTCACAGTAAGAATGCTGGTGTGAATACAATATGACCTGGTCAGAGATGACGTCACAGTAAGAACGCTGGTGTGAATACAATATGACCTGGTCAGAGATGACGTCACAGTAAGAATGCTGGTGTGAATACAATATGACCTGGTCAGAGATGACGTCACAGTAAGAACGCTGGTGTGAATACAATATGACCTGGTCAGAGATGACGTCACAGTAAGAACGCTGGTGTGAATACAATATGACCTGGTCAGAGATGACGTCACAGTAAGAACGCTGGTGTGAATACAATATGACCTGGTCAGAGATGACGTCACAGTAAGAATGCTGGTGTGAATACAATATGACCTGGTCAGAGATGACGTCACAGTAAGAACGCTGGTGTGAATACAATATGACCTGGTCAGAGATGACGTCACAGTAAGAACGCTGGTGTGAATACAATATGACCTGGTCAGAGATGACGTCACAGTAAGAACGCTGGTGTGAATACAATATGACCTGGTCAGAGATGACGTCACAGTAAGAATGCTGGTGTGAATACAATATGACCTGGTCAGAGATGACGTCACAGTAAGAATGCTGGTGTGAATACAATATGACCTGGTCAGAGATGACGTCACAGTAAGAATGCTGGTGTGAATACAATATGACCTGGTCAGAGATGACGTCACAGTAAGAATGCTGGTGTGAATACAATATGACCTGGTCAGAGATGACGTCACAGTAAGAACGCTGGTGTGAATACAATATGACCTGGTCAGAGATGACGTCACAGTAAGAACGCTGGTGTGAATACAATATGACCTGGTCAGAGATGACGTCACAGTAAGAATGCTGGTGTGAATACAATATGACCTGGTCAGAGATGACGTCACAGTAAGAACGCTGGTGTGAATACAATATGACCTGGTCAGAGATGACGTCACAGTAAGAACGCTGGTGTGAATACAATATGACCTGGTCAGAGATGACGTCACAGTAAGAATGCTGGTGTGAATACAATATGACCTGGTCAGAGATGACGTCACAGTAAGAACGCTGGTGTGAATACAATATGACCTGGTCAGAGATGACGTCACAGTAAGAACGCTGGTGTGAATACAATATGACCTGGTCAGAGATGACGTCACAGTAAGAACGCTGGTGTGAATACAATATGACCTGGTCAGAGATGACGTCACAGTAAGAACGCTGGTGTGAATACAATATGACCTGGTCAGAGATGACGTCACAGTAAGAACGCTGGTGTGAATACAATATGACCTGGTCAGAGATGACGTCACAGTAAGAACGCTGGTGTGAATACAATATGACCTGGTCAGAGATGACGTCACAGTAAGAACGCTGGTGTGAATACAATATGACCTGGTCAGAGATGACGTCACAGTAAGAACGCTGGTGTGAATACAATATGACCTGGTCAGAGATGACGTCACAGTAAGAACGCTGGTGTGAATACAATATGACCTGGTCAGAGATGACGTCACAGTAAGAACGCTGGTGTGAATACAATATGACCTGGTCAGAGATGACGTCACAGTAAGAATGCTGGTGTGAATACAATATGACCTGGTCAGAGATGACGTCACAGTAAGAACGCTGGTGTGAATACAATATGACCTGGTCAGAGATGACGTCACAGTAAGAATGCTGGTGTGAATACAATATGACCTGGTCAGAGATGACGTCACAGTAAGAATGCTGGTGTGAATACAATATGACCTGGTCAGAGATGACGTCACAGTAAGAATGCTGGTGTGAATACAATATGACCTGGTCAGAGATGACGTCACAGTAAGAACGCTGGTGTGAATACAATATGACCTGGTCAGAGATGACGTCACAGTAAGAATGCTGGTGTGAATACAATATGACCTGGTCAGAGATGACGTCACAGTAAGAACGCTGGTGTGAATACAATATGACCTGGTCAGAGATGACGTCACAGTAAGAACGCTGGTGTGAATACAATATGACCTGGTCAGAGATGACGTCACAGTAAGAATGCTGGTGTGAATACAATATGACCTGGTCAGAGATGACGTCACAGTAAGAACGCTGGTGTGAATACAATATGACCTGGTCAGAGATGACGTCACAGTAAGAACGCTGGTGTGAATACAATATGACCTGGTCAGAGATGACGTCACAGTAAGAATGCTGGTGTGAATACAATATGACCTGGTCAGAGATGACGTCACAGTAAGAATGCTGGTGTGAATACAATATGACCTGGTCAGAGATGACGTCACAGTAAGAACGCTGGTGTGAATACAATATGACCTGGTCAGAGATGACGTCACAGTAAGAACGCTGGTGTGAATACAATATGACCTGGTCAGAGATGACGTCACAGTAAGAACGCTGGTGTGAATACAATATGACCTGGTCAGAGATGACGTCACAGTAAGAACGCTGGTGTGAATACAATATGACCTGGTCAGAGATGACGTCACAGTAAGAACGCTGGTGTGAATACAATATGACCTGGTCAGAGATGACGTCACAGTAAGAACGCTGGTGTGAATACAATATGACCTGGTCAGAGATGACGTCACAGTAAGAACGCTGGTGTGAATACAATATGACCTGGTCAGAGATGACGTCACAGTAAGAACGCTGGTGTGAATACAATATGACCTGGTCAGAGATGACGTCACAGTAAGAACGCTGGTGTGAATACAATATGACCTGGTCAGAGATGACGTCACAGTAAGAACGCTGGTGTGAATACAATATGACCTGGTCAGAGATGACGTCACAGTAAGAACGCTGGTGTGAATACAATATGACCTGGTCAGAGATGACGTCACAGTAAGAACGCTGGTGTGAATACAATATGACCTGGTCAGAGATGACGTCACAGTAAGAATGCTGGTGTGAATACAATATGACCTGGTCAGAGATGACGTCACAGTAAGAATGCTGGTGTGAATACAATATGACCTGGTCAGAGATGACGTCACAGTAAGAACGCTGGTGTGAATACAATATGACCTGGTCAGAGATGACGTCACAGTAAGAATGCTGGTGTGAATACAATATGACCTGGTCAGAGATGACGTCACAGTAAGAACGCTGGTGTGAATACAATATGACCTGGTCAGAGATGACGTCACAGTAAGAACGCTGGTGTGAATACAATATGACCTGGTCAGAGATGACGTCACAGTAAGAACGCTGGTGTGAATACAATATGACCTGGTCAGAGATGACGTCACAGTAAGAACGCTGGTGTGAATACAATATGACCTGGTCAGAGATGACGTCACAGTAAGAACGCTGGTGTGAATACAATATGACCTGGTCAGAGATGACGTCACAGTAAGAACGCTGGTGTGAATACAATATGACCTGGTCAGAGATGACGTCACAGTAAGAACGCTGGTGTGAATACAATATGACCTGGTCAGAGATGACGTCACAGTAAGAACGCTGGTGTGAATACAATATGACCTGGTCAGAGATGACGTCACAGTAAGAATGCTGGTGTGAATACAATATGACCTGGTCAGAGATGACGTCACAGTAAGAATGCTGGTGTGAATACAATATGACCTGGTCAGAGATGACGTCACAGTAAGAACGCTGGTGTGAATACAATATGACCTGGTCAGAGATGACGTCACAGTAAGAACGCTGGTGTGAATACAATATGACCTGGTCAGAGATGACGTCACAGTAAGAACGCTGGTGTGAATACAATATGACCTGGTCAGAGATGACGTCACAGTAAGAACGCTGGTGTGAATACAATATGACCTGGTCAGAGATGACGTCACAGTAAGAACGCTGGTGTGAATACAATATGACCTGGTCAGAGATGACGTCACAGTAAGAACGCTGGTGTGAATACAATATGACCTGGTCAGAGATGACGTCACAGTAAGAACGCTGGTGTGAATACAATATGACCTGGTCAGAGATGACGTCACAGTAAGAACGCTGGTGTGAATACAATATGACCTGGTCAGAGATGACGTCACAGTAAGAACGCTGGTGTGAATACAATATGACCTGGTCAGAGATGACGTCACAGTAAGAACGCTGGTGTGAATACAATATGACCTGGTCAGAGATGACGTCACAGTAAGAACGCTGGTGTGAATACAATATGACCTGGTCAGAGATGACGTCACCAGTAAGAACGCTGGTGTGAATACAATATGACCTGGTCAGAGATGACGTCACAGTAAGAATGCTGGTGTGAATACAATATGACCTGGTCAGAGATGACGTCACAGTAAGAACGCTGGTGTGAATACAATATGACCTGGTCAGAGATGACGTCACAGTAAGAACGCTGGTGTGAATACAATATGACCTGGTCAGAGATGACGTCACAGTAAGAACGCTGGTGTGAATACAATATGACCTGGTCAGAGATGACGTCACAGTAAGAACGCTGGTGTGAATACAATATGACCTGGTCAGAGATGACGTCACAGTAAGAACGCTGGTGTGAATACAATATGACCTGGTCAGAGATGACGTCACAGTAAGAACGCTGGTGTGAATACAATATGACCTGGTCAGAGATGACGTCACAGTAAGAACTGCTGGTGTGAATACAATATGACCTGGTCAGAGATGACGTCACAGTAAGAACGCTGGTGTGAATACAATATGACCTGGTCAGAGATGACGTCACGGTAAGAACGCTGGTGTGAATACAATATGACCTGGTCAGAGATGACGTCACAGTAAGAACGCTGGTGTGAATACAATATGACCTGGTCAGAGATGACGTCACAGTAAGAACGCTGGTGTGAATACAATATGACCTGGTCAGAGATGACGTCACAGTAAGAACGCTGGTGTGAATACAATATGACCTGGTCAGAGATGACGTCACAGTAAGAACGCTGGTGTGAATACAATATGACCTGGTCAGAGATGACGTCACAGTAAGAACGCTGGTGTGAATACAATATGACCTGGTCAGAGATGACGTCACAGTAAGAACGCTGGTGTGAATACAATATGACCTGGTCAGAGATGACGTCACAGTAAGAACGCTGGTGTGAATACAATATGACCTGGTCAGAGATGACGTCACAGTAAGAATGCTGGTGTGAATACAATATGACCTGGTCAGAGATGACGTCACAGTAAGAATGCTGGTGTGAATACAATATGACCTGGTCAGAGATGACGTCACAGTAAGAACGCTGGTGTGAATACAATATGACCTGGTCAGAGATGACGTCACAGTAAGAACGCTGGTGTGAATACAATATGACCTGGTCAGAGATGACGTCACAGTAAGAACGCTGGTGTGAATACAATATGACCTGGTCAGAGATGACGTCACAGTAAGAATGCTGGTGTGAATACAATATGACCTGGTCAGAGATGACGTCACAGTAAGAACGCTGGTGTGAATACAATATGACCTGGTCAGAGATGACGTCACAGTAAGAACGCTGGTGTGAATACAATATGACCTGGTCAGAGATGACGTCACAGTAAGAACGCTGGTGTGAATACAATATGACCTGGTCAGAGATGACGTCACAGTAAGAATGCTGGTGTGAATACAATATGACCTGGTCAGAGATGACGTCACAGTAAGAATGCTGGTGTGAATACAATATGACCTGGTCAGAGATGACGTCACAGTAAGAACGCTGGTGTGAATACAATATGACCTGGTCAGAGATGACGTCACAGTAAGAACGCTGGTGTGAATACAATATGACCTGGTCAGAGATGACGTCACAGTAAGAACGCTGGTGTGAATACAATATGACCTGGTCAGAGATGACGTCACAGTAAGAACGCTGGTGTGAATACAATATGACCTGGTCAGAGATGACGTCACAGTAAGAACGCTGGTGTGAATACAATATGACCTGGTCAGAGATGACGTCACAGTAAGAACGCTGGTGTGAATACAATATGACCTGGTCAGAGATGACGTCACAGTAAGAACGCTGGTGTGAATACAATATGACCTGGTCAGAGATGACGTCACAGTAAGAACGCTGGTGTGAATACAATATGACCTGGTCAGAGATGACGTCACAGTAAGAATCGCTGGTGTGAATACAATATGACCTGGTCAGAGATGACGTCACAGTAAGAACGCTGGTGTGAATACAATATGACCTGGTCAGAGATGACGTCACAGTAAGAACGCTGGTGTGAATACAATATGACCTGGTCAGAGATGACGTCACAGTAAGAACGCTGGTGTGAATACAATATGACCTGGTCAGAGATGACGTCACAGTAAGAACGCTGGTGTGAATACAATATGACCTGGTCAGAGATGACGTCACAGTAAGAACGCTGGTGTGAATACAATATGACCTGGTCAGAGATGACGTCACAGTAAGAATGCTGGTGTGAATACAATATGACCTGGTCAGAGATGACGTCACAGTAAGAACGCTGGTGTGAATACAATATGACCTGGTCAGAGATGACGTCACAGTAAGAACGCTGGTGTGAATACAATATGACCTGGTCAGAGATGACGTCACAGTAAGAACGCTGGTGTGAATACAATATGACCTGGTCAGAGATGACGTCACAGTAAGAACGCTGGTGTGAATACAATATGACCTGGTCAGAGATGACGTCACAGTAAGAACGCTGGTGTGAATACAATATGACCTGGTCAGAGATGACGTCACAGTAAGAACGCTGGTGTGAATACAATATGACCTGGTCAGAGATGACGTCACAGTAAGAACGCTGGTGTGAATACAATATGACCTGGTCAGAGATGACGTCACAGTAAGAACGCTGGTGTGAATACAATATGACCTGGTCAGAGATGACGTCACAGTAAGAACGCTGGTGTGAATACAATATGACCTGGTCAGAGATGACGTCACAGTAAGAATGCTGGTGTGAATACAATATGACCTGGTCAGAGATGACGTCACAGTAAGAACGCTGGTGTGAATACAATATGACCTGGTCAGAGATGACGTCACAGTAAGAATGCTGGTGTGAATACAATATGACCTGGTCAGAGATGACGTCACAGTAAGAACGCTGGTGTGGACACAGGACGACATGCTCACTGGTGACGTCACAGGAGGAACACTCGTCTGGACACAGTACGACCTGGTCAGAGATGACGTCACATTAAGAACGCTCGTCTGGACTCAGTACGACCTGGTCAGATCTGACGTCACAGCAGGACCGCTGGATTGGGCACGTGGTCTCTGTGTCGCTGCGTCGGAGGGGGGGGGGGGTGTCTACCTCCAGGATTGTCAGGTAGCGTCGCCATGCCAAGCCCCCTGCCTGCCACTCCCCCTACCCTCCACGCCCCAATTATCCCACGCCCCCAGTATGCCACTCCCCCCACCTGCCACGTCCCCTACCTGCCACGCCCCCAGTCTGCCACGTCCCCAGGGCCTTCCGCCACGCCCTCTATCCCCTCTCCACTGACACCAGCTAGCCACCAGCTGGGTGGTGGTGGGTTCGGATCCGGGAGGAGGAGCGGGATGAGGGACAGACAGGGTGAGAAGAGGAAGCTTGAGAGGCAGCAAAGGAATGGCGTGGTTTAGACACGTGGGTTAGTATCCTGGTATCGCCTCACCATCCAATACATGGTGGGTGGGTTTGGAGGGTGGGAGTGGAGGTGGGACGGGAGGTCGGAGGGGAGATGACGAGAGAAAACCTCAGAGGCAGCAAGGCAAGGATGTGGTTTAACACACGTGAGAGTTAGTATCCTTTATCGCCTCACCATCCTAAACCTTGTGGGTGGGTGGGGAGGGGAGGGTGGGAGGGGAGGGTTAGAGGATTGGGGACGAAGGGTTGAGGCGCTGACGTTTCCAATCGACCGGCCGGCAAATGAAACTTGAGGAGCCGACGGCGGCGCCAGACACAGGGCAAGGGGACACGTAAAACCCATTACACGGGTACCCTGGCCGTAATGGGGGCGGCGGCACTGAGAGCGGCCCCGGTCTGGGCGGGGGCCCGGCCGGGGGACTGCGGCGGGCGGCAGTGGCATCCGGCCCGGGGTGACTGTCGATGGTGCGCCGGTGTGGGCGTGGGCGTGGGTGTGTGTGGGTGGGAGGCTGGGGTTGGAGGGTGAGTGGGTGGGTGGGTGGGTATTTCAGGTGGTGGTGACTGACGAACTGCCCACACCCCGGATTCCCAAAGTAACCTCTCCTGTCGTGACAAGCACAACCGGTTGGACTTGGAACTAGCGGCTTAGGACACCTTTTGAATTTGAGAGAGTCGTGCCCAACGCTGGGTGATATGGCTAGAAACAGAATCCTGTACACAGACAATAGTTATTGATGAGTGGGTATAGAACTAGAATCCTGCACACACACAATGGTTGTTGAATAGGCCTAGAACTACTATCCTATACACATAATGGTTCTTGAATAGGCATATAGCTAGAATCATGTGGACACACGATGGTTGTTGACTAGGCCTTAAACTAGATAGTAGAATCGTGTACACACATTGGTTGTTGAATAGGCCTAGAACTAGAATCATGTACACACAATGGTTGGTAGCTAGGCCTATAACTAGAACCATGTACACACACAATAGTTGTTGAATATTCCTAAAATTAGATAGTAGAATGATGTACACACATTGTTGTTGAATAGGTCTAGAACTAGAATCAAGTAAACACAATGGTTGGTAGATAGGCATATAACTAGACTCATGTACAAACACAATGGTTGTTGAACAGGCGTAACATTAGATAGTAGAATGGTGTACACACATTGGTTGTGGAATAGGCCTAGAACTAGAATCATGTACACACAATGGTTGTTGAATAGGCCTATAACTAGAATCATGTACAGACACATTGGTTGTTGAATAGGCCTAAGACTAGAATCATGTACACACACATTGGTTGTTGAATAGGCCTAGAACTAGGATCATGTCCACGCAATGGTTGTTGAATAGGCCTATCAAACTAGAATCATGTACACGCAATGGTTGTTGAATAGGCCTATCAACCTAGAATCATGTACACACAATGGTTGTTGAATAGGCCTATCAAACTAGAACCATGTACACAAAATGGTTGGTAGCCAGGACTAAAACTAGAACCATGTAGACACACAATGGTTGTTAATGAATAGGCCGAAAGCTAGAACCATGTACACACAATAGGTGTTGAATGGGCCTAGAACTAGAATCATGTAAACACCCAATGGTTGTTGAATAGGCATATAACTAGAATCCTGTTACCACAACATGATTGCTTGATAGGCCTAGAATCATGTACACACAATGCTTGTTTGATAGGCCTAGCACTATAACCATGGACACACAATGGTTGGCAATGAATATGCCTAGAACTAGAACTGTGTATAAACAATAGTTGTTGAATGGGCCTAGGTCTAGAATCCTTTACACACACAATGGTTGTTAAGCAGACCTCAATCTAGAATCCTGTACCCACACAATGGTTGTTAAGTAGACCTCAAACTAGAATCTTGTACACACACACTAGTTGTTTACTACGCCGAAAACTAGAATCCTGTACACACACACTGATTGTTGAATTTGCCTAGAACTAGAATTCCGTGGACACAATGGTTGTCAAATAAGCCTCAAACTAGAATCTTGTACATGCAATGATTGTTCAATAGGCCTAGAACTAGAGTCATGTACACACATAATGATTGTTGAATAGCCCTAAAACTAAAATCATGTACACACAACATGATTGGTGAACAGGCCTAAAACTAAAATCCTGTACACACAAAATGATTGTTGAATAGGCCTAAAAGTAAAATCCTGTACACACACAATGATTGTTGAATAGGCCTAAACCTAAAATCCTCTACACACACAATGATTGTTGAATAGGCCTAAAACTAAAATCATGTACACACAATGATTGTTGAATAGGCCTAAAATTAAAATCCTGTACACACACAATGATTGTTGAATAGGCCTAAAACTAAAATAATGTACACACATAATGATTGTTGAATAGGCCTAAAACTAAAATAATGTACACACACAATGGTTGTTGATGGATTCGCCTAAAACTAGAATCCTGTACACACAATAGTTGTCGAATAGGCCTAGAACTAGGATCCTGTACACACAATGGTTGTTTGATTGGCCTAGAACTAGGATCATGTACACACACAATAGTTGTTGAATAGGCCTAGAACTAGGATCCTGTACACACACTGCTTATTGAATAGGCCTAGAACTAGGATCTTGCACACACATAATGGTTGTTGAATAGGGATATAACTAGGATCCTGTACACACACACTGTTTGTTGAATAGGCCCATAACTAGGATCATGTACACACACAATAGTTGTTGAATAGACCTAGAACTAGAATGTTGTACACACATAATGGTTGTTGAATAGGCATAACACTAGACTCCTGTACACACACAATTGTTGTTGATGAATTGGCCTAGAAAACTGTAAAGGGGCTGTCACACTACGACGTAATGATGTCAACGTAGGGAGAACGTGAAGAACGTTGAACTTCTCGGCGTAGTATGCAAATTTGGGCACAAGTTGAACGTGGATGCAGCGTAGTGGACGAGAACGTAACGTTGGTAAAGCGTAGTGATACCGTCAATCACCGAGAGAGGACAACGTCACTACGCTCACGGAACGTTATGAACGTTATTCCATCGCCAGAACTACGTTGCTTTACGTTACCTTACGTTATTTACGTCAGGAAACGGTGGCAAAACGGTAAACCTACGTTGGATGTCCGTTAGGCATCCGTTAACCCGGCTTTTTCACTACGTGGACTGCACGTTCCCCCTCGGATTAATGTGGGTCAACGTAGTGCAACGTAATGCAACGTAGTTGAACGTAGTGACCAACGTTTTAATAACGTTTGTTTAACGTCATTGACGTTCGCCGAACGTGTACAGAACGTACGGCGAACGTAAACCCTTAAGTTCAAGCTACGTCGAAAGTTTTGAACATGTCCAAAACTTCGACGTAACACGACGTAATGTGACGTAGCTCGACGTCAGTCTAACGTCATTATGACGTCATCATAACGTAATCCAACGTACATCAACGTAATGACGAAAAATCACCACGTTAGGCTCACGTTCGCTCATTACGTCGTAGTGTGACAGGGGTATAAAGAGCGACCAACACTCACACCTCAAATGTAGGCTCTGAGTCCTACACACAGATTAGTTGTTTATCAAATGATAATTTCCAGAATGAACACATCGTACACCATGTAGTATCAGGATCCCTCTAGCTCTGCACATATATTGCCACAGCCTAAACAGAAGGTGGCGGCTGGGACCACACAGGAATCGCTGACGTCATCCACATGTGTATCTTATTTTAACCGGCGCTGTCGACGCAACACAAGTCCCGCATGTGGACTATAACTCTACAGGTGCGCGTGGGCAGTGAGTAGTGGCTAGGACAGTAAACTCCAATAGGACTGCTATCAAACGTGGATATCCTATCTCCACAGGTGTGCGTCCGCAGAGAATAGTGTCTAGGGCAGTAAACTCCAGTAGGACCAATAACAAGCAAACAGGGGATGTCCTATCTCAACAGATGCGCGTGCACAGCAGGTAGTGGCTAGGGCAGCAAACTCCAATAGGAATGCGATCAAACGGGGCTCTCTCGTCTGGTCTATGCCATATGACCTGTGTCACAGACGCCACCAAGTGGCTGGAACGCGAACTAGCCAAATGGTAACTAAGCACGCGCAGAAGTGGAATTACATCTGTAGTCATATTAGCCGTCATCTTGTTTGTGCGCAATCCCGCATTACAATATGGCCGCGGCGAACACGATTAGCGGCCGTGATATGGCGCGGCCAGCCCGGCCGTCAGTCTGGGCACGGTTCTTGTGTCTGCCGCTAGGGGCGTGAAATAAAAGGCGAGTTGGGAGCAGGGTGGTAGAAGGCGCGAATAGGAGAGTAAACGACAGCGTCTGGTGACTTTCACACTCTTCTTTTTACACTCTCCTCCCATGAATATGTCGCTGTTGCATCCCGATAGGTGGCGCGGCGACAGGGTCGAAGACAGCGCGGGAAAGAGGTGGAGGGGTGGCGTATGCAAAGGAGGGATCGATGCACCGGCGGCAGATCTGCTAACTAACCACAACAGAGCAGACGACAATTCGCCATGAGCGGCAAATAGTGAATGGTGTAATCCTATAATAAGCCCGGGGTCGTTCCTTGCTGGTCCTGTTGACCTTGACATCAGAGTATGCATCCCTCATTGCTGGTCCTGTTGACCTTGACCTATGCATCCCTCCTTCCTGGTCCTGCTGACATTGCGTATCCTCGGGAGTGATCGATGCGCGGCAGATCTACTAGCTACCACATAGCAGACGACAATTCGCCGTGAGCGGCAACTTGTGAATAGTGCAATCCTATAGTACGCCGGGGGCGCTCCATGCTGGTCGTGCTGACCTTGACCTCTGTGTCCTTCCTTGCTGGTCCTGCTGACCTTGACCGTGCCCTCTGCGCTGGCCTGTGCTGTGCTAGTTGTAACTTCGTTCTGGTGGAATGGAGAAAGGAGCGGAAAAGCTGGGATGTGTGTGTGTGTGGGTGGGTGGGAGTATGGGGATGTGTGAGGGTGTGTGTGGGCGTGGGTGGGTGTGTGGTTTAACCGGATCGGATGGAGCCTTGTTGAGTGTGTGTGGGTGTGGGTGTGGGTGTAGGTGTGGGTGTGGGTGTTGGTGTGGGCGATGTGGGTGGGGAGTGTGTGGGAGTGTGGGTGTGTGTAGGTATGCATGTGTGTGTGCTTGGGTGGGTGTGGGGAGAGGAGTTTACCTGGAGCGGACGGAGCCAGGCTGTGTGTGGGGGTGGGTGTATGTGGGCGTGGGTGTGGGTGTGTGAGTGTGGGTGTGTGTAGGTATGCATGGGTGTGTGCTTGTGTGTGTGTGGGGAGGAGAGCTTAGCCGGAGCGGATGAAGCCGGGATGAGTGTGTGTGTGTGTGGGGGGGTGCGTGTGTATGTGTGTGTGTGGGTGGGGATGGGAGTTTACCCGGATGCAAAGACTCAACTACCAACGACGGGTGGCGGTTAGTCAGGCCCGGTCCGGCTCGTCCCGGCCCTGGCTTGGCGGTCAGGTGAGCGGGCGGTAGAGCAGGCGGTCTCGGCCGGTCAACACCAGGAGCCGCCGCTATCAATCGCCTGGGGCGCGGCCCGGCGTGGGGCGCTGTGCTTCCGGTCACACATCGCCCGCCTGTGGCGCGTGGTTGCCCGTTACGACGACAACGACGTCCGGGGGATGCCTGCCCGTTGCGCACGGTCCCTCTCTCCTTCCTCTCCTTACTCACTCCTTCTCTCCTGCTCCCTCTCTCCACCGCGATGTGACCGCGCCGCCTCGCACCACCTCGCGCCGCGCGTTCGCGTCGCGACGCTGATTTATGGCCCTGAATCTGCCCTGCTGGTGGTTGGGAGGGTGGGAGGGTAGGTGGGTGGGTGGAGTAGGGGGAGGGACTAGGTGTGGCTGGAGTTGGAGCTGATTTGTAGTGGGTTGGAGGAGGATCTGTTGGTTGATGGAGGGTGGGGTGGGGAAGGTGGATGGGATACTGGACGGGAGGGTGGGAGGGTGGGTCTGGGTTAGGGCTGTGCAAGTTGACGCTGGTTTGTGATGGGTTGCAGAAGGATCTGGTGGTTGATTGTGTCCGTTAGCAGAGGGTGAGTGGTGGTGATTGTGGTGTGGTGGCGATTTTGGTTTTGATTGATTGATTGGTGGTTTCTTTATGCCGTGTCGGCAGCATAGGCCATATTCACGGCGATAATTGTTTGTTTTTCTATTCAACCATCGCTTTTACAGAATGCAAAAGCACAGAATCAATTTTGTGTCAGTACACTGTGGATATAAAAAGCTCACAGTTACATAATTTGTGGCTAAAGGAAATAGAATTAAGATAATTGGTTTAATGGACTATAAGTGATGATATAGACCAGCTGCCCTTAAAAAGGCTAACATGTTTTCTTGTTTTACTTTTGTGAAAAGGTTGTGCATGCTGCTTGCAGTGTAAAACTGTTGGTGCAGGGCCAAGAAATCGACACAACTTAACAAAATACGTTTGAGTGTAAGTGGGGACTGACACCCAATACATTCAGGGGGAGGGTCCCCCTTGAACAGAAAAGCATGTGTAAGCATGTGCGATTTTGGTGATTGGATGTGGTGGTGATTGTGGTGTTGTTGTGTTTGTGGTGATTTGGTTATTGGTATTGGTGGTATGGTTGTTTTAGGGGGACATGTAAATTGCGGGGATAGGCAATGTGGGGAGTAGCGGCAGTTGTGGGTTTTGTTCTTTTAGAACAAGTGTTGTTGGTGCAGACAGGTGATGTTCCCAATAACAGTAGTGCTGTTTTTATGTTAGAACAAGTGTTGTTGGTGCAGACAGGTGATGTTCCCAATAACAGTAGTGTTGTTTTTCTTTTAGAACAAGTGTTGTTGGTGTAGACAGGTGCTGTTGCGAATAACAGTAGTATTGTTTTTCTTTTAGAACAAGTGTTGTTGTTGTAGACAGGGGATGTTGCGAATAACAGTAGTGTTGTTTTTCTTTTAGAACAAGTGTTGTTGGTGTAGACAGGTGATGTTGCGAATAACAGTAATGTTGTTGTTCTTTTAGCGCAAGTGTTGCTATTGCTGATCGGTGATGAATTAGGGAGAGTGGAGTTGGGTGGAAAATACTGGAGGTGCTATTCGGCATGTGGGTGCTGGAAGTGGTCCGTCGGGTGAGGGGCGGGGTTTGATGGTGGTAGTCCTGGTTGTAAGGGTGGTACTTGGCACTTGATGGTGGTGTTTTTATGGCAAGTCTGCGGCCGGTGAAGAATGCTAAGGGAAGGCTTGGATTGGAGGGATGTGGGTTGTCGGGAGATTCTGGTTATTTGGTTGGAGAGGTGTGGTTGGTGAGGGCTGTTGTTATTGGTGGGGTTGGCTGGGGGTGTTGGCAGGCAGGGATTAGGTTCCAATACTTTGGATGGATAGCTGTGGGTGATTGATTAATGATGAACGAGGAGGTGTATCAACAAGCAACATACTATATGATGATATAGTCTGTTTACTTTTTGGTGTAGTCTACACCAGTCCTTAACCTCAATCACTGGTGAGTGGTGACTCTAGAGATATTGCTTTCCAAGTATCCATCACCAATTCTTAAGCTCAGTCACCTTTGATTGGTGTTGGTAGAGATGTTACTTATGGATTATACTACAACACTCATTAAGCTCAATAACTGGTGATTGATGATGGTAGAGCTGTTGCTTTTGGAGTAACCTACACCAATCTTTGATCTCAATCACAGGTGAGTGCTGATGGTAGAGCTGTTGCTTTTGGAGTAACCTACACCAATCTGTGATCTCAATCACTGGTGATTGCTGATGGTGGGGATGTTGCTTTAGGAGTAAACTACACCAATCTTTGATCTCAATCACTGGTGATTGCTGATAGTAGAGCTGTTGCTTTTGGAGTAACCTAGACCAATCTTTGATTTCAATCACTGGTAATTGCTGATGGTAGGGATGTTGCTTTTGGAGTAACCTACACCAATCCTTAAGCTCAATCACTGGTGATTGGTGACATTAGAGATGTTGCTTTTCGAGTAACCTAGAACATTCCTTAATCTAAATCACATGTGATTGGTGACGGTAGATATGCTGATTTTTGGCTTAGCCTACAAGAATCGCTAAGCTCAATCACATGTGATTTGTGACGGTACAATATGTTGCTTTTTGAGAAGCCTACACCACTATTTAATGTCAACCACTGCTGATTTGTGACTGTAGACATGCTTCTTTTGGAGTAGCCTAAACCAATATTTAATGTCAATCACTACTGAGTTGTGCCAGTAGACATGATTCTTTTGTAGTAGCCTACACCAATATTTAATGTCAATCACTGCTGATTTGTGACGGTAGACAAGATTCTTTTGGAGTAGCCTACACCAACATTTAATGTCAATCACTGCTGATTTCTGACGGTAGACATGATTCTTTTGGAGTAGCCTACACCAATCTTTAATATTAATCACTACTGATTGGTGACGGTAGACATGATTCTTTTGGAGTAGCCTACACCAATATTTAATAGTTATCAATGCTGATTGGTGGCATTAGACCTGTTGCTTTTGGAGTAACCTACACCAACATTTAATCTCAATCACCGGTAGAGATGGTTGTTGCTTTTGTACTAGCCTTTAGCCACCGTTAAACTCAATCACGTGTAATTGGCGGGGGTAGAGGGTCGGGTGTGGGTGTGGGTGTATGGGTATGTGTGTGTGGGTGTGGGTGTTTGTGAGGGTGTGGATGTATCGCTGGTGCTAGTAATACTAGTGGTGCTCGTGTTGCTGATAGTGTTCTTGCTGGTGCTGGCGTAGGTGTAAGGGTGTGTGGGTGGGCGTGTGTGGGGAGGGGGTGTCCGTGTGCGTGTGTCGTTGCGTGGGTGTGGGTGCAGGGTGGTGTGGGTGTGTGGCTATGGGGGTATCATCGGTGCTGATGCTGGCATTAATAGTAGTAATGGTGTTGGTGTTGCTGGTGTTGCTGGTGTTGCTGGTGTTGCTGCGTACATGTATCCTTGAGTGTAGGGGTGTGTGGTTGTTGGTGTGTGGTTGTGTGGGTGTGCGTATGTGCGGAGGGTGTGGGTGTGGAGGTGTGGAGGTATGGAGGTATCATTGGTGCTGAAGCTGGTATTAGTAGTAGTAGTGCTGGTACTAGTGGTAGTGCTGGTGTTGCTGGTGTATGTTTAGGCTTTAGTGCATGGGTGGGTGAGTGTGGTGTGGGTGCGGGTGTGTGTGTGGGTTGGTTGGTTGTTGGAGCTTTAAGTCCTGGCAACATCTCAGGTCATAACAGGACGGTGTGTGTGGGTGTGATTGTGTATGTATGCTGGTGATGATATTACTACTAGTGCTGGCAGTGCTGGTGTTGCTGCTGGTACTGGCGTAGGTGTATCCTTGAGTGTAGGTGTGTGTGTGTGGGTGGGTTTGTGTGTGGGTGTGGGTGTGGGTGTGTGGGAGTATGGATGTGTGAGTGTGTGTGGGTGTGTGGGTGTGTGGGTGTGTGGATGTGTGGGTGTATGGGTGGGTATGTGTGTGTGGGGGGGGGGTGAGTGTGTGGGTGTGTGAGTGTGTGTGTTGGTGTGTGGATGTGTGGGTGTGTGGGTGTATGGGGGACGCTTTGTACGCGCGCCTGGCTTCATAAATCCGACGTGCACCTACTTTGAGCAGACACTAAAACCTGCTCGCACCGTAAACTCACAGAAACCACTCACCACCGGCTGCCAGCCGCTGTACGCCGGTCGGGCACCGGGGGAGGCCGGGCAGTGGCGGGGGGGGGGGGGGGGGGGGGGGGGGCGTGCGACGGGAGACCGGGCGGGGACGGGTGGAGCCGGGGAGGGGGAAGGCCGGAGGGGGAAGGTGGCCGGGTGGGGGCCGGGTGGCGGCAGGCGGCAAGGCAGGCGGGGGAGGCCGGGCGGGGGCAGGCCGGGTGGAGGCTGGGCGGGGCTGGGGCGGGACTGGACTGTACTGGAGCCCCGGGGCCCCGGCGGATAGGGTTGGAGGCGTGGCGGGGTGATGCTGGGCGGAGCCTGGGCGGGAGCACCGGCGACCCCGGAGAGAGGAATGGGGTGGGGGGGGGGGGTGAGAGGTGGAGCACCACCACAAGATATTACCACCGGGAGGAAATCGCCGTGTTACAAAAACATAGCCTGCGATACGAAGAGCGACTTCCCATTAACAATTAACAGTCTTTGTTGGTGTGTTCATTGGTGAATGTGGATCGATGCGCTCTATATGAAATAGTATCCAGGTTAAATATAAATGCTTCTCGCTGATGTATGATTGTGAAATGTTGCTAATTGCAATTATCTCACCTGCTATTTCACTGATAGTGTTTCAGGATCCGCTCTTTGAAATATTATCCCCTTTGCACAGAAATCCTTATCGCTGATTTATGATGCTAATAGTAATTATCACACGTGATATTTCACAGTAAGGCTTTAGGGATGAACTCTTTCCATGTTATAAAAACATAATGGGCGATGCAAAACACAGCTTCCCATTAACAATTAACAGTCTCTGGTGGTGTGTGCATCGGTTAATGTGGATCGAGGCACTCTATGACATATTATCCACTTTGAGCAGACATTCCTCTCGCTGATGTATGATTATGAAATGTTGCTAATAGCAATTATATCACCTGCTATTTCACTGTTAGTGTTCCAGGATCCGCTATTTGAAATATTATCCCCTTTGCACAGACATTCTTCTCACCGATTTATGATTTTACGATGATGCTAATAGTAAGTATCCCACTTGCTATTTCACGGTCACGCTTTAGGAATCCACCATTTTGAAATATTGTCATGTTTGAACAGAAATTCTTCTCGCTGATATATGCTCTTAAAATCTTGCTAATAGTAATTATCTCAATTATCTAATAGTAATTATCTCAGTTATTTCACGGTCAGGTTTTTAAGTTGTTCTGTTTCAGTTGGACAACACTCCAGTTGAAAGAATACCTTGCAATTAGTTTCTATCGCATCGGAAACCTTTGTTGTTTGTGAGGAATTTAACAAAAGAAAGGTGAAAATCCCCGACCATTCAGGTGATATGAGTGAATGTCCAATGGAATCAGTCTCTCTTGGTTATGACTGTCTTAATATTTGTAATAATTGATCAATTCCACATCCGGCTTAATTTATTCGGTGATCCAGTAGTAGTGAGATTGAACTCCCTTCTATATATATTTATATATATATATACATATATATATATATATATAGCATTATAATTAATAATCTGGATAACCAACAATTCAATAGTCGGATCAGATGGGTTAATTCATCAGTATTCCAGTGCTATAGACTTGGAATTTCCAACGATATATAACATTATAGTTGGTGGCTTTCCCCCCGATTGCGTTACCAATATAAATATATGTGTGATGTATAAGCATTATACAAGTATAATCCATCAGAAGCTTTCCACTCCAGTTCTTTATTATCCATCTTAATGTCCTCTTCTGTAGTGTCCTTATTATTGCTGCCATTGACTACGCAACCTCAGGCCGAGTGTGGCGCCACCTGTATCTACACGTGGTATCTTGTTTGGCCATGCACTCTCACTATATATATATATGTGATGTGTAGGCATTATACCATTACACGTATAAGTAATCAGGAACTCTCACTCCTGATTATATTCTAAGTCATGGACTGTACTGATCTGTTATTAATTGTTCATTAACTATGCAACCAGACCAATTGTGGTGCCCCCTGTCTGCAAACACTGCAACTTGTCTGCAACTTGATCTGGCCTCGGGTTTAAGGTCACTGTTGGCCCCACAATCATATCACACAATAGAGACTCTGTTTTCTTAATTGTACTGATGATTCTAGAACGCATTGATTTTCCTATTATTGGCTGTTGGACGTCAAACATATGGTCATTCTCACATCTTTCTTTGGAGGAAAGCCGCTGCCGCCAATTAGGCTGGTTGGTTGGGAACATAGACGCCATACAACAAAGTAACCTAGATGCACTTATGAGCTCAGATAAGAATCGGAGGAATTCCATGAACAGCAAACTTCCAAGGCAACAATGTCTGATTTTTGCCAAACAAGGACAAACCTGCCACAGCCACCGGAAGAGACCAGTGTAGTATTCCCAGTATCCATCACTGGCGGGCTGGGTATGAGGTATGCGCTCGTAGACACGGAGCGGAGTAGGCACAGAGCAACATGGACCGTTTCCTGGGTGTGGCTTTTTATTGTCCTTCTGCTGTTACGTTGTTTTTGTATATTTTATTGTATTTGAGCTTGTCATATGCATCAGTCAGGTGTCACGGTGTGTGTGTATCAGGTGTGTGGAGTGACCATGTGAGGGGGTGTAATATGTGCCGCGGTGGTGTTGGGGGTATGCGTGTGGGGGGGAGGATATGTTGGGGTTTGTGGGGGGGGGATATGTTGAGGTTGTGGGGGGGGCCGGGTGGGGGATGTATCAGGATTGTGGGCAGGTTGGGGGAATTTGGGGGGATTGTGCGGGGAATGGTGCGTGGGGGATATGTTGGGATTGTGGTGGGGGGATTGGGGGGGAAATGTTGGGATTGTGGGGGGATTGGTGGGGGAAATGTTGGGATTGGGGAGGATTGGTGGGTGGGTGGTATTGTGGAGGGTGATTGTGTGAGATTGGGATATAGTGGGTGGAGGTTCTATATGTTGTG